>SKCR01007828.1:0-203606 GCA_019454045.1 Zanthoxylum bungeanum | reverse complement strand
ATTATTCCAGAGATATAGATACAAACGTCAAATCTCTATAGATATAATCACGTCGACGTTTCTATTAGCAATCTCTTAATAATACTTATAACTGATTTCTAGAGTATACCACGGGCCCATGGATTTAACAGATTGCTAATTCTATATTGAATACCTATGCTCTGTACACAGAACTGACGGATCATTTCTTGATACACACAAGATATTATGAGCATCAGTCCACACCCAACGAATATGCGGAGGTCTGATCTTAATAGATCGGTGACGTGACTGCCATCTAAGTGTATAGGATAACTCATATATCCACAGTGATATCTCAAGTCAAGGAATCACTATGCTCACTCAACCCGAGAAGATTCTTATTGACGTTGGTGTACCATCAATTAAGTTACTTCGGTGAGTCATTCAGTGTCTATCCGCTATAAACACTTACACGTCTATATGAGTCTCCAAGACTCATGGTTCATTGTGAAACCATCGGAATCCAAGATTCCAATATACGACATGTACATGTCTCAACGGGTTTACTTTACTGACCAAATACTGTAAACCTTGAACGGAAACTGTCTAAGAATGACAATATCATGATACAACTCAATGTTAGTTGCGACGCTTTTGTAACAGTATTATAACTAATCATTCTAAGGTCGGTTACATTTTTACCATATATAAGAAGATGTTATATAAAAGAAACTGTCCATTTTATTCATAATAAAATGTTACATTTGTATTTATAAGGAAATACATAATAAAATTGACGCTCAGAGTACCAACCTAACAAAAATATCATTATCGATATTGGATAAAGAGAGATATAAAATAAATATTAAAGATGATATTTTTATGTTTATATGGTAAAAATAAATATTTGATATGTGAATGTTCTTTATCTAACCGTCACTATGTTTTGGAAACATATAGAGATGTCTTTAATGTAAAGGAAAATACAAGTAAAAGATCTTAATTAAATAATACTGAACTATGACATATGAGATTGGGCCACATAGATGTTAGACGTCTGTCGAAATTGGTTAAGGATGGTTTGATTGGATATCTTACCTTAGATCCTTATCCAATTTGTGAGTCATGTATCCATGGGAAAATGACAACAGCCCCATTTTTTGGTGTTGAACACCATGCTAAAGATTTATTAGAGCTAATACACAGTGATGTGTGTGGTCCATTAAATCATGTCACTCATAATGGTTCAACATACTTCGTGACTTTCACTGATGATAAGTCAAGATATGGATATGTCTATTTGATGAGACATAAATCGGAAATATTTGAAAAATTCAAAACATTCTGAAACGAGGTAGAAAAAAATCGGGAAATTCATCAAGTGCCTTCAATTAGATCGATGTGATGAATTCATGAGCGATGAATTCAAAAGGTTTTTAAGGGAGAATGAAATTCTCGCCCAATATAGTCCACCAGGAACTCCTCAACACAATGGTATGTCTGAGCGGAGAAATCATACTTTATTGGATATGGTGCGATTTATGATGATCTATACAGATCTTCCATATTACCTTTGGGGTTATACTCTATTAACTGCTGCCCACATACTTAATATGGTTCAATCGAAAGTTGTTTCTAAGATCACATATCAGATATGGTACGATAGAAATCAAAGTCTTAGATATTTAAAGATTTGAGGTTATCCTGCATACGTTAAAATTACGCAGCGGGATAAACTAGCGCCCATGGGATATAAGTACAAGTTTGTTGGATATCTTGAAAACTCTTTATGATATCAATTCTATGATTTTGAGCAATGAAATGTAATTATTGCTCATTTTTCCACTTTTCTTGAAAATGAATTTTTGAGAGAAAGTAGGAATTGTAGAAAGATTGAACTTGATGAGTTTGATCCCAACATTAAGGAACCTGAGATGGAACCAGAGATCCAATTAGGTGAAAGATCTACAACACAGGTTCTAAGTAAGTCGAATAGAATATCAGAGACTATTTTTAACGTCTGATGTGAGCATTGATGTTCTCCTTTTAGAGGAAACGAATCCGACTACCTATAAAGAAGCGATATTGGGTATCGATTCGGTAAAATAGTAGGAAGCCATGAAGTCCGAGATGGATTCTATGCATGAAAATCAAGTCTGAGACTTAGTTGAACTTCCTAAAGGAGTTAAACTTATTGGTTGAAAATGGGTTTATAAAAGGAAGCGAGGGCCCGATGGAAATGTGGAAACCTTTAAGGTCCGACTAGTAGTGAAAGTTTACACTTAACGTCCTGGGATTAACTATGAGGAAATTTTTTCACCAGTAGCCATGCTAAAATCCATTAGGATTCTTTTAGCCATTGTTGCATATCATGACTATGAGATATAACATATGGATGTGAAAAACGCTTTACTAAATGGCTTCATCAAGAGGATTTCGTATCCAGTGAGACTTTAAACTTGGTTTGTAAGCTCCAGAAGTCTATTTATGGACTTAAACAGGCATCCCGAAGCTAAAATTATCATTTTGATGAGATAATTAGATTATCTGGATTCATCAAGAACGAGGAATAACCATGTGTTTATAAGAAAGTTAGTAGGAGCATGATAGTATTCCTTGTTTTGTACGTAAACGATATCCTTATCATTGGGAATGATATAAGATTGATGCAAAGTATGAAAGCCTACATTTGTAAGAACATCTCCATGAAAGACACGGGTGAAGCTTCCCATATACTGGATATAAGACTCTACCGGGATAGAGTTAGGAAGCTTATAGGGTTTTCGCAATCGATGTACATAGATAAAATGTTAGAATGGTATGGTTTTACCAACTGCAAGGCAGTAAATGTACCTTTTCGATATGACATACATCTTTCGAAGAAAACGACACCTCAGTCTGAGGAAGATAGAGTTATAATGTCTAACTTGTCAAATACTTCTTGTATTGGAAGCATTATGTATGCTATGTTATGTACAAGACCTGATATTAGTTTCAGAGTTAGTGTTACTAGCCGATATCAATTTGATCCAGGTATTGATCATTGGACGGTCGTGAAACATATCCTGAAATATCTTAAGGGTACTAAGGATAAGTTTCTCATATATAGAAAAGATGAGCTTCAAGTTAAAGGTTATACAGACTCCGACATTCAAAGAGATTCAGATGATAGAAAGTCTACATCCAAATACATATTTACCCTATATGGTGGTGCGGTTAGTTGGCGATGTTCAAAGCAAGGCTTAGCAGCTGATTCCACCACTGAGGCGGAATTTATGACGGCTTCAGAAGCTGCTAAAGAAGCAGACTCGCTTACTAAGACCTTATCTCCTAAGTTATTCAATAAAAATGTGGAGGGGATACGACTACGGTACCATCCGGATTGACAATAAGTAAGTTGGAGTTGGTTCTTAGAGCTTCAATCCGAATAATGTATTGTATATTATATTTTATTATTTATTAATAAAATAACTATATTTTCATTTCAAACTTTATTAATGGAAATGTCATTATGCAAATTAGATTGATATATATAAATATGCTGAAAATGACATCGACCTTAGAATAGTCTTGTAGTAATACTGAACACTGGGTGATCCGACATTGAGATAATATTACTATTTTAAACTATTCTTAAAGTAAATATTCATAGTTGTTGATTTTGGAATACGGTCGAATTCCTATAACCTAAAATACTAGCACATGTCGTATATCGGAATTAGAGTTCCAATGGTTTAACCCGATGTACCATGAGCTTTGGAAGATTGTATAGACATGTGGGTATTTGTTGCGAATACTAAATGACTCACATGTGATTCCTAATAGTTGGAAGTACACACCACCGTCAATATGAATCTCCTCGAGTCGAGTAGCATATGTGATCCTTTGACTATATGATATCATTGATTTTGTGTGTGATCCTCCATACTTCGATACCACGTATGTCAGAAACCTTTTATGATCTGACTGCTAGATGTTCGCTAGGTTTGGACCGATGCACTCGTTAATCAAGTACGTATCAAGATAGGATCTGTCAGCCCGTATGTGTACCATAAGTGATTTATGTATCCATGTGAGTAAGTCACGATTTTTAAGAGTTTGGTTATATCATAAATGGTTTCTGATTAGTTGTAAAAAATCGTGGACCTGTCAACACGAGATGTGCACCTTAGAAACTTGACAATGTAATCTATGTTTCCTAAGCACAACTCGAATAACCTTTGACGGAGGGATTGATAAACATATGTGATGACCTCGACTTGTATGGTTCAGAAAGGTCATTTGTATCATTCGTGAATTCGGAGGTGGCCGAATTGCGTTCATATAAGCTAGGCTTATATGACGAACGTGTCCCACAATATGAAGTGTACTCGTTAAGCACTTGGGTAGCCTATTATTATTTATAATAAATAATATTTGATTTATAATTATCAATTAAAATAATTAAGTGTTATTGTAAAATATTGATTATTTACTTTGACCCAATTGGATTAATTGGATTAATCCAAAATTACACAAGGGCTTTGTCGTAATTTCATAAATATTTCTACCATTTGAGGATATTTTGGTAATTATAAATATTTAATAATAGGTGTATTTGACTTGATTTAATTGGATTAAATCAAAGTGGTAGACAAATGTGATTAGTCACACCTAATTATACATATTTGGACAAATTAGATTAAGCCCATATAAAAGTTTATTAGAACTTTTATTAATTAAAAATTGCTTAAGTTTTGTTAAAAATAGCAAGCTTGCGCAATGTTTTAATTAAGTTTGAGAAAGCTATAACAAGGAAGAGTTAAAAAAATTAGCCTAAGTAGAAGTTTTGTGAGAGAAGCTTTGGAAGTTCTCTACAACATTTCAAGAAGGAGAAATCAAGATTGCTTAAGTTTTTTTAAAAATAGCAAGCTTAAGCAAGGTTTTAATTAAGTTTGAGAAAGCTAAAACAAGGAAGAGTTAAAAAAATTAGCCTAAGTAGAAGTTTTGTGAGAGAAGCTTTGGAAGTTTTCTACAACATTTCAAGAAGGAGAAATCAAGATTGGATCTTGGAGTCAAGCTTGCTAACCATGAAAGTTCTCCACAACATTTCAATAAGGAGAATAAGATTGGATCTTGTAATCAAGCTTGCTAGGTAAGTTTGATCTCTTCCAAAGCTATGTTTTTCATTAGTGAGACATATAGTGATGAATTATGTATTGGATACATAATAGCATAGTTTGATGTTGAAATTAGGATAATTAATTATGTACGGATACTTTGGAAGTATAAATACAATTTGCTTGTGATTGGGTCAAAAATGTTCATGTTGGACATGGAACATAAAATTAGAGTTTGGAACTGTAGTCGATAGCTTGGGGCTATGACTACCATTCTAAAATCACTTAACCACCTTTGGGTGACCTAAAATTATTCATGAGTCATTTCATTGTGAGATTCTATTTTGGTTTGTATTTTGATTCAAAAAATACATATATATATATATATTTAGAATATATATATATATATATATATATATATATATATATATATATATATATATATATATTTGTTGTATAACATGTGTTGTGGTTGGTTTTGAAATTAAAATTTGTTTGGGTGTTTTTTAAATTTGTTTAAAGTGTTTTAGAAAAAGAAAAAAAAAGGTTTCAGTACATTTTCCCGAGAGGACAGCGGGCTACTACATGCAGCACATTGCATGCAGCAAACGCTACAGCGCACAGACCGGCCAATGTTCCCCTCTCCGATTTTATCCCGATTTGGTTTTTTCGGACTCAGATTTATCCATAAACACTTGTAATATAATATTTATTTCATTCAAAATTTTAAAAATTCACCTATGTTTGATATCCATGGATTAGACCCACTTCCGTTGCACAGGATACCGATCCGACCCTAAGGGTCCCACAACTGCCCCAACAGAAGGTGTAGCATAATTACCACTAGACTGTGATTAAACTATTGTAATAAGACGCAAATAATAATATATATGAGTGCACGCGTATAATGCAAATAACTATCATTAATTATTATTATTATTATTATTATTATTATTATTATTATTATTATTATTATTATTATTATTATTATTATTATTATTATTATTATTATTATTATTATTATTATTATTATTATTATTATTATTATTGCAGGCTTTTTAACATCGCCAACTCCATAGACGACGCTAATTAATAATAATATATAAGTATATTTAATAATTTTTTTATTATTACATGCGTTTTTAGCGTCACCAACTCGAAAAATGACACTAATTAATAATTATAATTATTATTAATATATTATTAAAGGCTTTTTATCGTCGTCTAAAATAGGCGACGCTAAAGATAATACATTTAGTATCGTCAAATTCAATGGCGACGTTAAAACGAACATACAACGTGGCTAATAAGTTCGACGCGTGATGTTGTTATTTTTAGCGTTGTCATTTTTTGGCGACGCTAAATGATATATTTACCGATGATTTTTTTGACGACGTTAAATCTTTGAACGTTAAATATATATATTTTTTCTTGTTGTGATAATCTCTGATGGTCTAATTGTATTTGAATTGTTTATTTAATTTGACGTGTTTTCTTATCTATGAATGACAAATTCTTTAACATATGCTTAAAACAATTATAATTGAAATAAAATTTATTATAAATTCAAACAAATTCAGACTTTACATTAAAAACAAACAAACAAACGCCTCAAGTGAATAATCTAATCATATAGCAATTCTTAACACAACTCTCAAATGAATTGCAAGTAAGAAATATTTTTGTTTTTGTTTTGGATTTTTTAACAAGATTAATTAAAAGAAATTAACCAAATACAAAGGGTTTAATGGAATTTGTTCCAAGAATATATATATAACAGGATCCGACGGCCTACTTATGAGAAACGACATTCAAACTCCTAGAACCATGATAGTCATCAAATTGGAATTTGTAAAGAGGAGAAATTTTGAATCAATAATACAAAATTATTGTCGTATTTATTGAATAAATAGTATCTCGAATGATGGAGAAAAATATATCTTCTTTGATGGTGAATGGCTGTGAAGCTTCGGCCACACATTAAGTTGGAATTTTTTTCATAAAGTATAATTAGTAATTATTGAATGAAAATTTATATGTAATTAAACTCAATACTAAATTCAAATTCAATAAGTACCTACACACGCAGTAGTGGAGCCTGAGTAGTGACAATTGTCATCAATCAACTTAAAATTTTATTAAAATATCTCCTATAAATTAATAAAAAATCTTGTTTGCTAGTGAAATAATTTTAGTTTGCCAATAAAGAGTTTTACCACTTTTCATTAAAATCAAAATTTGCTCCATTTGAATCAAAATCCTAATTAAGCACTCCACACATGTGATTGATTTCTATAAGGTTCCGTTGGGTAGTGTTTTTGCATAGCGGTAATTTTTAAGTTTCAACTTTAAAGTGTTTTGGTAAATATGTTCACAATGGACATAGGTTGGTGGTGTAAGGTTCAAAATCTCATATTGAGGTCTTGATTCGAATCCAGAGAGTGCTTAGAGTCTGAGATAGCTGGAGTTTTACATGTTCCCTTAAGCCCGAAAGAAATAATTTAGTGACGGGATTTTCAACTATTCCAAAAAACAAAAAACAAAAAAAAAAATGTTTGGTAAATACATATCATTGTGATTTGAAAGCTACGATAAAAGGAGCTATAATTTCTTCAAAATATGTAAGTCTCTTTAAATTCCAATTTTATATGCTTAATCCCTAAATATCAAAATGCCAATGAAATTGGATTGACTTGGGCTAATCTTTTGTAGATGTAAAACCGGTTTTGGAATTATAACCAATCCTAAAAAAAATTATTCCTAACTATTAAACATTGAAATATGTCTTATTTATCAGTTCCGGGTCGGATTATCATATTGTGACAATGAAAAAAATGTTTTACAGTATGGGTTTGAAGCAACCAGAATAAACATTTTTATGTATCACAAAATGCTCAGAAAGTCTTGGTCAATACTCAACTTGCTGCAAATATCATTAAACTGGTCCTGGATAGCTACTGTTTTAAGATTCATGTCCTATTTAATCGATATATCCTTCATTTGGGTCCTAGGCTCCTTGCTTTCTTTTTGAGTAATGCTACTATTTCCGACGCAGATCATGATTTTGTTCACGAATGAGTAAAGATTTTATACCATAATATAATTTTTTTTATTCGGAAACGAATTCGGACATGTATATTGGATATAATATTATTTTTTATTGTTTTTCCTGCTGGGTATTTCTTAAATTTTCCAATAAACCCTTAGTATTTGGTTGTCGTTGAATTTTGTATTAATTTTTTTTTTATAAATTATGATTATTAGTTATTGAATAATAATTTATATATACTTAAATCTTAATTGTCTATTATTATTAAACTTTTCATGTTGGGTCTTTCTTTTAATTTTTTTTTTCCGTAGATCTTTAATAGAGATAAAATAACTCTTTTAATAATAAAAAACTCCACTCAAATCAAGACCAAGCAAAGAAAAAAACTGAAAATTATTTTTGGCATTAAAAAGCAATTTAGACCAATAGATAGCCATTAAGAGGTCTACCAATTAAATTGATTCATGTAGCTCTTAAATTGCAGAGTCACTTAGCGATTAATCAATTTTAAAATTGACCTAATTAATATTTTGTAAAATTAATAAGAACAGACAACTTTCGAAGAATAATTTTGTCAAAAATAAGTAAAGTGTTCTGAAAACCGAATTTTACTCGAAACATAATGTAAATAGAAGTCAATCAAGTCACGTGAGTAGTGCGTGTCCGAGATTTTACTACCGCTCAGGCGCTGACCATCAACGAAAATATAATTTATTCATCATATTTATTGTAGTCTCTACTCTTGATTTAACTTTTTCCCCTTTTGACAAGGTCCAATTTGATCTATCACGTTTCTAGAAGTTTGAATGTGCATGCTCAAAAAGAATTCTCTAAGATGGCTCTTAACGTTTCTCGGGTCTGAAATAAATTTGAGAATTGTGTTAATTAAGAGTCAACGAAGCACTTAATCATCTATTATTATTTGAACGATTTGATTCGGTCGATTTTGATCGCTTTAGATTGATACTGATTTATAATCAGTTAATCGGTCGATTTTTTATTATACAAAAATTATTTGATTTCTTTTTTTAAAGCCATTTTTAATTTTTCAATATTTTTTGTTGACGGTGTTTTCAGGCACTCTGTTATTTAAACAGCACGACAAGGGTAGAAGGGTAATTCTCTTCTTAGGTGAGATCATTAATACCGACCCGACCCATGAAAAGCCAGCAGTAAGGGCCCGAACGCTTTACAATAAAAGGCCGACCACCTTATAAGTTACAAGACCGGCCACAACAGGAAGAGACCGAGAACTTTATAATCGGTAACCGAGCACTTGAGTTCGAGATGACCGGGCACTTATCAGGTCGACAGCAGCATTCGCAGTACAAAAGACTATCATGACCGACCACATGAAGATCGGGAGTATGACGAGATATGCTCCAGAAGATAAGTTATCCTACTTTCATGGGAAAACTGAGGAGTCAGAGTCCCAGTAGGATAAAGGAAGTAAAAGTAAGATTTAGTTAGGAAACCTTGCATGAGAAGGAAATTGTATCAACTAGGAATCCTTATACTAGAAAGAGTCTGATTTCTTCACTATTATAAATAGAAGGGTAGAATATGTGTAAAGATCATGAGAATCATCAAGCTCTGACTTGTAAACACCAAAAAGATTTGAGAATCGTGTTTGAGTAATAAAAGTATCATCATGTTTGTCTCTGTGGACGTAGGTCGGATCCAAATCCACCGAACCACGTTAAATCTTTTTGTTGATTGGCGCATTATCTATCTTCTGCTAAATTTGCCTTTGGTCCCCCATAACCAAACAAATTCACTATTGAAGGAGGATTGTCTCGGGAGTGATATTCCCATATTACCCTGAGACCAAAATCAACCGTCAACAGTTGGCGCCGTCTGTGAGGATTCCAAACAAAAAGCAGCTCACGTAGTAAGACAATGGCAGCAGGTGGAAATCATCAATCTTCAGAGAGTCCGGCAACGGACTGGATGAAAAAGATGGAAGAAAGCATGAAATCCATGATAGATCGACTGGAGAGAATGGAAGGAACGAACAACGAGAGACCCGAATGAGGAACCAGTCGAAGAAGAGGTGAGAAAGCAGAAGGGAAAAGGGTGGTAGATACCAGTGAGGATGATGGACCCATGAGGATGGGCCCCTACAGGATAAAATCCGTGGTTGTAGAAAAAGATTCACAAACAGATGACACATGGGAAGAGGGGGAAAGAGGACGAAGAAGACAATCACCTGATCCCTCCTATGATAGCCTTCACGACTCCCGAAGAGGAGGCAGAGAATATAACGAGGATGTGCGAGAAATTTCAAACCATGAGGAACGCCGCACCCGGGGCATAGGACGCGCAAAGAGGCACAGAAAATGACACGACAACACAACCAGTGAGATAAAGTCTTGGTTAAAAAGAAGATGACCAAGTGGGGGGTAGGCCTCAAGGCTGACGCAAGTGATGCCAGGGACGATGAGGAGGAATCTCCTCTCGCAGAAGAAATAAGGTCGGCAAAATTCCCAAAGCGATTCAACATGCCGACCATGGCACCCTACAAAGGCCACTCTGACCCGAAATCGCACATCGAAAGCTTTGTCTTGTTGATGGAAGTCCAGAGAGTAGTAGGAGATGTCATCTGCAAAGTATTCCCCCTAACTTTAGGTGGACCCGCCATCCTATGTTACAGAAGTCTGGCCCCGGGAAGCATCGGAAGTTTCACACAGCTCAAAAGTTCGTTCGTCCGACACTTCAAAGGGGCCTGCGTCCCCAAGAAGACAATCGGAGAATTAAGGCTCATGAGACAAGGAGATGACGAGCCCCTAAAATTTTTTATCGAGAGGTACCACAATATGATACTCGAAGTCAGAGGATACGAGTCCAAAGAGGCCCTGGAAAGTTTAAAGGGAGCCCTAAGGGTCGGAAGACTATGGACTCACCTAAGAATCCAAGACACACCAGATTACGCCACCGCTCTAGAGGTAGCCCGGAAGTTCGTCTTGGTAGAAAGCGAAGAAAAGATCTCCCGAAAGGGGACGGCCATTCGAGAAAGAACAACAAGAGCATAGGCCTCCCGACGACCAGACATGGAATTCAAAAAATTCAATCTGAAACCCAAAGAATTCAAACCAATGCCTCGAAGAGATCAGGAAAGAGGAGTCGCGACCCAGGTGAATCATGTAGTCCGAGAAGAAGCGTATATTCCCCTGAGCAAACCACCGGGGCAAATCATCATGGAGATACACGAAAAATGCCTCTTGATAGAACCCGACCTCATGAGGTTCCCCCCGGATAAAAGAAACAAAAAATCTTACTGTGTACATCATAATCTGAGGGGACACACGACAGACGAATGCAAAGATCTGCGGGAACAGATGGAAGACCTATCCCGAAATGGGTATCTAAATAGTTATATTGACCATGAAACCATGGCAGCCAGATAGAGGGCACGAAACCGACAGGTGAACATCATCGCAGGGGGAAGTACACTGGCCGGGGACTCTAACCGGTCAAGAAAGAACTATAGCCGAGCTCAAGGGGCAGAGGTGCTAGGAACAGAAAGACCCCCGATACTACAAGGGGGTCAGTCGGTGCTCATAATGTTCACCGACGAGGATGCACGATGGGTGCGTTTCCCCCATGATGATGCACTGATAATCAAAGCTACAATCAGTGGCACAGAGGTGGATAGAATCCTGGTAGACCCCGGAAGCGCGGTGGACATAATATCCAAAGAAGCTTTAAAAAGCCTGGGAGTAGAATACGTAACCCTAACTAATGACGGCACCCCCTATATGGTTTTGGAGGCTCAACGGTCATCCCGCTGGGAAGAATACAACTGGAAAAAACCATCGGAACTCACCCCAGGACCCGGACAGTTATAGTAAACTTCACCGTGGTGGACTGCCTGAGCAGTTACCAAGTCATTGTCGGTCGGCTTTTTATGATGAAAACAAAGGCTGCGATGTCCTGTTACTACTTGAAACTGAAATTTCCCTTCCCGGGAAGGGATCAGAATCATATGCGGAAGTCAGATGATAGCCCGTAATTGTTTCGCCACTCTCTCACGAGAAACCCTCTCCATCGAAGGAAGCACCAGGAAGAGGCAAAGGGGGGAAGACGAGGAAAATCCAAGGCAAGACCCGGGCCCTCGCCCGGATAAAGTTGCCCGGCTAGAGGCAGCTGAAGAATTAGAAGAAGTCAACCTGTTCGGACCGAATAAAAGCATAAAGATAGGGGAAATTTGGACGAGATCCTAAAAAAGGGCCTGTTGGAATGCCTACGGGAGTACCCCGACATCTTCGTATAGGGACACAATGACATGCCCGGGATTGATCCAAAGTTCATCAGTCACCGCTTGGCAGTAAACCCGGCACACAAACCGGTTAAACAGAAAAGAAGAATCTTTAACCAAGAACGGTGCAGGGCAGTGGCGTCCGAAGTGGAAAAACTGCTAAAAGCAGGTTTCATCAGAGAAGTCAAGTACCCATAATGGGTTTCGAACGTGGTATTAGTAAGGAAAGCAAATGTGAAGTGGAGGATGTGCGTGGACTTCACTGACCTCAACAAGGCGTGCCCGAATGACAGCTTCCCACTACCAAACGTAGATCAGCTGGTAGATACGACTGCCTGCAAGGGACTACTGAGCTTTATGGACGCCTTCCTAGGATACAACCAGGTCAAGATGCACCCTGCTGACGAGGAGAAAACAATTTTTGTCACCGATCAGGGGCTTTATTGTTATAAAGTAATGCCCTTCGGATTAAAAAATACAGGAGCCACCTTTCAGAGACTGGTCAACAAGATTTTCAAACCGCTCATCGGCGCAACAATGTTGGTGTATGTTGATGACATGATAACAATTTCCGAGGCGCCAGGGTCTCACGTGACCGACCTGAAGAAAACCTTTGAGTTATTGAGGAAATACCATTTAAAACTCAACCCATAAAAGTGCGCATTCGGGGTGGCCTCCGGGAAGTTTTTAGGCTACATGGTGAGCTCCAAGGGCATAGAAGTAAATCCGGAAAAGATACAAGCCGTACTGGACTTAAAATCTCCCAGGACGGTGAAAGAAGTTCAAAGTCTAACCGGCAGGCAAGCCGCGCTTAACCGATTCATCTCCCGAGCAACCGACAAGTGTCACCCTTTCTTCAAAGCCATCAAGAAAGCCCAAAAGGGGATCGACTGGACTCCGGAGTGCGAGGAAGCCTTCCAACAACTGAAATGATATCTAGCACAGCCCCCGCTCCTAGCAAAACCTCTCTCAGGAGAGACACTATACTTGTACTTGGCTGTTTCAAAACACGCAGTAAGTTCGGTGCTGGTGCAAGAGGCCGACCGAATCCAAAGACCAGTATACTATGTCAGCAAAGCCCTGTTGGACACAGAAACCCGGTATCCCGTACATGAACTAGTCGCTCTATCTTTGATCACCGCAGCTCGGAAATTGTGGCCTTACTTCCAAGCCCACCCTATCAAAGTTTACACCGACCACCCCTTGCGGCAGATCTTACAAAAACCAGAGGCCTCAGGAAGGTTGATGAAGTGGTCGGTGGAGTTAAGCGAGCACGACATCTCCTACCTTCCGAGGGTAGCAATGAAATGACAGGCTTTGGCAGATTTTGTTGCAGAATTCACCGAACCCCAGATCTTGACGGTAGGGGAAGACAAGTGAGAGATGTCAGTGGACGGGTCTGTCAGCTCACAGGGCGGCGGAGCCGGGATCGTGCTAAAAAATAACAAGGGGGAAGAAGTATTGTTTGCCTTAAGGTTCGCCTTCGAAACCATGAACAATGAGGCAGAATATGAAGCAAGACTATGCACGGTAATAGGAGTCCACGATGTAATAGTAAGAAGTGACTCACAGCTTGCTATTCAGCAACTAAAAGGCGAATTCCAGGCCAGGGAACCTAGCATGAGAGCCTACTTGACTGAGGTAAATAGGTTAATAAGAAAAATGAGGCACGTTCGCTTTGAACAAGTCGGACTAGAGGACAATGGCGAAGCATATTCTCTTGCACGGCTCGCATCTTCAATAAAGACAGAGAATCCCAGAATAGTCCCCATAATCTGCCTCCGAGAAAAGAACGTAGGAGAACTCGAAGTAGGAACCCTGGGTAAAGAAGATGAAACTTCATTGCTGCAACCGATCAGAAAATATTTGGAAACAGGAGAGACACCCGAGGACAGAAAGGAAGCCAGAAAACTAAAATTCAAAAGCACCAAGTTTTCCTTAATTGAATGGGTACTCTACCGAAGAGGCTACACCGTACCCCTCGTGAGATGCTTAGCGAAAGAGGAAGCAGATTATGTGCTCAGAGAAATCCACGCAGGCATCTGTGGAAGTCACACCGGAGGAAGATCAATCGCCTTTAAAGCTTTAAGACAAGGATTTTACTGGCCGACCATGCATCAGGACGGTGTGAGGGTAGCTCAAAAATGTGAAGGTTGCCAGAAGAATGCCAACCTCCACCACCAGCCAGCAGAGCAGTTAACCACCCTATCCAGCCCCTGGCCATTTGCACAGTGGGGGCTAGATATCATAGGACCAATGCCAAAAGGGCGAAGGCAGGCAAAATACGCAATCGTGGCTATAGACTATTTCACAAAATGGGTAGAAGTCGAGCCCCTATCCACCATCACAGAGAAGAAAGCCACATAGTTTGTAAAAAAGAATATTATCTGCAGATTCGGAATTCCTCGGGCAATCATTACCGACAACGGGAAATAATTCGATAGCAAAGGATTTAGGAAGCTCTGCGAAGACCTCCAGAT
Organism: Zanthoxylum bungeanum; assembly: GCA_019454045.1. Classification (NCBI taxonomy): domain Eukaryota; kingdom Viridiplantae; phylum Streptophyta; class Magnoliopsida; order Sapindales; family Rutaceae; genus Zanthoxylum; species Zanthoxylum bungeanum. Next base: position 188,759 of record SKCR01007828.1, on the reverse strand, counting down.
CGCCCTAAAATTTGCCTCGCCAGCCCATCCCAAGTCCAACGGACAGGTCGAGGCAACAAATAAAACCATCAAGGCAAACCTCAAAGCTCGGCTCGGATCATGCAAGAGCTTATGGGTCGAAGAATTACCAGAAGTACTATGGGCACATCGAACGACCTACAAAGATTCCACATGGGAGACACCGTTTTCTCTATCATACGGATGTGAGGCCGTAATTCTAGCAGAAATTGGAGTAGCAACTCACAGGGTCCGCCACTTTGGGAATGAGCAGAACGAAAAACTCATCAAAAACCACCTCGACCTGATCGAGGAAAAGAGAGAGAGATCAGCTATAAAAGCAGCAGTCTACTAACAAAGAATGACCCGTTTCTACAACAGAAGAGTTCGAACCCGCTCCTTCCTCCCGGGCGACTTAGTATTGAGAAGGATCACCTTAAACAGCCGGCGACCAGAGGAGGGCTCGTTAGGTGCCAAGTGGGAATGGCCATACAAAATCACAGAGGTGGTAAGGCCATAGGCTTACTTCTTGGAACAGTTGGACGACACAAGATTAAAAAAGCCATGGAACGCCGAGATGCTAAGAAAATACTTTCAGTAAATTCCTCCTTCCTCATTTTCTTTTGCAGCAACCCAATAAGGGACAGAAATTCAAATACAGAGCCTCTCTCAAAATGACCCGCAGAGAGTTGTAAGAAGGGCAGTATGTCCCCGAATATAAATAAAACTTTCTTTTTTCACCCGTTCTTCTAAAAATAATTTTGCAAAACGGTATTCAAAAACCCCGGGGACATACTCAGTACAAACGGTCCAGGGTCAAAAGCACGAAACCCGCAACTACCCGACCACGGCTACACAAGACACACCAGAATCAATCGATTCCATATGAGCATTAAAACAGCAATGATGAATGTAAACCAGCGTAAGAATCCGGGAGAAGCATAGCACGTGGAGGGATGATACCCTCGTGGTGATTGCTTGCTCCAGTGTTACCGAACATAAGGAGAGATATGCCCTTAATATGTCCAACACTCTTTGATCGTCACTTACCCGATGAAATGGATCCGTGGGAAAGCATAGCACGGGGGATGATGATACCCCTGTGACGATTGCTAGCTCCAGTGATGTCGGACATAAGGAGGAATATGCCCTTAGTATCATGGACACTCTTTGATCCATTCATCAATTGGATCCAAGAGAGGCGCAACACGGGGATGCGTTATGCCCCTGTAGCGTGTGCCTACTCCAGCGTGGTTAGGAGGAGCCCTCGTACAATACACAGGCTCCGCAGTGACCCGACGTATAGAGGATGTGCCTTTACCATTTAAACGCTCTCAAATCCAAATCCTGGTTCGGCGGGACGCTGAATTGAAAGATTCAGAATTGTGTTTTGGAGACCTCGAACAGGACGCTGTTTTGAGGCATCCCTGTTGTTGTTTATGCTTGCAAAACATTTTTTGGGATAAGTGCTAAAATCACTCCCGCCTTTTTAATTCTATTTTCCATAATTTTGTTTTTTTTTTACTGGTCTGGCAAGGGGACGCCTGTGCCGGATTCGGTAGGGCTTCAAAGGTTGATTTACTTCCCTTCAAAAAAAAACCCCCAAATATTGATAAAGCTCGGGGCTGGGTTACGTTCCGCCGAGGCCATTCAGTTATTCGGCTCGGGGTCGTATTTCGTTCCGCCGAGGCCACTTGGTTATAAAGCTCGGGGTCGGGCCACATCCCACCGAGTCTATCTTTTAGACTGGGGACGTAACATCCCCCCAGGGCCAAGTGTTTGTTTCGGCTCGGGGTCGGGTTACGTCCCACCGAGTCGGCTTCTTTGGACTAGGGACGTGAACATTCCCCTAGAGCAAAGTGTTTCCCTCAGCTCGGGGTCGGGTTACGTCCCACCGATTCGGCTTCTTTGGACTGGGGACGTAAATATTCCCCCATAGCAAAGTGTTTCCCTTAGCTCGGGGTCGGGTTACGTCCTACCAAGTCGGTTTCTTTGGACTGGGAACATAACATTCCCCCAGAGCCAAGTGCTTCCCTCAGATCAAGGTCGGGTTATGTCCCACCGATTCCACCTCTTTTTGGTCTAGAAACAAAATGATTCCTCAGAACCTAAGTGTTTCTTACTGCTCGGGGTCGGATTACGTCCCTCCAACTCATATTGTCCCCCATAGAGGGGTCTCAAGTATTCGAAGGGAAACATGAAGAATAGAAAAAAAAAAAAAAAAAAAAAGGCAAAACACTTAAGTATGTATTCAAATAAAGTATGAAGTTTTATTACAAAAGGATAAGTATACACAGGGCCCCGTCCGGGTAACCCCTTCTCAATCAGCCCGCGCAAGGGCAGGAAGTTCTTCCTCGACCGGCTCAGACGATGGAGGGATCGGCTCGGTCTCAAGAACGGGAACAACAGCTTCAACCTCGGCAACATGGGAGACCTCTACTTCAAGGATTGGAGGTGGGATCTCAGGATGGTCTTCGCCAGGAGCAGGAATCTCAGGTCGGTTTTCCTGGGAAACCTAAGAGAACAGAGCAACCGAGATCGGGTCATGATCCATCGCCTCCTCGGAAGAAGAGGGGAGCCACTTCTGAAACTCCTCTTCAGATATCTCCCCTTTACAGAAACGGAAGGCTGCATGGATTGGCCCCATATCCAGGTCGGGCAGCACCGTTGGTATAATCTCAGCACAATCACCGACCCCTTCAAGACGGATGGAGTCCCTCTCGGCCTCCCACTCAAGTTAACTATCTCCCTCCAATGGGCGGCATACCCCCGAGCCCAGTGCACCCGCCTCCGGACCTGACGAGAAACCTTGGGAGCATCCCTCCAACAAGCTGGGAGGAGCCAGAGAAGTTAGAAACCTAACGTAAAAACTAAAGACGGGAACAAAAAAGTGTTAAACTCCTAACCTCCCGCTCTGAAGATGTCCGGGACCGAGACGTCCTCTACATAAAATCGCAGGACCCGTCCCCAATCTCCAGTGGCCCAGAACCAAAGATCCTTGAAGTTTTTATTGGAATCAGGGAGCTTGCGGACAACATTGGAAGAATCGGCATATGCCGAAAGGTAGTACCATCCATGGTACGACCTGGGGTTAGCTTTCAACCGGTACAATATCTTCACTTCTTCAAAAGAAGGTTCACCTAGCCCCGCCCGGTGCCAGACCACGTGTATGCCGGCCAAAATCCTCCAACTATTTAAACTCAGTTGACATGAGGCAATCTCCATCTCGGCCAGCATCCAAACGAAATAACGTTGCATCGGCAGCTGTAGTCCACACTCAAAGAAAGCAGGAAGAAGTGCCACCGAGCCTTCGTCGGGTTGACTAGCACGATCCATCAGGCCGAGAACTTCGAGGGCAATATCTATTGGAATATCGTATCGTTGTAGCAGCAGCGCTAGATCGTCCTCAGTTATCTTGGAAGGCCGATCCATATCCAGAGCTGAGCTATCAAGTTCGCCGGGCTCTGGATCCCTCCGAGGGACCCTCTGGTGATAAGTATCTTGCTTAACTTCGGAAGGGGTAGGGGTAGTGTCAAGGTCTTCCACAATGGGTGCCCCCGAGCCCAAGGAAATCTCTTCAGCAGGGGGAGTTGAGGGTCTAGCAGGGTTTACAGAGGAAGATCTGTTGTCAGACATTCCTGACATCCGAAGAAATAGAAAGGAATGGGAAGTCAGTCTATAGCTAAAACTCTAAAACTGCTCAGGGATTCCGAGAAAGCTAAGCTGGTGGGTTCTAAAAATGCCCTAACAAAATACGACAAGCCATAAGTCACTACCTAGCAACATCAAAGCTAACAAAGGATTCACAACACACAAAAAGAGAAGAGGTCGTTCAGAGAACTTACTTGTTTTTTTTTCAAAGAGATTGAAGATTACACAGCACGGTTTGCTCGTCCCCTAAATTTGCAGGTCACAGCGGAGAGAGAAAAGAAAAACTCACGGCTGAAAGAAACTCTGGGAGTACTGAGTCAAGTGAGTCACGGTTGAAACGTTCACAGGAATGAGAGAAATTTGCCAAAAATACTGCACAGTAAAAGCCCCGTCTTCTTATAGTCATGAGTGGGACGCTTATGGCCTTTAGATCGAGAAAAGAAACCCGTATGAACGCCAAATGTCAAAAGCAAAAGAAGTCTGCCAAAATCAAACGAACAGTTGAGATCAACACGCCTCTACACGGTCGATTCACTTTCTTTTTTGGCGGGAATCTGACAGATGATTGACAAGTGTCAAAACTAGGAAAAACCCTAAAGGTGATTTGATGGGCATTTAAACAGACGTGACTATTGCGCGTCTCAAGAAAGGGTGCTTAAAAAGAGGCGACGAAAATTTTGAGTCAACTCCGGATCGGCCACCAACAAAGTGATCAGCACACCACCTTTATATAGTTCCCGGCACCAACTCGTATACTCGTTAGAACCAAGAACTAGGGGACAAATGTTGATGGTGTTTTCAGGCACAATGTTATTTAAACAGCACGACAATGGTAGAAGGGTAATTCCCTTCTTAGGTGAGATCATTAATACCGACCCGACCCATGAAAAGCCAGCAGTAAGGGCCCGAACGCTTTACAATAAAAGGCCGACCACCTTATAAGTTACAAGACCGACCACAACAGGAAGAGACCGAGCACTTTATAATTGGTAACCGAGCACTTGAGTTCGAGATGAATGTGAACTTATCAGGTCGACAGCAGCATTCGCAGTACAAAAGACTATCATGACCGACCACATGAAGATCAGGAGTATGGCGGGATATGCTCCAGAAGATAAGTTATCCTACTTTCATGGGAAAACTGAGGAGTCGGAGTCCCAGTATGATAAAGGAAGTAAAAGTAAGATTTAGTTAGGAAACCTTGCAGGAGAAGGAAATTGTATCAACTAGGAATCCTTATACTAGAAGGAGTCTGATTTCTTCACTATTATAAATAGAAGGGTAGAGTATGTGTAAAGATCATCAGAATCATCAAGCTCTGACTTGTAAACACCAAAAAGATCTGAGAATCGTGTTTGAGTAATAAAAGTATCATCCTGTTTGTCTCCGTGGACGTAGGTCGGATCCAAATCCACCGAACCACGTTAAATCTTTTTGTTGATTGGCGCATTATCTATCTTATGCTAAATTTGCCTTTGGTCCCCCATAACCAAACAAATTCACTATTGAATGAGGATTGTCTCGGGAGTGATATTCTCATATTACCCTGAGACCAAAATCAGCCGTCAACATTTTTTTTTGGAGTTTTGAATCATGATTTTGTGTGGAAAAAAAATATTTCATTAGAAATGTTGAAAAAAATAAGAATATGTTTCGTTTTAAAAGAATTATTATTGAGGTAATTGTGGTAAATATAGTGTCGTGAAACAATAAATAACATGCAAACAAACAATTCAAACCATTAAATTGGATCTAATATGCATAAACCATAGAAAACCTTAAAAACTTGAAAATTAAGAAAAACCTTATGAATCCAAGTCAAGATAATCCTATATCCTTCAGAACTTATTGGCCCCGTCACAGGTGCTTTACGGATTCGCAATTAGCCAATGTTCTCCGAGGATAACTTGGTTCATTCTTGTCCAAGGAGCACTCATTGACAAGTATACAAACTAGGAAATGGTTTGACTCTCTCTCAAAAACCAAAAACAACAAATTACTCATCAATTTCAGATATCTTTTCTGTTTTTTTTTTGTATTGGATATAATGTCTCTCTTATAAGGCATGTAAGGGTGCCAATAGGGCACCCTTTGGGGTGGGGTGCAACCCTCCAAAGGGTTGTACCCCTCACAAGCACCCAATGCAAAAAAATGAAAGATTTACCCTTAATGAACATTTAGAAGAATTTCCAACAATCCCCCACAATTCTTCAAATATTCATGGAGACACTTGAGAGAGTTACCATGAACTAAAACTGCATCGAAATATGTAGTTTTCACCTTGAACCTTTCCTAGTGAGTGACAATCGGATTTACTTGACAAACTAGTGACCCATAGTCTTGAAAAGTTCTGCCGTTGGTGTAAACCAAGACAACTGCCAACACACAGCTTTACTTCGACCATTTTCCCGTTTTATGGTTGTGTTCATTTCAACCCTGAACAACGGTCCTGGATTCATATCGGATGATCATGATAGATCAATTTAAAGTTATGGATTCGGAACTTCCCCCATGTGGAGAGTTATATCAAATTATTATTTTATAATAATAATAAAAATTGAGTACCTTTGGACCCCTTAAATGTTTGAGATTCCATAATTTGATGTCCCATGTGTGTGAACTTAGAGAGATACCACATCACTTTCAAGTTTATTTTAGAAGAATATGCATAGAATTATCCTGCCACTAATGCTGCAGCAAAAGGATGACGAAAATATGATCTCACGCACGAAAGTGTAAAGGGATGGTTGCACTTTGGATACAGAAAGCCAAAGGCAAAAGCTAACCCAGTGTTTGATTGCTGCAAGAATCTCGCATGTATGTTCACTGCTTATGCTTAATTTACAGACTAATTGCGAACCACTGGCTCACGATTAAGTATTTTGTGCAGGGTTTGAGGCAGGACATCTGCGCTCGAAATCGAACGGGACTGCTCTCAGATATGCAAGAGCCTTCCGTGAAAATGGTCTCTCGGTATCCATGGCTGAGATTGGATCAAAAGGAGATGAAACAAGGATAAATTTATTTAATTGTATCAAAATAGCCTAGGGGTGTTCGCGGTGCGGTTCAGATCGATTTTTTCATTTTTCACTTCAAACCGCGCGGGTTGGCGGTTTGGGAAATTAGAAACTGAAACTGCAAATTTGATAAGGAAAACCGCGGCGTTTCGGGTTGGCGGTTTAGCGGTTTGGGTGGTTCGGGTCGGCGGTTTGGATTATAAATTTTTTAAAGGAAATTTTGTGTGTTTCCACATAATAATTGAAGAGAAAAAATACATAATTTTCATTTATACATTGCATATTGTCATATGATCATTAAATATCTTAAATTTCATGGTTAAAGAAGAAGAAATATATAAAATAATATCTAATTTGAATGCGGGTCGGTGGTTTAGGTGGTTCGGGTCGTGGTTTAAGTCAAAATTTGCGGTTTTGGGCGGTTCGGGTCGCGGTTGGGTCAAAACCGCACACCGACCCAAAATTTGCGGTTCGGTTTCGATTGACCCGAAATCATTTTTAATTTTATTTCAAGTCGCGCGGTACGGTTCGGGTTGGTGCGGTTTGACCTGAAATCGTGATCACCCCTAAAATAGTCCATATTCATATTAACTTATAAAGATTATTGGATTGTTTAGTCTTTCTTCATCATAAATGGATGATTTTTAGAGGATCTTGAGATATGGGTTTTATTTTTATTTTTTTTATTATTAATCATGTAAAATGTTAAATTTATCTTTCCCAATTAATTTCTAATTTATCCCTCATTATTTTTATTAAACATAAATAGCTCAAATCACTCTTGGAATCATTTTACTATTGATTTCCGATTAAATTACCCATTTTGACAATAACAATTTTAAAAGTAAAGAGTACCAAAGTAGAAGTATCGAATTACAGTTCCGAATTCAGATTTCAAATTGATAGATCAAATGACTAAAAAAAAGTTAGAAGAAGAAAACTTGTCTCAATGGGCTATTGATTCTCTTTGGGTCCTAAACAAATTTATTGTATACAAACTGTCTCAAAAGTAAATCATTGAAATAAAAATATCAAGAAAAATGTATCATTTGATAGAAAATATTGACTGAGAATATTAACTAGTTTATAAGTATTACACTGAGATAAATTTTATGTTGGGTTTGTGTATTGGCCAATTCTGTAAAAAACCAAGTTCAATTGAGTTATAATGAGTCTTGACGATCTTGGAGCAATTGGACAAACACTTGGAAGAGATTGGATGAATATTTCATAGCTCACATTTGTGTCACGTTCATTTCAATGTTCGAACGTAACCTTCCAGTGGCTTCACGTTCGAGTTGCATTCATCTCAGCATTCGAATGAAACCTTTCAGTGTCTTCACATTCGAGTTGTGTTCGTCTTAGCGTTCGCACAAACCATTCCAATGAGCAGGCATGCGTGTTACTGACCGGCGTGATCACACACGTATAACGCAAGCACACGTATCGTTCAAGTAGTATAAAAATATCGATCACACGAAAACTTAATTTCTACTATTGTTATTAATTATTGATTCTATTTATTTACAGGTATCTAATTAAAGGGAGAAGTGAATGTTTGCTTTTGGTTGGTTGAATGTGGATTTACTAAACAAATAAATAAATAAAAATACAAAAGAAAATACTAAGGAAAATAAACAAAAGACATAAATATCTAAGGTCGTGATTCCACACAATATTATTCTAATGATGAATTGATTCTCTTATATATGTGTAATAAATTAGTTTGCTAACTTGGAACACGAAAATATGCATAAGCCTCTTCCGATGGTCATATGCAAATATCAAAATAACATAATTAATCATATGTCTATGTTAACGAAGTTACCTGAATTCATTAAGTTCAAGTTCCAAATATGGCTACCCCCGCCTGACATGTATATTCCTATCCTGTAAGGAAATCTATTAAGGGTTATTTATCCTTAAGGGAGATCGTGGGCTATTGAATCTAAGGTTGAAACCTAAAATCTCTTTTCCAAGTTCATTTTAAGTTTACCACATCAATCTTATTAGTGATCAAGAAACAAGAAGCATTAAACTTAAGATTCAATAAACAAACTAAAGTATTACCCAAAATAAAATTAAATCAATTATTAAGCATATGAATATTGTGTTTCATCACTTCCCTAAAATAAAAATAAAATGATGGGGTTAAGGGGATCCACTTTTACTATTTCTAATTTAGAAATCTCCCTTATTATAATATAGAAATTATCAGTGATATTACCAACCGACCATATAGGCGGTACCCTGATAAAGTCAGATTTTCAATTAAGTCCAACCGACCATAAAGGCAGTGTTATTATTTGTCCATAAACCAGCCATATAGGTGGTAATCATCTGTCACATAAAGACCGGCCAAATAGGCGGTGTCATATTATGTCAAATAAATAAAATTAGTCTTTAAGGCGGTATAATCTTTAGTCCATATTAAATTATAATTTCCATTTTATAATTAAGGGAGATTAATCTAAACTAAAATAATAAAAGCTTCACCCTTCCTCCAGCGGAAATTTAACTACAAAACATAAAAGAAATGTAAAGAAAATAAATTATTACTATTACTGAAAATAAAAATACATAATTAAAATACTGAAAATAAATACAAACAAGATGCAATACTTAAATTCCTTACAAAAACCTAAGGAAAGCATGAGAATTACAAATGAAATGGCTTGATATTTATAGGCAAATCTAAAGGCTTCCACCAATTTCTCCACCAATTGCTCCACCAAATATGGCACCAACCATGACATCAAACTTGACACCAAACATGACACCATACATGACACCAAATCCTCCACCAAACATGCAAGCATGTTTGGTGGAAGTTTGACAATTTTTAATTTTTTATTTTTATTTTTATTTTTATTTTGAAAATGACTTTAATAATTACACATAACATACTTCGAATGTCTTATCAATTTCGGTCATGGAAACTTCAGAATTCGAAATTAATATGAACTTCAAAGTTGTAAATCTTTGAGTCTTCTTTAATCTGGGACAAAACAAAACCTAACACCAAACATGACACCATTCTTCGTTCCATATTTCGTCTTGAATGATTCCATTCAGTCTCGATTTTATTTTATCTGTAAAATAAACTAAAACACATCAAAACGTTCATCAAACCCGAGAAACAAAATAAAATATTAAGTAAAAGGGGCGGTAAATATTGATATATTTTCCGCTCATCACACCCCCAAACCTAACATTTTGCTAGTCCTCGAGCAAAACAACATAATAAAATACAATAAATAATTAAAATTAAATTAAGCCACTTTCGTAGGGATCACAGTTGCATTTAGTGTATGCAACAAGCCTTTAAACCTCTAGGTGTCCCTAGTGGACGAGTTGTAGTCTCGTGAGGGCTTATAATGACGATACCCACAAACGTCAATCTAATGCACACAAAAGCAAAAAGACAAGAGAAAATAGAATAAACAAGTTAGTGTCTAAACAAGTCAAACTTCTTATCCAAGTTAGTAGTTGTTTTCTTTCTTTCTAAATTACCAAATAAGTAAATTCTCTGATTATTTTTATCATTCCTCATATACACAACCCACAAGGTATTAATCAAATCATTGTGCCCACAATATTCATATGTGTGGTTGAAAAGAGAGTAATATTTTTGTCCTAAAGTTATATCAGAATTCACACATTTTTAGCAATGGATTTTTTATTTTTTATTTTTTGCATAAGATAAAGAAAGCATCTTCAATCCATGTAACGAGCTTTAGGCCAGTGACTCCCAAACCAGTTGGCTTTAGGGCACTAGGTGTTAAGACACCCCTACAGACTTAATTACTTGGATTTCAGATGTTTCTTTTTATTTTTCTAACATCTTTGATCCATGTAGCGAGCTTTGGGTCAGTGACTCCCAAGCCAGTTGGATTTAGGGCACTAGGTGTTAAAACACCCCTACAGACTTAATGACTCGGATCTCAGACGTTTTTTTTATACACACTTTTTTTTTGCATTGCTTTTTAGATGCTTCCTCCAATTAAACTAGAGCACTGAATATTACAAACTTTTCAAATACATCTCATGGATGTATGTTACCATGCATGTTGATAATACATGTCAACTGAACATATGAATATCCAATTTAGTCAGTATTATGGAGAATTCACAAATTAAATAATTCAAAATGAAATAAACAAAAAATTAACTTGTTACGAGATAGGTTGAGATACGTCTCAGGAGTGGAAATTCCTTACACATCTATCTCACACCAATTTCACCTGATTAATCAAATTAAAAACCCAAAAACAAAATATTTTTTTTTAATTTTTATAAAAAAAAAAATTTTTATTTTTTTGAATTTTTTGAAAATTTTTGACTAAAATAAAAACAACACAATAAAAACAAGATACTAGTCAACTATTCCCCTCCTCCAAACCTAAATGAGACATTGTCCCCTATGTCTTAAAAAGTAGAAGATGAGTTTATAAGATAATACCTGGTTAACTAAAATTCTACATCTAAAAAATATCAATTAAAGGTTAAGATCCAGATTTATCCGACGCTTCTTACCACGATCGCTAAAAGTTGGTCAATTAAATCATGGGCAGTTTTGGCAGTGAAGATGATATCTTTTACAGGCTTCGACACGAACCCATTTCTCCGGGCATCATCAAGAAATACACAAAGAAAATCATAAAATCCATTAGCATTAAACAGTCAAATCGGTTTCTGGTGTATGTTCAAGTTCGCCCAAGATAGTACTGTAAAAATTTCCTCCATTATACCCAAGTCACTTGGCAAAGCAATAACAGCATCAGCACGATTAATCATTTCCACTAGTCATTCATACATACCTGGTATGATAAGTTCTTCTCCGTTTGATGGTCCTATAAGATTCGCATCCGCTAAGGGTTTTGGGATGATTCCCAAGACTTGACTGCCTCCTTCCTGTACAGCCCTTGAAACGATACACATTAGTCCAAGATTGCCGCCGCCATATACTTCTTTCAGCTATGACTAGACCCAATTCATGTGATGCTGCTATGTATTTTGGTTTAGAACCAACACTAGTACCCACAAAACACACAGATATTTTCAACTCGTCTTCTTGAAGTTGCTTCCATTTTTGTTTCTCAACTTTGAATGTCTTCAAGAGTGCAATGATGAGTTGAATTTATAGAACCTGAAAAAGGGTGAGTAATAATAGCACTAGTATCTTCCAAAGGATTATATTAGCTAAATAATAAAATAAATCATGAAAGGTCAAAAAGTCCGGATTCTGTCAGCAAAAATAAAGATAATTACAACAGAAAAGCAAATCAAAGCAATTATTAAGACAACGAAATTGTGTATGCAATACGCCACTCGTTTGGTATATAAATCCATTAGGATGTGTCTCAAGAATCCATTCCTTACTCAGCCATCACTAATGAATTAGCTCTCATTTTTGTGATTGTCAAACACCAGTACTCTTATCTTGCTTTGTCTTAAATTCTATGTTTATGTTTTTCCCTGAAAATATCACACAAAATTAAAAAATCTACAACATGTATACACAAAATATGAAAACAGAAATTACAAAAAATTGCATGTGTTGCCTCCGTGCTACCGCTAAATTTTTCATCTTCAGCCAGACGTGACTGAAACTATCTTTCAATGAGGCTTCAACGTCTTTTTGGATGTCTGATTAAAGACAATCCCATGAGCATCGCTTTTGAAGGGCTCTTCCAACGATAAAATGGCAAAAAGAATTTTTTCTCATTCAGTGCTTGTGCCACCTTCTTAAACTTTGTCGCTCTAATGATTCTGGAAAGAAAATTAGGAGGTCCCGTATGGTGCTTAACTTGGAATTAGAGTTCCATTCTGTCAAGCTTCTGGGTGATATCTTTGATCTGTACTCCCCAAACCAGTGATGTTTCTCCTGAATGTATGAGATCTTCAATATGGTTGGTCATTTGCTCCTCCATTTGTTCTGCATCTTGTTCCACCTTTTCTTCACATATGTATTTTAAAATTTCCGCATTTAGTTCTTCATCTGTCATTTGTGAAATGCATGCAACATGAGGATGTAAAGAGATGTCAGATTTTAGGACTTCATCCTCTATGGTTGATTTGACTGGCTTAGGTAGATCTTCTTCAAACATTTGTGCAATGCAAGCTCCAAGATCTTCATTTTGAGGATCAGATTTTCATCCTCAATTTTTATTGGTACAAACAGCTCTACTTCTTGATCATCGTCAGAGTCCGAATAATAAAAATCAAATTGTGACTTTGCTAGTTTGGGCTCCTGAACTGATACCCCAGCTTCTTGATACTGCTCAGCCTCTTCTTCTGCTAAAATGTCATCGTGAAATGCTTGGTACTCGAAGGCTTCATCAGTGTCATCTGCTTTGTGAGGTATGTAATTCAGGTTGTCTGTTAATTGTCTAATTTGATTTGTCATTCTCTGTATGAATTCTGCTTGACTCTGAAATTAGCTTCCCGTTCCTCGAGCCAATCTTTGAGCATGCGAATCAACTGATCTTCCTCTGATGGTTCTGGTTACTGATGAAGATCAAAGGTTGATGATGGATAAGATGGAAAATATGAGTCATGGAAGTATGCAGGTTCATTATATGAAGGTCTCTAATAGTTCTACCACCCTGCATTGTAGTAGTGGTTTATGCTCGGGTGGTTACCATCACATATCTCGCATCTTCCCATTGCGTTCTTTTGAGCAAATGTAGTATTGAATGGTTTTGATATCCAGTGATAGTTGTTAGGCTGAACAACAAGCCTCGGAAAATCGGACTGTTGATCACTGATTTGGGGTGTATCTTATCTTCATAAAACTCATAATTCTCTTATCACTCAACTAAGATCCATGTCAACCACCTGAAAAACAAAAGATGGAAATAAAAATTACAGATAAAAAGAAAATTAGATACAAGTAAATTAGTAAAAATAAGTCTCCGGAAACGGCGCCAAAAACTTGATTGGCGTGATCACACACGTATAACGTAAGCACACGTATCGTTCAAGTAGTATAAAAATACCGATCCCACGAGGACTTAATTTCTACTGTTGTTATTAATTATTGATTCTATTTATTTACATGTGTCTAATTAAAGGGAGAAGGGAATGATTGCTTTTGTTTGGTTGATTGTGGATTTACTAAACAAATAAATAAATAAAAATACAAAAGAAAATACTAAGGAAAATAAACAAAAGACATAAATATCTAAGGTCTTGATTCCACACAATATTATTCTAATGATGAATTAATTCTCTTATATATGTGTAATAAATTAGTTTGCTAACTTGGAACACGAAAATATGCATAAGCCTCTTCCGATGGTCATATGCAAATACCAAAATAACCTAATTAATCATATGTTTATGTTAACGAAGTTACCTGAATTCATTAAGTTCAAGTTCCAAATATGGCTACCCCCGCCCGACATGTATATTCTTATCCAGTAAGGAAATCTATTAAGGGTTATCTATCCTTAAGGGAGATCGTGGGCTATTGAATCTAAGGTTGAAACCTAAAATCTCTTTTCCAAGTTCATTTTAAGTTTACCACATCAATCTTATCGGTGATCAAGCAACAAGAAGCATTAAACTTAAGATTCAATAAACAAACTAAAGTATTACCCAAAATAAAATTAAATCAATTATTAAGCATGTAAATATTGTGTTTCATCACTTCCCTAAAATAAAAATAAAATGATGGGGTTAAGGGGATCCACTTTTACTATTTCTAATTTAGAAATCTCCCTTATTATAATATAGAAATTATCAGATATATTACCAACCGACCATATAGGCGGTACCCTGATGAAGTCAGATTTTCAATTAAGTCCAACCTACCATAAAGGCGGTGTTATTATTTATCCATAAACCAGCCATATAGGCGGTAATCATCTGTCACATAAAGACCGGCCATATAGGCGGTGTCACATTATGTCAAATAAATAAAATCAGTCTTTAAGGCGGTATAATCTTTAGTCCATATTAAATTATAATTTTCATATTATAATTAAGGGAGATTAATCTAAACTAAAATAATAAAAGCTTCACCCTTCCTCCAGCGGAAATTTAACTACAAAACATAAAATAAATGTAAAGAAAATAAATTATTACTATTACTGAAAATAAAAATACATAATTAAAATACTGAAAATAAATACAAACAAGATGCAATACTTAAATTCCTTACAAAGACCTAAGGAAAGCATGAGAATTACAAATGAAATGGCTTGGTATATATAGGCAAATCTAAAGGCTTGCATGTTTGGTGGAAGTTTGACAATTTTTATTTTTTTATTTTTTTATTTTTTTATTTTGAAAATGACTTTAATAATTACACATAACATACTTTTGAATGTTTTATCTATTTCGGTTATGGAAACTTCAAAATTCGAAATTAATATGGACTTTAAAGTTGTAAATCTTTGAGTCTTCTTTAATTTGGAACTTGAATCACCTCAATCCGATAACGGAGTAAGAAGTTATGGCCAAAGTACGACAATTGCGCAAAACTGAAATTTTCGAAATTGTACTTCGTTAGAACGCCATTTCAAATTTCCAACCTCCAAAATCCATATGTCAAGTCCAATTTTTACCATTCTTTGTTCCATATTGCATCCCGAATGATTCCATTGAGTCTCGATTTTATTTTTCTGTAAAATAAACTAAAACACATCAAAATACTCATCAAACCTGAGAAACAAAACAAAATATTAGGTAAAAGGGATGAGAAATATTGATAAATTTTCCGCTCATCAGTTACGTTCGACATCATGTTCAAACATGAATTGTGATTCAATGGAGTGCGTCTCACGTTCGTTAGGGCATTCGAATTATTGGAGTTGGTGATCATCGTGCCAATTTTTATTATATTTCCTTATAAATACATATGTATGTAAATTTTATTTTGAAGAAAATATAATTTCATCAATATATTTTCATTTATATGTGGTAAAGACGTAAAATGATTAGTTGTGATACAGTTGTAAAAGCGTCACAAATGTCACTGAGTTGTATCATAACAGTATCATTTTAAATTATTCTTATCCCGTAAAAAATCTGTAGAGACTAGTACATATCGTATATTAGAATTTAGAATTTCAATAGATTTTCTCAATGAACTATGAGTCTCGGGAGACTCGTATAGACATGTAGGTATTTATACTAAATGACTCACTGAAGATTTCTTATAGATGACACACCAACGTTAATAGGATATCTTACGAGTCGAGTAACATATGTGGTCCTTCGAGTTGAGATACCATAGTGGAAATATGAGTTATCCTCTACATTTTGATGACAGTCATATAAACGATACTTTTATATTAGACCTCCGCTTGTTCGTTGGGTGTAGACTGATGCTCATGATATCTGGTGAGTATCAAGAGAGATATGTTAGTCTTGTGTACATGATATAGGTATCATGTAACGACTGGTAGTCTCTACTACTGTTACTTTGTGGTACTGTGATACTACGGGACGAATGTAAGATAACATAAATTATGTTGAGACACAAACACACTCATGAAATGACTTTGGGGACAATCGGTAAATTCTTCGAAATTCTATGATGTTCTATTCGGGACAGCTCGTGGTATTTGGAGTATAACATTCTCATACGAACTTTGATTTTTATGAATTTTATATCACTGGAAAGATTAGATTGATATCTACAACTTCTACGTTGAATATTTTTCCAAATTCGGACCAAAAAATGGTCCAAAATATAGATAAAAAATTCAGATGAATAGTAACACGGACCTATCTAGATAATCCTTCAAGAAGAAGAAGAAGAAATAAATAAATAAAGAAAGAAGAAAAGAAAAAAAAGGGTTTGACAACCTACACGCTTAGAGAATTAAAGAAGAATCAAACAAGAAAGAAGACCATTGCAGGAATTACAATTTCCTTCTACGAAGTGGGATAACACTAGCCAGATTCCAACTAGTGACTGGTCATTTTCCATTTAATTGACTTTCATTTTGTTTTGTTTATTTTACATATCAGACTTATTTTTATGCTTTTTGGGCATTAGATGATTTTTATTGCAGTTATTTCATGAAAAAAAAATATGATTTAAGATATGTTGAGAAAGAAATATTTTCAAAGTATGATTTTATGATTTTCGAGGCATCAGTATGTAACTTGACACAGACATGGAATTGACAGATGACATGTGCACATATAGAGGATTGGGGGGACGACGATACGTAACGCGTCCAGATCCTAGTTCAGGATTATAGATGACAGATGCCCCTAGTTCTAGTTTCAGAGCTTGGAGGGTAGCATAGTGATGAGTGGTAAATGTATCACTATTTCCCACTCATTTGAAATAATATTTTGTATAATTTCTCGAGTTTTGTGAATATTTTGATGTTTTTTGTGTTATTTTATAGATAAATAAAGTTTCAGGACATTCTGGAGGTGATTTGGGGCCAAAACAGTGAAAAAGAACACAAAATGGTAATTTTGTCATTTGGCGCATCGCGACGCGCAGCTGCTTCGCGACGCCTTACGTGCGCCACAAGTTTACTAACGTGCGACGGGTCCACGTGTCAGAATCTGAGAAGTTTGACTTTGCTAATGTGCTACATGCCACGTGTTATCATCACAGCCGATCTGCTAACATGCGCCGTGACACATGTCATCATCATACGATGCCAACAATCGCAATCGCCATGTGTCACCACGTGTCACTCCATATGTCAGCCACGTCATCGTCCACATCAGCATTTGATCGAGTTAAAATGCCACGTCATCGCCACGTCATCATCAACCAATCACAGCATGCCATGTGTCACAATCCTACAGTGCCGACAATCCCTTTCGCCATGTGTCGCCACGTCAGCGCCACATCAGCATAATTATTGAATCAAATTATTTGAATTGCAACGTCAGCCGATAAGAATCTGAACCGGCCAATCACGCGTTGACAAGTCATAGAGTCGCGACGCAAGAAGAAACTTTGGTGTCGCGACGCTGAGGGCTTACCGAGGCTTATAAATAGAGCTCAAAATTTCAGTTTTAGATGTACCTTCCTCTCTGAATTATCTGATGTAAAAATGGAGTTTTCTATCTAATTTCTTTTAATTTTAGTTTTGTAATTAATTTTAATTACGTTCTGTAATAATAATAATTTACTTTCTTTACTTTTACAGTTTTTATTATTCAAACATGATGAGGTAACTTCCCCCCTGCTAGGGTGAAATGTAAACTTTTATTACTGCTATTTAGATTAATCTCCCTTAAATATAATATATTCATTATTTAAAATTTGACTTAATGAGGATACCGCTATATTGATCGGTTGGTAATTTATTTTAAACTGGTTTAAACCTGACTAAGCAAGGATACCGCCAGATTGGTCGGTTGGTAATTAAACTTTCTTACCGTCTATATGGCAAGTTTATTTTGGTTCCGCCTTTATGGCTGGTTGGACTTAATTTGACTTAATCAGGTTACCGCATAAATGGCTGGTTGGTAAAATAATCACAAATTAATATATTATATTAAGGGAGATATCTAAATAGTAAATAGTAAAAGTTGATCCTTTTACCTTAGCATTTTATTTTATTGTAATTTACTTTACAACAATTACTTTTCAGCATTTTTACTTTATGTCTTTTACTTTTAAGTTTTTACTAGCTCTAGTTATGTGTCGTAACTAAATTAGTTATCTGGGGTTGTGATGACTTCTAATATCATCGATTTATAAGGGGTTATTTTATAGTTTGGGTAATTTAAAGGTTTACTTATTAAGTCTTAAGCTTAATGCATCTTGTTAATTGGTCACTAATAAGATTGATCTGGTAAATCTAAAATAAACTTGAAAAATGAATTTTAGGTTTCAGCCTTAGACTTAATAGCCCACGATCTTCCTTGAGGATAGATAACCCTTTAAGAGATTTCCTTACATGATAGACATATACTTGACGGGCGGGGGTAGCCATAATTGGAACTTAAACTTAATGAATCCAGATAATTTGGTTGACATAGACATATGGTTCAATTGAGTTAAACTGGGTATTTGCGTCTGACCATCGACATAGGCTTTCGCATAATTTAGTGTTCCAGGTTAGTAAACCGATTTATTACATAAACATGAAATAACCACTTCATCTTTTAAAAGATATTGGAAAGATTCACAACCCTAGATAGTTTCATAATATTGAATTTTCTTAAACCTACTTTCGTGCAATTTTATTTACTTATTTTTAAATTTAAAATCATCACCATTTCAAATCAATCAATCAACCTGTTAGATACTAGTAATCATTTGACCTCATAAAATTAATAGATATGGTATTAAGTCCTCGTGGGATCGATACTTTTTATACTACTTGAACGATACGTGCTCTTGCGTTATACGCTTGTGATTACGCACCGATCACATAGATCCCCACCCCCAGATCTAGTTCAGTGGCTTGCGGGACGACGATACGTAATGTCCCAAGACCACTAGTTTCAGGGACATGAGTGGCATGCTTTGGGGGACGGCGATACGTAACGCCCCAAAGTCATGGATTTGCACTTCTGGCTCTAGTTAGGTGTATGGGGGGATGGCGATACGTAACGCCCCCATACGTCAGGTTTTCAGAGACAGATACAGATTTCAGAAATAGTTTTCAGATACAGTTTCAGAAAAGGTTTTTAGAAAATGAAGTTTTCAGAAAACAGCAGTTTTATAAGAAACCTTCAGAAAAGATAAGTTTTACAAAAAAAATTCAGAGGATATTTTTTTTCTTCAGAAAGAAGCCCATTGTTTCAGAAAGAAAAAAGTTTTCATATAAAGCTATTCTTAAAATTTGGTTTTAGAACCAAATATTTTTATAACGGTATTTCAGTTTTCGTCCACTCACTTAGATCGTACAACGGTCTAACCCCCACTCTCAGTTTTCTTGTTTTGTAGGTATTCCCGGTGGACCAGATCGGGAGGATGGATACTGATGGCAGTCACTGGGGAGTTGGTCCATTAGGTCAAGTCAGGGATTAAGTCCAGTACAGTCAGAGTCATAGTGTGTCTTGTAACATATATGTTATACAATAATGGTCATATGTTTATTGCATTATAGAAGTTATTTCCATTGTTGAAACATGTATTGAAATCAGAGTACTTAATAATAAGAGTATTATGCATACATGGTCGATGAGTTGGGCTATGGTCCCTTACATGAGTATATATATTTAAGTGAGATGAGAATAACAGTTATCAGAAATCATAGGCTTATGAGGTTAGTACGGTATATCCCATGCCGGTAGCATCTCCCGAATTGGGGATGTTGCAAAGATGGTATCAGAGCATGGTCTAGAGAGTCAGTGACTGCAGTGGTTAGAGTGTTCGGGTTTTATATACGTAGTATGTCTGGGATACTCGTATGCGATGCGCTACCTCTCTAGTATCTGATCATCGAGTATGTCCTCAAGATCTATAGACAGGTTAGTAAACTTTCCCAGACTATTCCAATAGTATTCCTTACGAGAACAACTATACTCTAGATCCAAGTTGAGAATTTCTCTGTAGTTATCCTGACTTATCACTAGAAGTTCAGAAAAAAGCTATGAAATTAAATAGTAGAGATCTAAGAAAAGTTACCCAATGGAGTGAAAAAAAAGCTATAGGAAAGCGAGGAAGGGTTCATAGATGTATAAGTAGCCAGAGATAAAGAAGAGTAAAGAGAAAGAATAAGACAGTGAAGTTCTAAGAATACCCACCCAGGACAGTGGAAAGATACTAGAAAAAGCCCGAGCAAATATTAGAGTGCTTAGAAGATGTAAGATTCCTTCCCTCCTCAGAAAATTCCTTCAAGTCGAACCAATAGCCTTCAGGTACTTCGTATAGATAGTAAGTTCCCTGAGTAACGAGGAAAATCCAGAGGGATAATAGAAGTAAGAAATCAAGATTAGTCTTAAGAGAGGAATAGAGTGAGAGGTCAAAAGATCGTAGAGATTTCCAGATCCCTAAACCCAGACCCAGGTCCACAAGCAGGCAATAAAGGTCATAAACATAAACAATTAGTTATTTTATTCCAAGTAATCCGACGGAGACAAGACCTTAAGCTATCTAGTTTACAACCACTTAGTGATACTAATTAAGAAAGTTGTCCTGACAGAGCCTATATCATACCCATCTTACATGAGAGATAGACTCTACCAGGACACAGAGTACTAGAACAAGGACAACGATAACTATCGAAATGTAAATGTTTGCCCCATATTTTTCCAACTTAAGATAAAGGCAACCGTAAGAAGCCCGACGAGAGTGCATCTTAAGAAATGGAAGACCTTGGAAGGTAGACTACCCAGAAAAAGATTAAGGAAGTTTTCAAGGAAGCAAAGAAGAAAACCCAGTATAGCCCAAAGACCAAGGCAAGTCAGCGCGAGGCTTGCAAGACTAGTAGGAGTCCAAAAAATACACCAAATGTAGTAGAACTTACATATCAGCCCAAGTCAGTAGAAATCCATGGAAGTATACAACAATAGACCCGAGAGGTTGGAGATATTTAGGAGTGACAAGAGTACCAGTATGGACAGTAGAACATAGTGCCAAAGTCGAGACTTATAGTAAGAACAGAGAGCGGAGATCTAGAAAGTAGTTAGGAAAATGAAACACAACTAGCCTCAATAGCAAGACGTAGAGCAAAGAAATAAGATGTGCAAATGGTAAGAGGGATGCGAGAAGTAACGAGTAAATTCAGTACATTCAGGCTCATATATAACAAAACGAGAAGATAGTAGTGTAGAGAATTGATAATAGTTGTGGGACCCCAAGACATGCAGTAGTCGATCAGGTTCATGCGGAACGAATGACGACTTTTTCTTCTAGAAACCCCGATTCTAGTAAGCATATAGATACCTAACCAGATTATCACCGAGCTTAAGTGTAAAACAAAAATACGTGTCTACGGATCCTTATGGAATGCATGTGCTCACCCCCTCAATTTAGAACCTGGTAAAAAGAAGAACCAGTAAAGAAGTGCAATTGATAGATTAAACAAATCGCGAGATGGCTAGACAGCCAAATCGATGAGTCTAATGAAACATAGATAAAAAGCATGGGATAGAATAGTGCGAAGCCATAATAAGTTGAGCTAAGTCTAGAAGCCATCGTTAAATTAAGGAACCCTTAAAGATGTAAAGACTTAGAAGTACGAAGAGACCAGAGAGAGCGACTCTCAAGAGTATAGTATATGACTCATAAGATTCTCATTATATTGAGAATAAACACGAACGTAGTACCATTCAGGACTGATAACTCACGCGGGTAATGAGCTGGAGTAAGTAGAGTATAATGAAAGACCTAAGAATGAGGCATCTTTGATGCACCATAGAGTTGTAACATGGGCGTAGTGTAAAGTAATCAGCAGAAATTTTATGAAAACAGGACGAGGAGTCCCCTATCGATCAAGAATTTAAAAAGCATAAGGTATGAAACATAAGTTAAGATAAAAGAAAGACTAAGGCGTACTTATTAGAAAAAAGATGAATGATCAGTTTAACAAAGATCTTAGTCACCAAGTTATAGTGAACCCGATTAACGTGAGTTAGTTAACAGTAAAGTAAGAGTCCTAGCAGATGGTAATAATGATGGTTACGAATATAAAGTCAGTTTAAGCTGATGGTTTAGAAAGAACCCTTGAACTCTGTGACCTATGGTAATATCCCAAGTTTAAAGAGGATTCGAGGACGAATCCTATTTAAGGGGGGAATAATTTGTAACGATCAAGAGTCTCTACTACTATTACTTTGTGGTATCGTGGTATTACAGGACGAAGGTAACATAATATAAATTATGTTGGGACACAAACACACTCATGAAACGACTTTGGGGACAATCGGTAAATTCTTCAAAATTCCGATACGAAATTATATGATGTTCCATTCCAGACAGCCCGTGGTATTTAAAGCATAACTTTCTCATAAGAACTCCGATTTTTATGAATTTTATATCTTCGGAAATCTGAGATCGAGATATATGACTTTTGCGTTGAATATTTTTCCAAATTCGGACCAGAAACTGATCAAAAATTTAGATAAAAAAATTTAGATGAATAGTAACTCGGACCTATCTAGATAATTCTTCAAGTTTCTTCAATTTTCTATAATCTTCTAATTTTTAAATGGCCAAGTATAAAAAGTGAACACTGAAAAAATTAAAAAGAAAGAAGAGAAAGACGTGAAAGAGGGAAAAAGAATGAGAAGAAGAAGAAGAAGAAGAAGAAATAAAGAAAGAAAGAAGAAAAGAAAAACAAATAAAAAAGGGCTTGACAACCTACAAGCTTGGAGAATTAAAGAAGAATCAAACAAGAAAGAAGACCATTGCAGGAATTGCGATTTCCTTCGACGAAGTGGGATAGCACCAACCAGATTCCAACCAGTGAGTGGACACGTTCCTTTTAATTGCCTTTTATTTTGTTATTTTTTTTACATATCAGACTTATTTTTACGCTTTTAGGGTATTAGATGATTTTTATTGCAGTTATTTCATGAAAAACTATGATTTAAGATATGTTGAGAAAGAAATGTTTTCAAAGTATGATTTTATGATTTTCGAGGCATGAGGGAAAAACCCACATCAGTATGTAACTTGACACAGATATGGAATTGATAGATGACATGTGCACATATAGAGGACCGGGGAACGGCGAAACGTAACGCCCTCAAATTCTAGTTCAGGACTAGGGATGACAAATGCACATAGATCTTAGTTTCAGAGCTTGGAGGGTAGCATAGATCCACACCCTCAGTTATAGTTCAGTGGCTTGGGGGACAGCGATACGTAATGTCCCAATACCACTAGTTTCAGGGACAGAAGTGGCATGCTTTGGGGGACGACGATACGTAACGCACCAAAGTCATGGATTTGCACTATTGGCTATAGTTAGGCGTATGAGGGGAGGACAATACGCAACGCCCCCATACGTCAGGTTTTCAAAGACATATACAGATTTCAGAAATAGTTTTCAGATACAGTTTCAGAAAAGGTTTTTAGAAAAGGAAGTTTTCAGAAAACAGTTGTTTTATAAGAAACCTTCAGAAAAGATAAGTTTTACAAAAAGAGTTCTGAAGAGATTTTTTTTTTCAGAAAGAAGCCCAGAGTTTCAGATAGAAAAAGAGTTTTCATATAAAGCTATTTCTTAAAATTTGGTTTTAGAACCAAATATTTTTATAACGGTATTTCAGTTTTCGTCCACTCACTTAGATCGTACAACGGTCTAACCCCCACTCCCAGTTTTCTTGTTTTGCAGGTATACCCGGAGGACCAGCTCGGGAGGATGGATACTGATGGCAGTCACTAGGGAGTTGGTCCACCAGGTCAAGTCAGGGATTAAGTCCAGTACAGTCAGAGTCAGAGTGTGTCTTGTAACATATATGTTATATAGTAATGGTCATATGTTTATTGCATTATAGAAGTTATTGCCATTGTTGAAATGTGTATTGAAATCATAGTACTTAATAGTAAAATTATTATGCATACATGGTCGATAAGTTGGGCTATGGTTACATGAGTATATATATTTAAGTGAGATAAGAATAGCAGTTATCAGATGTCAGAGGCTTATGGGGTTAGTACGGTCTATCCCATGCATGTAGCATCTCCCGGATCTAGGATGTTACATATCCTTCATGTGTTTGCAATTTGTTAAATTCATGGTTGTGGTACACCGTGGAGACGAGTTCCAAATGTTATTGTGAGAGATCGTAAATTTATAAGTCGACATACCTTAGGGATTTGAGTCTATATTTATCTCTCCGGTATAATATGGATAACTTGTGATAGAGGGATTATAAGTATGTAAATTCCTCGACTTGTATAATTCAACGATATTATTCATGGTCATCATAATTTATGAGTGGGTGAATTATGAACTGGAAATTAGATTTCATGACGGATAAACATGAACTGGGAGAGTCCCACAATATGAAGTGTACTCGTTGAGCACTTGGGCAATGCTTTATGAATAATACAAATTATTTATAATATTTTTCGGATTAAGAGAGTTAATTCGAATCATTTTATCGTTAAACGAAAATACACATGACTCGGCATTTTTATTATTTTTAATGTGTATTTGTATTTGATACATAATTATATTAGGTACACATTAATAAGCAAGTACTGGCTTGACACATGTCATGCTTAGGTGGTAATTATCATTTAATGTAAATGATAAATGTAAGCTAATTTTTTATATGTGTAAAAAAAGCATTTTTTTAATATATATTAAATGTAATATATAGTTAAATATTAACCCATGTTTTAGGCTTATTATTCAAGCATTTTATATGATAAATAATTATAATAAAAATTACCAAATTGCCTATAGGTTTTCGGACATCATGGAATAAAAAGGGGAATTTTTCATTTGCCTTTTTTTTTTATTGGAGAACCCTAGTTTCTAAAGCTTCCTAAACACACCAAAGAGAGAAAATATAGAGAAATTCCTTGTATGAACAAATAAATTGAAGAAAATTTTAAGATTAAAGGTAATCTTTAATATTTTTTAACTTTATTTTAGTTGTTATTGTGGTTTATAAATATTGTAGGATTTCTTTTTCTTTTGTATTTTGGTTGATTGATTAGAAGACTAGAAGCATGTGTAAGTAAGTATTGAGTGATATTAGTGTAATATAAGCTCAATATTATCACATGATGATACGTTATCATTCTAAGTGTTATGGCCACTCTTATAATACCTAGAATCGTTCTTGGGGTGCTTTATGTGTGGTGACTTTGATTGGTGTTGAATTAATTTGATGGAAAATCGGTTTTAGCATGAAATAAATTAAATTAATTGTTAATTTAATTAGATCTCAAAATAAGAATATTTTATATGAAAAGTATATTATTTGGATGTGTATTGGGTGTTGAAATAATTTTTGAAAATTATTCCGAGGCGAAAATACGCGAAAACAATGAAAACAGCGTTACCAGACGAAAACTGACCAAACATTGAAAAACTCACTTTTCGGTCAGGTCATGGGTTGACCAGTCACTGTTCAAGTGAATGGGTCATCCATGTTCGGGTCTCGGTTGATCGGTTCGACTGGTGATGCATTTTGCGTAACTTTACGGAAAATCATTTTTGTAAAACTTTCGTCATGTTTTCGTAATTTATTATGTCATTATTTGATAACGAAAAATATGTTTAGGTGAAATATAATAAATTATTGGTATACGATACAGAATTCGGAAAGTTAAAAAAAAAAATACAATTTCACCTAAAGCATGCTTCCGCAGCAAAAACCCTAACAACATGGTATCAGAGTAAGGTCTGATCCTACATCCTTATCATGTTTCATGCTTAATATATGATATTTAATCCAATTTTATTGTTTTCACATGCAAGTTAAATTAATTTGATTAACTGAAATTGTTTGACAATTTTAGGAAAATCCATAATTGATAAGGCTTGAATAGTAATGTGTGTGAGGGAATACTCGTTGCTAGGTCTGTCTTGTCCATACAGATGCAAATAAATTTTTGTGGCTATATCATTATCGTGTCAAAGCTGTGACGATATAGTTGATGGAAATTTTATTTGCGTCGGTAGAACATATTTGTTATATGTGGTAAATTCAAGTGAAAGTGGAAATCTTGAACGTGTCAAAGTTGTCAGGGCTGCATCGGTATCTTGAATTTAACATTGTCAAATAAAGCCTTGAATACGTCTCCTTATGAACGTGTCAAAATAGTCACAACGAGAAATAGTCAGGATCGAAACCCAAGAATCACATATGTGTGATTGACAATGACTTAATAGAGATAATATTTTTTTTAATCTCTGAAAACTCCAACCAAATCAAGATCAAACAAAGCAAAAAATTGAAAAATACTTTTGACATTAAAAAGTAATTTTGACCAATAGAGAGCCATTAAGAGGTCTACCAATTAAATTGATTCATGTAGCTCTTAAATTAGAGTCACTTAGCGGTTAATCAATTTTAAAATTGACCTAATTAATTTTTTTTTTTTGTAAAATTAATAAGAACAGACAACCTAGAAGACTAGAGCATAGTCTCAATCTAATCAATAAAAGTGTTCTGAAAATCGAATTTTACTCAAAACACGAAGTTTAGTAAATAGATGACATGACAAGAATAAATTTGACAAAAAATAATGAAGATATTATAAGTTTTTTTTATCATACAAAAGCGAAATGAAATCACATTAGCTTTCAATTACAGCCCAAGTATTTATCAAATACCTTAAAATTATAATTTTAAAATTACAGCTCCCCAAAAACAATACCCAAAAAGTCAATCACGTCACGTGAGTAGTGCGTGTTCGAGATTTTTCTCCCGCTCACCATCAACGAAAATATATTTTCTTCATCATTCTAGATCCAATTTAATTTCTGACGTCCATTTTTGATTGTAGTCTCGCCTCTTGAAATAACTTTTCCCCTCTTGGCAAATTTCAATTTGTCCATCATGTTTCAAAGAAGTTTGAATGTGCATGCAGAAAAAGACTTGTCTAATAGGGCTCTTGATTCTTTCCGGGTCCAAATAAACTTGAGAACTGTACTATTTAAGAATTGATTAATCGCCTGATTGATGAGTGGAAAATATATCACTATTTACCACCTCTTTTACCTAATATTTTGTATGATTTCTCGGGTTTTATGAACCTTTTGATGTGTTTTAGTTTATTTTAGAGATAAAATAAAATCGGGACACAATGGAATCAATCAGGACTAAATATGGAACAAATAAGGGCAAAAACTGGACTTGACATTTGGATTTTAGAGGTTGGAAACTTGAAATGGCGTTGTCTTTTGTTTATTTTCCTTAATATTTTCTTTTGAGTATTTATTTATTTATTTAGCAAATCCACATTCAACCAACCAATCAGCACTAATCATTAATTATTATTTGAATGTTTTAATCAGATCGATTTTAACTACTTTAAATTGACACTGAACTTCAATCGATTAATCGATCGATTTTATAAATCAAAAATCGTGTAATTTTCTCTAACCCTTTCTCTTTTAATTATTATAAGTTTTACTTTATATATGCATATTGTTTAGAAACTTACACTTGGGGATTAATTGTTGAATTTATTAATTTGGAAAATTGGTACTAAGCTTAATTGGTAAAGCTACTAGTTTAGTAGCGTAAAATCGAAAAGAATTTTTAATTCCGCAATATTTGGTCATTGCCCAATTCACCCCCTTTTAGGTATAGAGATTGTTTGTTGTTTGTGTGCTTGTAGGTAATTTCAATTTGTCTATTTTATTTTTTGTTTTTATTTTGTGTGATTTTTGTTTCTCAAATCTGCTGATCTGTGAATCTACTCTATGTAGTTGTATATGTTCAACATTTGCATTGGTTTATGTTTTCTATTTTTTTAGGAATAATTATCTTTTCATCAACATGCAAAAGATTTGATACAAGCTAAATGAATAGATCTGTTGGTGAAGATTGGAGTTTTTTAGTACCTCCCGAGATATCTCTCGCGGATCTATTAATTATTTTGTATAAGATTATTTGTGTGTTGTTGAAAAAGTTGTATGTACAATGTGTGTATTATGTTGTTTCACATTTTATTAGGGATATGTAGTCACCGACTTTGCAATGAAGCTAGTGTAGGGAGACTAGGTCGCTCTTGTAATTCCTCATGTTCCTAAGTAGTTTTTAGGTGTGAATAATTTCTACTGGTTACGAAAAATACATAATGCATATATTGTTTTATGTTGTTAGGTTTATCCTAACTATGCTTGAATCTTAAGATATCATAAGTTTATATTATAGATTTTATGGCCGTGTAATTACATCCATGTGATGTTTTTATATATGAATGAATTTTCATCTTTAAAAAAATCTGATTTCAAATCGATACTTCAAATGATTAATAAAAGAAGAAGAAGAAGAAGAAGAAACTTATCTCAATGTGCTATTGATTCTCCTTGGGTCCAAAACAAACTTATTGAATACAACAGTCTCAAAAGTAATTCACTGAAATAAAAGTGTTGACGAGATGTGTTATTTATCCTTTTTAACATGCATAATTCAAGCAAAACATACAAATCATAAATCAAACAAAACACTCAAAATCTTAAAAAAAAACTTGTAAATTGTTGTGTGTAGAAGATGTAAAATCTCATAACCAAGTCAAAAAATCTTTGTCCTTAAGAACTCATTAGCCCCTCATCGGTGCACTTACATATCTCTTGTCTAATGTTCTCCCAGGAAACTTGGTTCCTTCTTGATCAAAATGAGACTCATTTAATCAAGATCTTCAAACTTAAAAATGGTAGAAACTGTCTTTTATTCTTGGTCATCATAGACTCTCCAATAATGCATAAGGACAAATGGGGAAAACGAATAAATAAAAATGAGAAGCTAATGAGGGCTATTTATAGTCATGTAGGGATGCCTTTGTAGGCACCATTTAGTTTAAGGATATAATCATTCTAAAGGCTATACCCCTCTATGATACCTTTTTAACTCAAGAGTTATATTTTATCATTTTTAGAGGTTATGTTCTTTTAATTTGTGTCTCTCTTATAGGACACATGCTAAGAGATGTGTCTCTTAATGGGAACACCTTATAAATATTAGAGAATTTCTTAAAATCTCTCACAATTCTCTAAATATTAATGTGGACATTTAAAATGGAGTTTCCTTGAAATATAACTGTATCGAATATGTAGCTTTCGCCTTAAACATTTCCTAGTAAATGACTATCGAATTTATTTGGCAAACTAGTGATCATAGTCTTGAATTATTCCACCGTTGGCATAAACCAAGACAATAGCCATAACACATCTTCACTACTACCATATTTATTATAGTCTCGACTCTTGATTTAACTTTTCCCCTCTTGACTCATTTCGGGTCCTAAACAAACTTAAGAACTGTACTATTTAATAATCGATTAATCGCCTAATCATGAATTATTATTTGAATGATTTGATCTGGTCGATTTTAACCACTTTAAATTGACACCAATTTTCAATCGATTAATCGATCGATTTTTGTAAATAAAAAAAATCATCCAATTTTTTAATCCATTTTTTAATTTTTCAATATTTTTTGGAGTTTTGAATCATGATTTTGTGTGCCAAAAAAAAAAGATTTCAATAGAAATGATAAAAAAAATGAGAATATGTTTCGTTTAAAAGAATTATAATTGGGATAATAACACTAGTATTCCTATTTATTATATTTTTAAATAATGATAAATTTTTCTAATTGTATCAAAACAATCCATATTCATATTAACTTATAAAACTTATTAGATTGTTTAGTCATTTTTTCATCATAAATAAATGATTTTTAAAGGATCTTAAGAGATTGGTTTTAAATTTTCTATTCTCAATCATGCGAAATATCAACTTTATCTTTTCTGATTAATTTCCAATTAATCCTAGCTCAAATCGCTCTTTGCTATTTTACTATCGACTTTCAATTAAATTGTCAATGTTGACAATAACAATTTTAAAATTAAAGAGAATCGAGTCATAGTTCCGAATTAAGATTTCAAATTATATGATTAGGCTCGCCCCTCTCTATTTTCTCTGCAACTCAATGAGAAAAAAAGATAATAAACCCTACCCTTATAAGTGGTGGCAGGGGACATCCCCCATTCTTCCCCCCCACACCTTTTCTTCTTTTCTTCTTCCCCTCTTTTCTCCATCTCCATCTGCATTTTATTCTTATTTTTTCACTTTTCCTTTTTTCCTTTGTTTCCTTTCTTTTTTTCTTTTCTCTTCCCTATCCCTTTTTTATGACTGCCGGTGGTTCATCGGAATTTTTTCTGGTGAACCGCTCGGTAGTTTGTGTTAGTACCACGATTTTGATAATGCCAATGAAGCAAAAAGGCTCAAAGATAAGAAGCTCAAAGACATGAAGACTTTGGCGAAGAATATCAACATTAGCGACTTGATTTCGACAGTGTCCAAACATCTCAGTATTAGAAAATCAAGTTTGATGAATCAAAGAGCCAACATGTTGATAAAGAGCAAAAAATGAGCTAAAATATGACTAAAGAAACAAATATTTTTGAAGAGCCAAAATGAGCTAGAAGATGATCAAGAGAACAAAAATGATAAAGAGTCAAAAAGAAGATGAAAAAGCCAAAATAAGAGTCTAGCAAGATGAAAATCAAATATGATGATTAAGAGCTAACATTAATTGTAAGTAAGTTTATTAAAATGTTTTAAAGCTCTTATAAACCATAAATTTTGCATCACTTGCTTTTAAAATGGCTTAGAATGCTTAAGAAATCATTTGCATTTTATTTGCACCAAAATGAGTTTCAATGACAAGTGCATCGAAAAATGATTTTGAAAAATTAGGAAACGGATAAATTAAATTTCAAATGATATATTGTTAGTTATATATGTGTCTCTAGTTTGCTACGGTTCAAACGGAACACAGTTTCGATATATAGAATTTTTGCTATAGCCATATAACTACAACATGTTCATATGTGCGTTTTCTGTAGACCTGTCACATTAGAAAAACTACACAAAATTCATCAATGTGTCAATTTTCTTTAACCCTCACTCTTTTAATTATTGCAAGTTTTACTTTATATTACATATTGTTTAGAAACTTGCACTTGGGAATTTATTGTTGAATTTATTAAATTGGGAAATTGATTATAAGCTTTTAATTCCGTAACATTTGGCCATTGCCCAATTCACCTCATTATAGGTATAGAGATTGTTTTTTGTTTGTATGCTTGTAGGTAATTTCAGTTTGTCTATTTTGTTTTTTGTTTTTTGTTTTTATTTTATGTGATTTTTGTTTCCTAGATCTGTTGATCTGTGAATCTACTCTATGTAGTGGTATATGTCCAATCCTTGTATTAGTTTATGTTTTTTTGTTTTTTGAAGGAATAATTATATTTTCATCAACATATAAAAGATTTGGTGCGAGCTAAATGAATAGATATGTTGGTGAATATTGGAGTTTTTCAGTACCTCCCGGGATATCTCTCACAAATCTATTAATTATCTTGTATAAGATTATTTGTTTGTTGTTGTAAAAGTGGTATATACATTGTGTATATTATGTTGTTTCACTTATAATTAGGGATATGTAGTTACCAACTTTACAATGGGCTGAGGTAGGGACACTAGGTCGATCCTGTAATTCCTCATGTTCATAAGTAGTTTTTAGGTTGAATAATCTCTACTGGTTACAGGAAATACATAATGCATATATTATTTTATGTTGTTAGGTTTATCCTAACTAGGATTGAATCTTAAGATATCTTAAGTTTATATTCGAGCTTTTATGACCGTGTAATTACATCAATATGATGTTTTTATATATGAATGAATTTTCATCTTTAAAAAATCTTATTTCAAATTGATAATTTAAATGATTAAAAGAAGAAGAAGAAGAACTTATCTCAATATGCTATTGATTATCCTTGGGTCCAAAACAAACCTATTGAATACAATAGTGTCAAAAGTAAATCACTGAAATAAAAGTATTGACGAGATATGTTATTTATTCTTTTTAACATGCATAATTCAAGTAAAACATGCAAACTATAAATCAAACAAAACACTCAAAATCTTAAGAAAAACTTGTAAATTGTTGTTTGTAGAAGATGAAAAACTCTGAACCAAGTCGAGAAATATATGTCCTTAAGAACTTATTATTTTCTCCTTTGTGCACTTACAAATATTTTGGCTAACATTCTCCCAGAAAACTTGGTTGCTTCTTGATCAAAAAGACACTCCTTTAATCAAGATCTTCAAACTGAAAATGGTGGAAACTCTCTTTTATTCTTGGTTATCTTAGACTCTCTAATAATGCATAAATATAAATGGGAAAATTGAATAAATAAAAATGAGTAGCTAATAATGTCTATTTATAGCTATGTATGGGTGCCTTTGTAGGCACCCTTTAGTTTAACGATATAATCATTTTAAAGGTTATATCCCTCTATGTTGCCCTTTTAACTCAAGAGTTATATTCTATCATTCTTAGAGGACTTGTTCCATTAATTTTTGTCTCTCTTATGGGACACATGGTAGGAGACGTGTCTCTTAAATGCAACATCATATAGCTATTAGAGAATTTCTTAAAATCCCCTATAATTATTTAAATATTAATGTGGACACTTAAAAGAGAGTTTCCTTGAAATAGAACTGCATCGAAATAGGTAGTTTCGCCTTAAAAATCTCCTAGTAAATGACTATCGGATTTATTTGGCAAACTAATGACCATAGTCTTGAACTATTCTGCCATTGGTGTAAACCAAGACAATAGCCATAATACATCTTCACTACGACTATTTTATGTTTTACGACTTTGTTCAATTTGTCCATGAACATTGGTCATGGCTTCATCAAGTACTTTAGGGAATCTAGCATTTAAGAGTCTCATGAAAGCGACTTCACTTCTTACTTGAAATATGTGATCTACTGTATAAGGAATTCTGAACATTTTCTATTTTACGGTTGTGTTTAATTCGGCCATGAATATTGGTTCTGGCTTCATCAAGTATTTTTTCTTTCTTAGATCTCATATGCCATCAGCTCATCTATAGTGACATGAGCTTCATTCTTCTTTTTTTTGCCTTTATCTTGAAACTTCTTGTTTCTACAGTCCTCTGCCATATGATCATTTTTTCCACAGACGTAACACTTCTCTCTGAACTTCTTGCTCGTTTGAGAAGAATCAGCTTCATAGTTTTTTTCTTTTTGATACTTTTTCCACCCTTAACTATGTAGGCCTTAGACGCTATGGTCTTGTAGCTAGCCTTCTCAGATTTCTTGTTGTCCTCTTCGATTCTCAATCGAACTCTCAAATCTTCAAGACTCATATGTTTCTTCTTGTGTTTTAGATAACTTCTAAAGTCATTCCATGATGGAGGCAACTTCTCAATGATTGTAGCAACTTGAAACATCTCACAGAGTTTTGTTCCTTCATCCAATATTTCGTGAATGATTAACTGTATTTCTCTCAACTGAGATATTTTCGTTCTTGAATCTATAATTTTGTAATCCAGGAACCTACACACGATAAATTTCTTTTGTCTTGCATCTTCTATTTTATATTTCTTTTCAAGAGATTCCCAGAGTTACTTTACAAAATTCATTCCTTGGTACAAATTGTACATGGTATTATCAAGACCGCCAAAGATGTAGGTTTTGCGCAAGAAGTTGATTTGCGACCATGCCACTACTCAGTTTCTCCAAGCCCTTTTAGTTTCTCCCTAAACAGGATTCGGAGGAGTTTCCTTGAGATACTTAGCCAACTATAGTGTGGTCAGATAGAGTAATATTTTGCTCTGTCACTATTTGAAGTTTTCTCCACCGAACTTATTCGGATTTTCTGTATGATCAACCAGTACTGTGATGTTTCCAGTGACCATGTATAATTCTAAAATGTAAAAAATTATCAATAAGTCTACACAAGAAAAATTACTTAATGATAAATTTTATGATCTGGTTTATGTGTTACACTAAAAATCCACTTGTTATTATTTTGGATATTAATACCTAATAATACAGGTTCTTGAATTTGGGACTACAATTTCTTATGATAAGTTAACAAAGGAAAATTCCCAAAGGACGATGAACGTCTGGTGTAACCACTTAAATTCATGCCCTCTTAGGCTCTTATCGCCTTGGTGTTAGAATTTCCTTAATCACTTTCTCAATAGATAATCTTAGGCATTCAATCTTAATGTTACAGTTCAATTCTCAAATACATGTATAACTATTATATATAAATTTTCAGTCAAACTTGGAAGGAATTACTTATGTATAACTCAGACCAAATCTTTGTGATACGTTTTTAATTATCAACTAAGTATGCAACAACTAATGAACAATATTAATTTCTCTACTTTATCACATAGAAAACTAGGTTCATGCATGTGATAATTAAATTATTGTATAATTAACTTATATATATATTACCATGTTTCACAATTAAAGTTTGTGTACAATATATGACAATTAACAAGTTAACTAACGAGATATTTGATTAATCTAAATCAATGCACATTAAATCATCTATGTTATTAGTCTAAAAGTATTTTAGGTATGACTTGCGTTAGTATTACGTTATTGCAACTGTTTGAACGGGTATTTCCAAAGCGTTCACGTTCGTGTAACGTTTGTTAACACATTCGAATGAACCCTTCCAGATAGCTCGCATTCGAGTGACGTTCGTGTTTGACAATTATGACTCATAGCATCACTATTTGTACAGAACATGGTGTTGTTGTACAAATTAACTATGTGACAAAGGAAATTGCTCTTTTATCATTTGTAATTTGATTACCGGGATATATAAATGATAAAAGTCCATATGATTAGTTCCGGATTAATAAGATATGAGACAGTATTAATCCACTAAGGTTTAATCATTAAAATATCCCTAGTCGTAGTATTATCGAGATTGGACATCGATAATGCGGAATAGACTAGTATTGCACTTGTGCGCGTTGTGGGAGCATAACGACATAATTCTCATATATTTAAGTATTGGATACTTATGCAAGTGTGATAGAAGGTTGTGTTTACCGATGGTACGGAAACAGCTTCGCTCTAGATAGACCCCTCAGAATTCCATTGGTAGTATGACTATGTGTCTATGGAAATCCGATTCAGGGTAGGTGTATTTGGTCTTAACCTGAGACTTGCATCGCTAATACTTGCGACAATCAGTATACTTTGGTTTTGGTCGTCCAGGGCTTTAACAAGTTCTGTGTACGCCTCTTCTGGGTATATTGAGAATCGTAGTGCATTGGGTGTGATGTCAAGATGGAAGTATCACTTCAGTCATATGGAGATGATGATCACGTAGGATACGAAACTAGTACTCTTATGTACTGCAGTCATCAGGATAATATGATTAGGTCATGTTTATCCGATTATAGAGACTAGTTACCAGAGATCCGATATGTACTTCGTACGGGGCAGACACAATTCCAGCCCCAGGCCTAGCATGTGACATTCGATACTGGATCTTAATACGCAATACTACGTATATTACGCCTGACATAGATTACATATTCCTTAAAAGAATATTTCTGGAGAATTGGGTAGGCACGGTGCTTTGCTAGAAGCCAACCATGTCTTGTAAATCGGTAAAAATGTGGTATCGGGTACGCACGTGTTCGGAAAGTCCGACGATCGGATTTACTACCAACATATTCAGGGATCTCATGGGTCGCTTCCCAAAGATTCACCGATGACGTATGACTTGAACATAATTAATCTGGGATTAATTATAAGAGAGAGAAAATTAATATAGGATTAATTGCGGAGAGATTTTATCTGGGATAAAATTCTATTTGAAGAGAGAGAACGATTAATTTGGAATTAATCAGTTAAATAATATATTCGATATATTATATGAAATTAGATTTCATAACGGAATTAAAATTAAATTTTAATTCGGGCAAACGAATTGATTTAGAATTAATTCGTGAGCGACGTGAATAGTAATTTTGCTAGGCATAATTATTTAATTAAATTTGATTTAATTACGTCGCAACGGAAAATTCGTTAATTCAGAATTAGCGAACCCGAGCCCGGGATGTGTTGCCGGCCCACTCGGATTTTGAATCAAGTGGGGCCCACATGTCACATCACAAGTCACATCAACTAGTCAACTTTGTTACTTTATGGTGATAGAAGTTGGTGGTTGCTTATTTTATACTCTTTGTCATTTTGGAATGACTTTTACCAACTTTAGATTTTGGTAATAGGTAATTGTTTTTTGGAATCATTTACAAGATACACAAAATAAGAAAACACTATCTTCCTCTCATGCTTGGCATGACCGAAACTCTCCCCATTTTTCTTCTTCACTTTGGCGTGAACCTAGGGTTCATGTTGAGTGATTTTTGTTTCAAAAATCACAAGTGCTAGCACACAAGGAGTCTTACAAAGGTGTTAGGGAAACATATCCTTGAGCTTGGAATCAAATATCAAGCTTGGAGCATTGGTTCAACATTCAAATAAGAGCTTGGAGCACAACACAAGGGCTTGGCCGAAACTTCAAGGAGCAGAATTTTTTGTGTTCAACGCATCCAAAATCCGATCAAAGTGAGTATTTTCCGCATTCTTACTTTGTTGTATTCACATGATTTCTTGCTTAATTTATCTTGGTTGACCTAGAAAACCCAACAGTTCGTCATCGCGTTCGAATGAAAATACGGAACATTATATGTTTCTTATGCGTTCGACGGGCGTTCGAACGCCCTTCATGTGCAGAATGAATTTTTCAGAAATAATACATGCATAAACTAAAATAAACAACACATATAAGATAATAAGTTCTTAAGATTGTTGGCGGGATGTGTTATTTATCCTTTTTAATATGCATAATTCAAGCAAAACATGCAAATCATAAATCTCAAAGGGTGTGGTTTGGTGACAAAGAGCTTAGGACTTGGTTGTCAGGCCATAAGTTCGAGTCCATATGGGGCATTTCTTGTAAGAGCCTGAGACAGCTAGAGGTTTTACTTGCTCCACTTAAGCCCGGATCAGGTGGTTTAGTGGCAGAGTTTCCAACCTTTCCAAAAAAAATAATAATAAATAAAACAAAACACTCAAAGTCTTAAGAAAAAAACTGTAAATTGTTGTGTGAAGAAGATGAAAAACTCCAAACCAAGTCGAGAAATCTCTGTCCTTAATAACTTATTAGCCATGTCTTTGTGCACTTACGGATCTCTTGGCTAACATTGTCTCATGAAACTTGGTTGTTTCTTGATAAAAATGGCATTATTTCAATCAAGATCTTCAAAATTGAAAATGGTGGAAATTTTATTTTATTCTTGGTTATCCTAAACTCTCTAATAATGCATAAGGATAAATGGGAAAATGAAGAAATAAAAATGAGAACCTATTTATAAACATGTAGGGGTGTCTTTGTAAGCACCCTTTAGTTTAATGATATAATCATTTTAAAGATTATACCCCTCCATGATGCCATTTTAACTCAAGAGGTATATATACTATCATTCTTAGAGGACATGTCTCTTTAATTTGTGTCTCTCTTATAGGACACGTGTTAAGGGACATGTCTCTTAAATACAACACCCTATAAACATTAGAGAATTTCTTACAAAAAGTACCAAAGAAAAAGCATTGTTTGACAAAAAGTATTGATTGAGAGTATAAACTGGTTTGTAAGTATTACACTGAGAATATAAATTAACTTATAAGTTCAACAAACTTTTACCCAATGGTATAAAAATATCAAAGTGAAGTTTTGAAGTGAGAATGAAAATTGAAATGATAAAATACTGCCTCAATGGGATCTTGATTCTTCTCGATCCAAAATAACATTATAAATACAATCGTTGTAAAAAATAAGTTCAAAAGATAGTCTCTAGGGGCTCGGGTGATAATTGAATCTCCGGATCACGAAGCAACTTGAGAGCAACGAATTCAAAAGTTATAAATTCAAATTTGCCTTGGACTTAGGTGAAGCAATAAATGCCCAGGTTTTTTCTGGAATATCGGAAAAATCTCACGTAATTCATATAGATGTGAGGATAAATTAGTGTTATCTTAAGTTTTTATAAGAGTGCTACACGGGACTTGAACCTGTGACCTTAAAAATAATATCTCAAAACTCAAATCGTTGTGATGCACCCGTTATGATAACCGCTAAACACTTAAAAGTTCCCAACATCAAACTCATAAATTCGTTAATATCGAGAGATTATAGATTCTTGTGAAGGACCCAGCCCGGCCCATTAAAGAAGCATGCCACATTATTGACTCAAATACAATTAGGTCAGGTCAGCATAATCATTACTATAAGAAAGAAATATTATCCTACAATAATTCAAAGCACAAGGGAATAAAGAGGAATCCTACAAGGATTATGAAAATAACATACGACTAAGGGAAGAAATTTCAATCCTACAAAGGAAAAAATAAAATAAATTATATATCATAAAAAGAGAGAAAAGGACAACATTAAATTTTAAAATACAATTATCTAATTAGTTAAGGATTTTGAACAAATTAATCATATAATAGCCGTAATTGGATAGCTTACAAGATGGAAAGCTAATTAATATTCTAAGAGTGACGGCAAATATGCACAAACCAGCAAGTCCGTTAAATTACATTACTTGCAATTCATTCTTTTCACAAGGTAAATTACCTCATTTTCTTCAAGTGTGAAACCATTCTAGATTCTTAGATTTTTTTTCCCCAATGATCTATTCTTTCTGTAATTTTTCCTTTCAATTAATCTCTTTCTAGTCTTTTTGTCTTGTTAATATATGAAGCTACAAAGTGAAAGTGGACTTATTAGAACCCTACTAGAAGTAAATCAGTAATTTCATGAGATATTTTCTAAATTTTAGTTTTTCCAGATTGCGGGTTAGCCTTTTCTTTTATCCAATTCGACCCGTCAAATGAACACCCCTATCTTCAAATATGCTGCATATGTAAAATCATCCGGGATTAGTATTACCTAAGACTCCTAGAGTCAGTTTCAGAGTAATATTTAATTAGTATTTTTTAACTTATTATAAAGTGGTTTCAAATAATTTTAACCTGAAAGTGCTTTTAATATGAAAGGGAAATCCCGGAGGTTGGGAAATCTCTTTGTGAGTTGACATACTCAAAAGGGTGATTATTGTAAAGGTTTAAAAGTGAACTTAGGGATAAAACTCTTGTATAAAGGTTTGGAGTGAACCTAGAAGACAAAATTCTTGGTTGCGAGTGAGCCACGAAAAACTCGGTGTAAGTTGTGGATTCAACTTAGTGGAAAGCTTCAAGTGCAGCTTGGAGGAGTGGACGTAGGCATTGTTGGCCGAACCGCTATAAATACAGTGTCAATTTTCTCTATCCCTAAACTCCTTTATATTATCGCAAGTTTATTTTATATTTGCATATTATTGAGTGACTTGCATATTGTAATATATTGTGATTAAGAAATTGATTGATAAGCTTAATTGGTAAATGTACTAACTTAGTAGCATAAAATCGACAAGAATTTTAATTCCGCAATTTTAGGCCATTACCCAATTAAATTCCCCTTGGGATATAGAGATTGTTTGTTGAGTGTGCTTGTAGGTTAATTTCAGGCTGATCAGTGGGCACAGGCAGCTTCGGCAATGAGGAGGAAGATGATGATAAACTCGTGACCAAAAAAGCAAGCAGCAGCGGGAGCAACAAGATTACAGAGGTAAAGGCAGCAGCTTCAGCTGGATTTGACAAGGCCAAATCAGCTGCTGCAGTTGGTGCCCAAAAAGTGAAGGCAGGAACTTCAGTGGGGATCAAATGGGTCAAAAAGCAGTACCAGAAGAAGGGATCTTCATCTTTAACAAATGGTTTTTGCTTCCTCAGAGATTGTGTTAGAACACTCAAGGATGGTGGATGGATAATGGATCTGTTCTTTTATGGATATCAAATGTAATCAGCATTTTCAATATAATGCATACTCAGAAATCAGCAACTAGTAGTATACATGCCAATGCCTAAACATTCAAATGTTTTTCTTATGATCACAGAGAAAAAAAAATTGGCATTTCCAACAGAAACATAGACATGAGTGGAAAATGCTGGAAGGCTTAACAAGCATCAAAGCAACAGCTAATAGAACCCACCTAATGCAATTTGCAAAATGATGCACAGCACAATCATTCATCTATTGCGGCACATTCCAACTCACCCATATGCATTGACAAAGTAATTGAATTTAAAGCTTGCAGCGTCTAACCAAATCATTAATCCAAATACACAGAAATGCGAATTGATATAAATAGTCGTTACTCATTAATCCCAACTATTAAAGTATTTACATAGAAGCGCATAGCATTAACTAAAAGAAATATCGAAGTAAAGGGAACATAACATTATTTACAGCTTAACACCTTCAGCTGAATTCTTCATGCATTATTCACATGACAGTAGCTTGAACACCTTCAGCTGAATTCATCAAGCATTATTCACATAACAGTAGCTTGATCACACTTCAGAAGATCCCAAATGTGTTCTCGCCACTGTAGGTCATGTAAAGGAAGCCATCTTCATCCTTGCTTTCCTCGTATATGGCAGACATCATTGCCGCTGAAACAAGAAAAAGAAAAAAGTACCCATATCACATAATTGACACAACAGAGGGA
Source organism: Zanthoxylum bungeanum (assembly GCA_019454045.1). NCBI lineage: Eukaryota > Viridiplantae > Streptophyta > Magnoliopsida > Sapindales > Rutaceae > Zanthoxylum > Zanthoxylum bungeanum. The sequence goes on along the minus strand of SKCR01007828.1, from coordinate 148,037 downwards.
ATACAACAACCATAAGTTTGGCTTTAACACTCAAATAATATGCTTTCTATCTCACCAGTTGGTGGCAGAATGTTTTTGACAAAAATGAAGATAGCCTTCTCAGGACTGAGCTTGATCCTCTTTCGCACCACATATACGAACTGGCCAATAGTCAGATCAGCAGGAACCAGATATCTACATCATCCAAAATTGCAGATTTAGTTCAAACCATTCCCCCAACAAAGAAAAATAGAAAATAACGCATATAATTGGCAACCAGAATACCAAAACAATATGAACTTCCCTAATCATAGCAAATGGAGACAAGTATCAATAGAGAAAGACAACTTACTTCTTCTTGTCAATTTCAGGTACATCGCTCTTTTCAGCCCTCTCCACAATCACCTACACCATGACCAATCATATTGTAACTCAACATAAAAAGGAAAACACAAATGCACATACACATAACGCATGGAAAATTCATACCGGAATTCTATCAGGATACTTGTCTCTGATACGAGCAGCTTCAGCCTGCCTCCTCTCTGGCATGGCATGTAGAACATTACAAACTACTAACTTACAAAACCTAATAGCAATAATTCTTCAGTATTTAAGCGCTTATTTTAAAAATTGTCACCAAAATTGGCAATTAACTCTCATTGTTTCCACAAAATCAACCCACAAACTACCTTGTGCACCACAATATTCAAAACTCTGCGTCAGTTTAACAACTAAAGAACACAAAAACATAAAAGCAAAATAGGGTTTTTGAGTCTAAACCAAACTTATTTACGAATCAAATTGGGCTCAGTTAAGTCATCTCCTACTGCGAGCCAAGATTTACAATTCCAACAAAAGCCCAGGTACAATAACACGAGATTAGCAAAATTACTACATAATTTAGCCTTTTTAATGAACTTAATCATAATATTTAGGGTTAGGATTCCTGATAATCGGCATCAATTCCTTTTAAAACATACCAAAAATCAAAACCAAATCTTTATCACAATACCCATAAACAAGAACATTAAATAATAACTAACCGAGGGGGTGTTCAAGCTTAAACGAACTCTTCGCCATGCGTGTGCTTCTGCAACAAAAAGTAAAAGAAAAAATTAAAATTAAAAAAAAAATGAAAATCAATGTTTCATATCAGCAGATCGAATTAAATAAATTTTCAATCTCAAAAAAATGGAAAAATAAATAAATAAATAAAAGAATTATTGCGTACTCAGAGAGAGAAGTTGTTGAGATCGCAAAAAAGATAAAATGAACAGCAAAGTAAAAACAAATACTTTAGGGTCTGTTTGGTTCAACGAAGGGGAGGGGAGGGGAGGAGAGGGGAGGGGAGGAATTTTAATTAAATATATATTTGGTTCAAAAGAGGGGAGGGGAGGGGAGAGTTTTTAATTAAATATATGTTTGGTTCAAGAAGAGAGAGGAGAGATTTTAAAACTAATTTAATATTTTATCATTATAGCTTGTTATAAATAAAATTAAAATAATATAGACTTATATTATCTTTGAATTAAACAATAATAAAATTAAAATTAAAAGCTCTACATATATAATACATGTTATTAAAAATAAAATTAAAACAAGCATCAACCTGTAGCTAGGTTTTGACATAGATGAATAGATAAAGAAACACGACAAAATATCCAAGTTTATAACATAAATTACTAAAATAATTAAGTTCAGATAATACGCAAAATGTTAATAAGGTTTTAGCAAAATAGTTAGGATGAGAGTTAAAATTGGCTTAGGAGATATTTTGTAATTAGGACAATTTAGGATTTTTAATATATTATTAAGGATAATTTAGTCATTGCATTTAAAATTTTAATTTTTCACTTTCTCTCCCCTCCAAAACCCCCCACTTTTGGAGGGGAGCTAAAATTGGCTTATGAGGGATTTTGCTCTCCTCCCCTCCCCTCTCCTTGAAAAATTGAACCAAACAAACATAATTTAAAATAATCCCTCCCCTCCCCTCCAAAACCCCTCAACCAAACACAGCCTTAAAATTTAAACACAAACGCATTATTTTTAAATACAGTGAGGAGAAAAGTCCACCTGGCCAAGGCAATCTTATTTGTGCAGCAAACGATGACTTCTATATGTCGTTTTGGAAATATTTTAATTTTTTTTTAGGGCTTATCCATGAATTTGATTAGCACTTCGGAATTCGATTTCGAATTCATCTATGTGCTAAAGTCTCTTAAGATTCCTTTTTAATAACCCTAAGAGATTGCCTCAGTGGTAAAGATTTTGGGCTTGAGTGGTTTGCTACCTCTCAAGTTCAAGGTTCAAATCTCACTAGATGCATTTCATTTGAGTCATGCCCCCTGGTATGAAAATCCAGCGACTTACCTTGATCTGTGTTGGGAAACTTCTGAGTGCACGGGGCACAGGCCCCGGGGATTAGTCGAGATGCGTGTAAGCTGGCCCGGACAGGTTATCCAAAAATAAAAATTCCTTTTTAATATTTATTAAATTTATATATAAAAATAAAATAAATCTAATCTATCTATACTACTATTATTATAACTAGCGTGAGGTCCGATCTTAGGAAAATTTAAATACTATTTTTATAATAATAAAATATTATACAGTCGTGAACTGCTCTATTTTGTTGATGACACCAGGAGGACAACTTGGCCTCTTGCCTATCTCACATACGTTGCTAGCAAGCTCACATACGCCATCAATCCTACCTATGAGTCCTGGATTCGGAATGATCATCTTATTCTCTCGTGGATTAATGGCTATCTCTCTATCATTGCTCAGTATGGTTGCTCGATGCTCATTTGCATGTGTTGTCTGGTCTTCTGTAGATGATCGTTTTCCTCTCAAAATCAACAACGCATCGTTGAACTGCTGTCACATCCCAATTTCTCAAGACGTGACAGGCAAGAGACGACATTACCATCTCTCTGAGCCACAAGACTTGTACATGTGTGACATGTTATAATTAACAACTTAACAGTCTAATCTTAAATACTTGTTTTATTGTGCTACAATGCACAAGAAATTACATGAAACATGCCGCATACAACGAGATTTACACATGTTATTACCATTCGGCATCATAGCCTAACATGACAAATATGCAAATATGTGGACCTCTGATACCGTTTTCCTAATGATTACAGCCAGTAGGGGTGTTCGCGGTGCGGTTCGGGGCGGTTTTTTCGTTTTTTACTTCAAACCGCGCGGGTTGGCGGTTTGGGAAATTAGAAAACGAAACCGCAAATTTGATAAGGAAAACTGCGGCGGTTCGGGTTGGCGGTTTAGCGGTTTGGGCGGTTCGGGTCGGCGGTTTGGATTATAAATTTTTTAAGAAAATTTTGTGTGTTTTCACATTATAATTGAAGAAAAAATTACATAATTTTCATTTATTCATTACATATAATTATATGATCATTAAATATCTTAATTTTCATAGTTAAAAGAAGAAGAAAAATATAAAATAATATTTAATTTGAACACGGGTGGCGGTTTAGGCGGTTCGGGTCACGGTTCGAGTCAAAATTTGCGGTTTGTGCGGTTCGCAGTTTGACATGGGTCAAAACCGCACGCCGACCCGAAATTTGCGATTCGATTCGGTGCGGTTCAAAATCATTTTTAATATTTTTTCAAACCGCGCGGATCGGTTCGGTTCGGTGCGGTTCGCGGTTTGACCCGAAATTGTGTTCACCCCTAACAGCCAGTGTCCATCTTCTCCAAAGTCGGTCCCCTGCCTGTATTAAATCCTGCAACATGAAAATTGAAAAAAATGGGGAAATTAAGTCGTATGATAGGCTTGGTGAATGAATGCTAAAATGAAAATAAATCATATGATACATGATCTATATAAGTGATGCAGTTACCAATTTCGATTCTTGAAAACATACTTACGAAGTCGTAGACACGTATCTTATATCATAAAACGTGAATCATAAATCTTAGAACTTAAACGATGACCATGAACTGATAATTGTAGGCCATGAAACGTGAATCGTATCTAAGGAACATAACTGAGAGATCATGAATCGTGCATCGTGTATCATGTCATGTAAATTGTAAGACGTTAGCGGTACACTATGATACATAACTTGTAAATTATAAACCATGATCTGTAATTTGTGAGATGTGAAACATGATACCTGAACTATAATTCATGATATGTGAATCGTAACATGTGAACCACAATTCATAAATAGTATTGAAAACGTGAATACATGGCTAAAATCGTGATATGTAACCATGGATCTGAAAACTATAACTGAGATTCGTAACATGGAAATGTAAACTGAAAACATGCATGTGGACTATAACCATGACTAGAATCATACTACGTAACTGCAAACATGTTCGAAAATTGTATAACGTGATTTTGTAAACTGTATAACGTCAGCATGAGCTGAAAAATGTAATCATGACCGGGAAACATTAACATAGCCTGAAAACATTAACTTGACTTGTAAACATGCTAGAAAATTGTAATCGTGTCTTGAAAATCGAAACGTGGTTTGAAAAATATAAACTCGAACAAAAAATTGTAAACTTGACTGTAATTGTAAAAAGCAGACTTCAAACATGACTGAGACCTGTAGAACATAATCTGGAGACATGATTGAAAACTATAACATAAATTGAAAATGAAAAACTAAAAACTGATTCATGAACTGTAAACATGAACGTGAACTGAAATTGTAAACATGACTTGAAACCTACACGCGCGACTTGAAAACATAGTCATGACTGAGGATGTAAACGTCAACTGCAAACATCGATATGAAAACAATGACGTGAATTGAAGACATAAATATGACTTGAAAACCATAAACATGTCTTGAAAATTGAATCGCGACTTGAAATATATAAACCTAGACTAAAAATAAATTTTGAAAATCAATAACTTGAAAATTTACATATACAACGATCGGGAATGAGACGTCTCCCCCGTATTGCCATACGTACCGAGATTGGGTCGTCGCCCTCACGTACGCTTGCATATATTTTAAATTATGAAACACAGGCATCGTAACTTGGGGCACGAAACCTACTTAGTGGTACCTAACACCACGTAAACGAGTGAACGTGAAAATGAATATGCCTAAGAGGGTCTTCGGATAACCATTAGGCCTGCTAAACGTGAGCGTACCCTGGATGCTATAAATGAGAGGATGGTACTCTACTGGTGTTTTGAAAACATCTAACTATTTGTTCTTGAAAATCATTTAATTTCTTATTTTTGTAAATCGTGTGCTGGAACACATAAATGGTTATTCATGAAATTCATATCTGAAAACTTGAAATATAACTTGTAAATTATGAAACGTGAAAACATAATCGTAAACCGACATGTAAGTATATAAATCATGACCTGACTCATAAATGCATTCATGGCACTTGAATACGTAAATTCGTGGATGGAAACGTGAATCAAAATGATGTAATCGAAAACTGAGAACGGTAGTCATGGACTGTAACATGTATAACTTATTCTAAAAATATGTAATCCATAATCTATAACTATGCAAACGTGACACATGAAAGTATAACTTAGTACTGTAATCATGACATGTGTAAAATATAACTAAAAATGATGAACATAGACCATAAAACATGAATTATATTTGCGTGAATCATGAACTAAAAACATAACTTTACACATGAACTATGACTTAAAACTCATGACACACATGTTGAAAATATAGTTGTAGTCTTACATCATGAAAGTATAAATCATAATCATGACTCTAACTGAAATATGAATCACGTACATGAACTGTAAATGTATTAAACATGGACTCGAGATATATAAACCATGAATCGAATACATGAAAATCATAAGCTGACGCCTGTACTAGTTTATGCAAACAATGCTCGTACAAAATTCATTACCAAATTTAGAATATGTGTGGATAAATACCGTCTGAACGGATTTCCTAACCAATACTTCTACAATAAAGGCACACAACTGAAAACGTAAACTATAAACATGCAACGGAAAGACCTAAACTGAAAATGTGCATACTTAACTAATGAAATCATGATTCTTAAACATGTATACATGGATTGCAAACTTGTAAGACATATGCTGTAAAAGTGAAATATAGCTTACGGAACATGAGACATGACTTATATTGTTGGAATTAGTACTTGGAGCGTCAATTCGAATAATATATTGTATATTATATTTTATTATTTATAATAAAATAACTATATTTTAATTTCAACTTTGTTTATGGTAATTATTATGTCATTATCTCTTAGTGCATAGTAGTTTAATATATACATATATATTTATATGTTGAGAATGACACCGACTTTAGAATAGTCACGTAGTAATACTAGACATTGGGTGGTCCATCATTGAGATAATATTACTATTATCAATTATTCTTAAAGTAAATATTCATAGTCGTTGGTTTTGGAATACAGTCAAATTCTTATAATCTGGAAGATTAGCACTTATCATATATTGGAATTGGAACTCCAATGGTCTAACCCAATGGACCATGAGAAAAGGAAGCTCGTATAGACATATGGGTATTTGCTGAAGTAAATACTGAATGACTCACATGTGATACCTAATAGTTAGAAGTATACACCATCTTCAATATAAATCTCCTCGAGTCGAGTAACATATGTGATCTTTTGACTATATGATAACATTGATTTTGTGTGTGACATGCACACTTTGATGTCATATATGCCAAAGACCTTTTATGGTTTAACCGCTAGATGTTAGTTGTGTGTGGACCGATGCATTTGTTAATCAAGTGAGTATCAAGATATGATTCGTTGGCCTGTATGTGTACTATATGGGGTTAAGATATCCATGTTAGTGTGCCATGGTTCTTAAGACTTTGGACAAAGCCGATCACCTATAGTTGATAGCATATATATCAGAAATGATATTCTAATTAGTTGTAAAGAATCATAGATATGTCGACAATATGAGATGTGCGCCTTGGAAACTTGACGCTGTAATCTATGTTTCCTAAGCACAACTTGGATAGCCTAAGACATAATGATTGTTAAACATTTGTGATGTCATCGACTTGTATAGTTTAGAAAGGTCATTCATGTTTCTCACAATTATGGAGGTGGCTAATTATGTACATATGAGCTAGGCTTATATGATGAACATGTTTGGACTTATAGAGTCCCACAATATGAAATGTACTCGTTGAGCACTCAGGTAGCCGATTATGATTGATAATAAATAATATTTGATATTATAGTTATAATCAAAGTATTTAAGTGTTATTGGATAACATTAATCATTTACTAGATCAATTAAGATTAATTAGATTAATCCAAATTTATAATCACACAATGACTTTATTATCATTTCATAAATATCTGTACAATTGAAGGATATTTTGGTAATTACAAAATATGCATTAATAGATGTATTTGATTTGATTTAATTGGATTAATCAAGTGGTTAGACTTTGGCTTGATTTAATTGGATTAATCAAGTTTTTAGACAAAATTGATTAGTTACACATAATATGCATATTTAGACAAATTGGATTAAGTCCACCTAAAAGTTGATTAAAATTTTTATTAATTGAGAATTCAAAACTTGATTATTAAAAGTTAAGCTTGTGCAATTCTATTGATTAAGTTTCAACCAAAAGAAAACAAGTATGAGATAAACTTTGAAAGTTCTCTACATTTTTCGTACTTAGAAGATTTAATCTTTCATCCAAGCATGCTAGATAAGTTTTGATATTCTCTAATTAGGTATATTTTTATTAATGATTTGAGATCATTAATGAAATATATTGTGATGTATTATGTATTTGATGCATAATGACATAGCTTAAAATGTTAAAACATGGTTAAGAGATTTGTGTCTAGATGCTTTGGAAGCATAAACACAATATACTTGTGATTATGACAAATTTTGTGTATGTTGGACATAGAATTCAAAATTAGAATTTTGAGCTCTAGATAAATAGTTTAGAACTATGACTACCATTATAGAATCATTTAATCATCTTTAAGTGACTTAAAATTGTTCAAATGTTACTTCATTGTGGGATTTTTATTTGATTTGTAATCTAAATTCAAATTTATACATATTTATATTTTGAATATATTTATGTTTTTGTAAAAAATATTTGATATTTTTGGAAAATACGTTTTATTATATAACATGTGTTGATATTGATTTTGATGTTAAAAAAATAGATTTTAGGTGTTTGGAATTGTTTTGGAAAGATTTGAAATGTGTTGCGTTAAAAACCCTAAGAATTAACTCTCATTATGTAACATCCCCGATACGGAGATGTTACCGACAGGCAACAGATCTCATTGTCACCTAAGCCTCTAACTCATTAACTATGACACTTGTTTTTATCTCTATGTTATGCAATATCCATTAAACTACACATGCAAACTTGTATGCTTGAATCAACTTGAATGCAAGATCATAAATAGAAACTCATGCATATATACATGGACTAAAATAAATACAATGTATCAACAACATCACTCTCGTGTCAATAATATAACAAAATGACTCCTCAGAAGACTACATTCTAAATGAATATAGCTCTGAAATGATGGACCCAACGACTAGTGACTACAGTGTAACACTTGTCTTCGAACTGGGTCTCCAAAACGGCACATGGCTCACCAAAAAGGAGCGTCCTGCAAAAGAACGGGGAAGTGGTGGGGTGAGTCCAGAGGATCTTAGTGAGTGGAGCTACAAAATAAGAAAACAAATCATTATATCATATGAAAACATTTATACTTAAAGCTTTTCTAAAAACTTTCTTGAAACTCATTCTTTTCTTTTAACTGAAAAACATTTTTCTGAAAACTTTATGAGAAAAATAACTTTGGTGCTGTAGAAAAATTGGACGCATGGGGGCGTTACGTATTGCCGTCCCCTCATACGCCTATCTGGAGCCAGAAGTGCAAATACATGACTTTGGGGCGTTACGTATCGTCATCAAAAGCATGCCACTACTGTCTCTGAATTTGGTGGTCTTGGGGCGTTACGTATCGCAGTCCCCCAAGCCACAAACTAGAACTGGGGGTGCAGATCTATGCTTCCACCCAAGCTCTGAAAACTAGGGTCTATGGGCGTTACGTATCGCCATCCCCCTAGCCCTGAACTACATGTGCACATGGTCTCTGTCCGTCAATTCCAACTGTGTCAAGTTACATACTGGGGTGAGTTTTTCCCTCATGCCCCGAAAATATAAAAATACTGTTGATAAACTATTAAAACTTTTAAATCTAATCTCATGTAACTGATTATAAAACAAGGCTAACGCCCTGAAACTTTTAAAATAAGTCTGAAATAGATTTTAATCTGAAACAAGTAAATATAAAATCAACTTGCGAAAAGAAAAACAAATCTCCACTCACAAATTTGAAGTCCAGCTAAGTTTCCTTCATGTCGCTGGGGACGAGCGCGGCTTCTGTCGAGTATCTATAAAGAATATACGGAGTTAGAATCAGTAGTTATAAAATACGATTCATAATTACATAAAATTCCTTAACCTAATTGGATTACCCAATTAGAACCTTTCTATTCCTCAAATGAATTTCAAAACAATATCCAGACTTGGTTACGTGATGAGTGGTATTTATATCACTATTTCCCACTCATTTAACCTAATATTTTGTATAGTTTCTTGAGTTTTATGAATATTTTGATGTGTTTTGTGTTATTTTACAGATAAATAAAGTTGGGAAAGCATTAGAAGCAATTTGGGGCCAAAATAGAGAAAAATTGACAAAATGGCAATTCAGTAAATTTCCCGCGTTGCGACGCCTAACATGTGCCGAACAGTGCTAACGTGCGCCGGGTCCACAAATCAGAATCTGAGAAAAGTTTGACTTTGCTAAAATGCGCCATGCCACGTGTCACCGTCGCAACCGATCTGCTAACATGCGCCGTGCCACGTGTCAGCATCCTACGGTGCCGACAGTCTCCATCGCCACGTGTGCCACGTGTCACTCCAGGTCATTTCCATGTCATCAGCCACGTCAGCAAGTCAACAAGTCAACATTGCCACCTCACCGCCACGTCATCGTCAGCCAATCAGGAAGAGACACGTATCGCAATCCTACGGTACCGACACTCTCTTTCCCACTTGTCGCCACATAAGCACCACGTCAACATCAATAATTGAGTATCTAATCTTTATCTGACACGTGGCGGATAAGAATCTCATCGACCAATCAGAAGCCGCCACGTGTCATAATAATTGAAGCCCAACTACCTCGCCACGTGTCACCTTATCAGCTTATCCAGAATCTTCAAACCGGCGAACCAGAGCGTACCACGTCGACAAAATCTGGCGTAGCAACGCTGAAGCCCCTAGCGTCGCGACGCTGGAAGCCTACCGAGGCCTATAAATTGAGCTCGAGATTTCAGAATTCAGTGCACCACTCTCTCTCTTATAATCTATCTAAAGAGAGAGTTTCTCTCTCTACTTTCTTTTAATTTTTAGTTTTTTAGTTTTGTAATTAATTTTAATTACGTTTTGTTAATATAGTAATTTAATTTTTACTTTTTACAGTTTTTATTATTTACCATGAGGAGGTAACTCCCCCAGCTAGGGTGAAAGGTAATTCTTTTACTGTTACTATTTAGATTAATCTCCCTTAAAAATAATATATTCACTATTTAAAATATTGACTTAAAAAGGATACCGCCAGATTAGTCAGTTGGTAATTCATTTTAATCTGGTTTAAACATGACTAATAAAGGATACCGCCAGATTGGTCGGTTGGTAATTTAATTTTGGTTCCGCCTTTATGGCTGGTTGGACTTAATTTGACTTAATCAGGTTACCGCCTTTATGGCTGGTTGGAAAAAGAATCACAAGTTTATATATTATTTTATGGGAGATATCTAAATTAGTAGTAGTAAAAGTAATTTCTTTTACCTTAGCATTTTATTTTATTGTAATTTACTTTTCAATATTTACTTTACCGCATTTTTACTTTATGTATTTTATTTTCAAGTTTTTACTAGCCCTAATTATGTGTTGTAACTAAATTAGTTATCTGGGGTTGTGATGAAATCCAATATCACTGTTTTATAAGGGTTAGATTATAACTTGGGTAATATAAAGGTTTATTTATTGAGTCTTAATCTTAATGCTTTTTCATTAACTGGCCATTAATAAAATTGATCTGGTAAATCTAAAATGAACTAGACATAGGGATTTTAGGTTTCAACCTTAGACTCAATAGCCAACGATCTTCCTTGAGGATAGATAACCCTTTAATAGATTTCCTTACATGATAGGAATATACCTGTCGGGCGGAAGTAGCCATAATTGGCACTTAAACTTAATGAATCCAGATAATTTGGTTGACATAGACATATGGTTCAATTGGGTTAAACTGGGTATTTGTGTCTGACCATCGACAGAGGCTTACACATAATTTAGTGTTCCATGTTAATAAATCAATATATTACCCAACTTTAAGATAACCACTTCATTTTTAAATGATATTGGAAGAAATCACAACCCTAGATAGTTTTTAATATTGAATTTTCTTAAAACCTATTTTCGACAATTTTATTTACTTACTTTTAAATTTAGAATCGTCACCATTTCAAATCAATCAATCAATCAACCTGTTAGATACTAGTAATCATTTGACCTCATAAAATTAATAGATTAGATATTAAGTCCTCGTGGGATCGATATTTTTATACTACTTGAACGATACGTGCGCTTGCGTTATACGTGTGTGTTTACGCCAGTCATTACGCGTCGCATTTCTAAAAAAATTCTGATTTTTGGTCGTCGCGTCGCGACGCAACCCTCATACGCGTCGCGACGCGCTAACGCTAAGTTCTGGTTCTTCTCTGTCTCACCGATGTCGCGCGCAAGCTGCGCGTCACTGTTTTCTAGGGGCAGATTCTGCTTCTCACGGCTGGCCCTCAAAATCCAATCCAACACAAACCCCAAACAACTATTGCCTCTACAACACATCCATAAGCAAATATAACATCTAATTTACCATTACATCTCACTTCTAATATCCAACACCATCAAACATCATTATCCTAACCAAATTAACAAACTTGAGTAACAAATCAAAAATTACCCAAACACCCATTTCTTCAACACAAATCATCCAAACTTCATCTTCATCAACCCAACAATATACTCCAATCATCTAATCACCAAAATTTAAATTATTAAAATTTGGGTCAAGAACATTTTACCTTAGTTCAATCTCTTTTTTCCTTAGCAAAGCACCAAGAACTTCCTTTTTCCTTTCTAGAATTTAGCTTGAGTGGATTACTTGGTTTGGCTTCAAATTATTGATAAAAAAAATGGCAAGTTTCCATCTCTTTCTCCCTCTCCCCTTCACGTCCAGAACAAAGAAAAGAAGAAGAAATTGCTTCCATTTCTTTTTCCTTTTGTTTTATTTTTTTATTCCTAATTCTTATTAGATTTCTAGAAAAATGTAGAGATTTTCTATTAGTTGGGCTTGGGCTTCTCTTTTTTCTTTTCTTTTAATTTGTCATTGGGACTTGAATAAAACAAAGGAAATTTGGGCTTGATTTGGATAAATATTTATTATTTCTAATTGATTTTCGGAAATTACTTACTAACCCGGAAAAGGAAAATTTCAAAGCGTGAGCTAAACCATTGGGGTCGTTACACATTACAACGCCCTAGAACGAAAGCTGATAATTAAAGTAAATTAAAAAAAAAAACAACATTCAAGGATAATTAGATGATACTTTATCTATGTAACCAATCTTAGCCACTTAAAGTTTATCTCTTATCTCTTATAACTTGTATATAAACAAACTCATCAATACATAGAACTCGGCTTACATATTTCATATATTTCACTCATGACCAATAATATACAGTTGAGATTTTGCCATGAGAAGGAAGTGAAAGGCATCAAGACAATTAGCAAATATTCTTTTGATATTTTGAGTGAGAAACGTGAATTCAAGGAGGAAAACATCATTTTCAAACGGAGGATCAAAATATATAATTAGATAAAGATGTAAATTTCAGTTACATACACTACTACTTAGCAATGTACTTCAATGGGTTTTATTGTTAAAAACTATTGAAGTACATTAACACTCACACGGAGAGAACTTCTACCCTTCCGAAGATGTGATGATCGTACTACAATTCATTTTGGACTTTTTTCGTTTGATCACATAAGATACTCGATAGAATATATTTGAATGTTATCTAAATTAACACATGTATCATGCGAGATTCGACTAAGTAAACTCGTATACTAACATAATCTTTAACTAAAAATTATTTTGACGAACGTGGTATATGCATTATTTGTTATCTTTAACATTCAAATTATAAACTCTCTTTTATATTTTAAACCCTAAACTAAATATAAACAGTGGGCAAATAAGAAGATTATGCATGCAAACAAGTTTCCTCCGAAGTGAGTGTTTGATTGGAAATCTTTAAATTCTTGTATAGAAAGAAAAAGCATTTTTCTAAATTAAAGTTGACACATTGTCTGTTCGAAAAATGCTTCTAGTAAGCATTTTGAGGTACAATTTTAAGCATGCTCCACTTCGTGTTAGTGGTTGGTTTTGAGTGATTCGGATACTCCTCCGTGAGTAGTTCGGAATAGTATATTCATATGCTTAAAATGGTGCTTGGGTGAATGAGAAATTGTTGCTCAAAGTTCACCCATTGGTGTTGGAAAATAAGGAGAAATGAGTTTGTCCCACATGGGAAAACTAATAGAGAGAAATTGTGTTTATATATGATTGCTCATATGTAGATAGATAAGTGTTATAAGGATAGAGGCTCTCTCTACGTGCTCGCGCAGAGGGGGTGTAAATCAAAATCCGATTAGGCCTAACTCGTGTGCACCCGAGCGTCATGCGTACACGAATGCCGGACCAAATTGTGCGGGCCCGGCCCAGCCAATTTTTGCAAGTCTCTTTATTTTTCCAAGTCTTTTGAAGTTCCATAATAGTTAAATTAATTTTATTAATTAACTTGGTGGTTACTTCAAATGAAAGGTCTCACACTAATGTGATTTAATTGGCATGTTTATTTCTTTTAAAATGAGCAGTGTTTTTCGTTTTTTGGATATACAACACACAAGAAAAATTCAGAAGCTTTCGTTCCCTCGATTTTTCCTTTGTTTTTGTTTGGGAGAGTTCAAACATTTTGTGGTTCGTTGAAAACAAGTTTGGTGGTGCCCATACTTGTTTATTTCCGTTGCATCCTGGGAAACAAACGTCTCTCATTCTACTACACTATTCGGTAGGGGACGAATTTATTTTAAGGAGATTATTGCCACATCGACAAACCTCGGAATAATGCACCATTGGGACAGACCTTGTTTGTTGGTTCGGTTCTGACTCAATTACTGCATCTTCAGGGTCTGTTTTCAAGGTCAGCCGCAGCCGGGTCTGCTTATTAGGGTCTTCTCATCAGGGTCGGGTCTGCTCATCAGGGTCTGCCCTCCTCATCAGGGTATGTGTAGACAACAGGACCTGGGCGACGCATGCTGTTCCTAGGCTCGCGGCACTAGATGGGAAATACTAAATAATATGGAGTCGCCACCCGGTGTGAACCGGGACAAAGATTTAAGGCCGCACTCACCCCTCGCAAGGGAAGACCTCAAACCGTTGGGTTCGGAATGGTCCCTTACTTATGTCACTTGTAGTGAAAGGATTTATGTAATAATTTAATCAAGCTTAAGTAACACTTATTTCCAAGAGTATCATGCTTCTAAATTCTCATATTCAAGATAAAACTTATGTACACATTTCGCATATATCTTACGTTTAAAATTGCATGCTTAACATATATCAAAATAGCAACGAACATACAACTTTATTTGCATATTACACTCAAGAAAATACAAGCACACATATTAACCATACAAACATACATATGGGCACTTTTCCAAGTGGTACGTGGAATTGTATCCCAAGTACAGACCGCACTACCGTCCATTCGGAATCGGCTACGGAATTTACGTCTGAGTTTCCATCCGATATACCACAAGAAAAATACTCAAATGTTATCACGACACAAGCATATGAATTGTAATTCATTAACATAGTTGTATTCATACATGTGGGGATAGCTACTAGGAAAATTATGCATGAAATCTAATGAAGATGACTCGATTCAGTGGGTGCGCGTTCGTGTAGCGTTCGTAAACGCGTTCGAACGGTAAACAGAAGGTTCGCGTTCGTGTAGCGTCCGAGAACACGTTCGAACGGAACCAGACCTGATGCATTATGAAACTAAGACAGTGGGTGCGCGTTCGTGTAGCGTTCGTAAACGCGTTCGAACGGTAAACAGAATGTTCGCGTTCGTATGGCGTTTGATAACGCGTTCGAACGGAAATGAAACAGAACGCCTACGTTCGTATGACGTTCGTTAACGCGTTCGAACGTAGCAAGACCTGATGCACGACAAGGCAAAATACATGCGCGTTCGAGTTGCGTTCGTAAACGCTTTCGAACGGGAACAGACCTGATGCATGAAATGGGATGCAATATATAAACACAAAATAAAAGGGCGCGGCGAAGTACTGCCGTAAAGGTGACCTTTTGGGGCTCTTGATCTCTCAAAGAGAGGACCTTTAGACCAACATACTAAGCCCATGCGCGTCACATCACACATACAAGAATATAACCAATCATATCAACCAAGTATGCCCGATTGAACACATCTTACATCCAATCTGAACACATATCAACCGGCGCGGCAAAGCATTGTGGTAACGGGTTTTAACCCCTCCCCATAAGGGATCTTTCATTCCACTTACTAAGCCCATGCGCTTGATTGAACCATACATAAAAGATAATAATATCAAATTAAGTATGCCCGATTGAACGTATTTCGCATTCAACCGAACACACATCAATCGGTGCGGCAAAGCATCGTGGTGAAGGATTTTATCCCTCCAATTAGGGAACCTTTCATCGCACTTACTAAGCCCATGCACTCGATCGTATCATGGGATTAAACAACATGCAGAATTTAAATGACAAGAATTAAATAAACCAAAGCAACTCAAAACAAGAGGAGGTGCCGTTTTACTCAAGTGGTACGTGGAGTTGTGTCCCAAGTACAGACCGCACTACCGTCCATTCGGATTCGGCTACGGAATTTACGTCTGGGTTTCCATCTATATACCACAAGAGACGACACTCTTCCATTCATCCAATACCCACAACACGCATCATATACACAACAAATGCCACAAATACAGAAAATATAATCAAAATAAATAACCAGAAATTAAATAGGAATAAATGTGATAGATACCCTCAGGTCTAACCTTTTAGCTGTCTCTCGGACTCGCGTTCCACGAAGATCGAAATGGGGTAAAGCTCCGTAACTTTTCTGGTTCACTGGTTTGCCTCTTCTTTCGCTGTTCGGCCACTCGAGCTACTGTTCCGACTCCGTTTTGCTGCTGTTTCCTTGTGGTTTTGCTGCCGCTTCCTCTGCGTTCTCTGCTTACTGTTTGTGGGCTGTTTTGATATTCTTTTTGGTGTGGTTTTGTATGGTTATTTTAAGGATTATAAGTGTAGTTTATGTTACTGTTTTAAGGGGTTTTAAGGACTGTTTTGGTGTGGTTTAGGCTGCTGTGTTCGTTTTATGATCGGTGAATAGGGTTATTACTCACTGTTTTAGTCTTGGTGAGGGGTTGTTTTGGTTTGTTTTGCTTCACGGTTATTGGGGTTGCTAGGTGGCGGCTTACATGTGTTTATGGGGTGGGCTGTGTCTTTGTTTAATATTTCTTGCTATAATTCTTGTGTGAATTGTGTGTATGAGCTAAGGAGATTGGAGAGGAGGGATGGCTAGGTTAGGGGTTGTTTATATAGAGAATGGCTAGGGCTTCACCTTGTCTCACAGGAAGAGATTTTGGCATTAAAGATGGGATAGGATTTGGTGTTTAGCAAGGAAAGTCAAAGATTGAGGGGGGGACAAATTTGGTTTAGATTAGGAAGTCAATACTTTTAAATTGGTGGATATCTTATTGAATTAGGAAGTCAAATATGTGATTGGCTTTAATTGGTTAAGATTGATTTTAATTAGGCATATCTTCTTTTTAGTTTTAGTATATAATATATTTGATTTATTGTATTAGGCATGATTTTATTTTATGTTTTATTAATTGGTAAATGATTTAAATATTTTATTTAATGTTTAATATTATTTATTTAATTGGGATGTGTTTTATGGGCTTTGGGGGCCAAATGGGCTGGGGTGTGAGGCTAGCAGCAAAACCAGAATTACCGGCTCCGTTCGAACGCCTACTCGCACGCGGCACGAACGTCCGCAATCTGCACGAGGTTCGAACGGAGG
The DNA here is from genome assembly GCA_019454045.1 of Zanthoxylum bungeanum. Taxonomy (NCBI): domain Eukaryota; kingdom Viridiplantae; phylum Streptophyta; class Magnoliopsida; order Sapindales; family Rutaceae; genus Zanthoxylum; species Zanthoxylum bungeanum. The sequence continues at coordinate 130,725 of SKCR01007828.1, read as the reverse complement.
AACGAACGCAGCACCAACGAAGACAGTGAACTTGTGAAATGAACTTGATGACATACTTTTCCGAATTTCCCCTTCCGACCTCCGTTTCCCGCAATATCCTTAGCTAAAAAGGTAGTGCCTCCAATTGAGACTCATCATCGGGTTTCACATGCGAAAATGCAATGCCTACAGTATGCTCTCCTCATCAGGGTCTGCTCTTCTCGTCAAGGTCTGCTCTGCTCGTTGTTGGGTCTTAATTAACTCATCAGGGTATGAAGCTTTACATCAGGGGCTAAGATTGAGCCAGATTCAGATTTCCTTACTACTTTAATTTTTGTGTTGTGTTTTTATTGATTGTTCAAGTACTTTGTAAGAACACAGTAACCGAATATCTGTAATAGTCTTAAAACAAATTCGATCTGTGGATATGGAAAACAGTCCAAACACAGTTGATCCAAATATGGCAGCCTCTTCGGCTGGCCAAAGTGTTGTGGCAGCCTCTTCGGCTTGCCAAAATGCTTCAGCCTCTGGGCTTAATATGGAAACCTCTGTGGCTGGCCAAAGTGTTGATGCCTCTATGGCTAGACAACATGTTGGACATGTGAGCCATGCCAATCATACCACAGAAAAACCTGAAAAATTCACTGGTCAGAATTTCAAAAGGTGGCAACAGAAAATGTTCTTTTATTTGACCACGTTGAACCTTGCGAGGTTTCTAAAGGAAGATGCTCATGTACCCAAATAGGGTGAAAATGATATTCAAGTGATCAGTGCCATCGATGCGTGGAAACATTCAGAATTCCTATGTAGGAATTATGTGCTAAATGGGCTAAGTGATTCATTGTACAGTGTGTACGCCGGAATGAAAACAGCTAAGGAGCTTTGGGAATCCTTAGATCGAAAATATAAAACTGAGGATGCCGGTACTAAGAAATTTTTCGTAGGCCGTTTCTTAGATTTTAATATGGTTGACTCCAAAACTGTGTTAAGTCAAGTACAAGAACTGCAGATTATTCTAGCAGAAATTCATGCCAATGGGATATTTTTAAGTGAAACCTTCCAAGTAGCCTCAATAATTGAGAAACTACCACCTGATTAGAAAGATTTCAAGAATTATCTAAAGCATAAGCGAAAAGAAATGAGCATTGAAGACTTGGTTCTTAAGCTTAGAATTGAGGAAGATGACAGAGTATCTGACAATAGAGGAATAACTCATGAGGCCAAAGCAAATGTTGTTGAACATGGCCGTAAGAATAAGAACCTCAAGAACAAAGGGTCAAAGATGGGCCCTAAATGAGGAGTTTCTAAGAAATCCAAATTTCAAGGAAGATGCTTCAACTGTGACAAAATGGGTCACAAATCTTCTGAGTGCAGACTGCCGAAGAAGAAAAAGAATCAAGAGGCTAATGTGATGGAAAACATGACTCAAGATGTTTCAGACATTAACCTTTCTGCTGTGGTTTCTGAGGTGAATCTGGTGGGTTCTAACCCAAGAGAGTGGTGGATTGACACTGGTGCCACTCGACATGTGTGCTCGGACAAGAGCAAATTTTCTTCATTTGAGCCTGTTGGTAATGGGGAAAAAATATACATAGGAAATTCAGCAACATCTGAGATTGAAGGTCAAGGAAAGGTGATTATGAAGATGACCTTTGGGAAATAGTTGACTTTGAACAACGTTCTGTATACACCAGAAATACGGAAGAATCTTGTATCTAGAACACTTCTGAACAAGCACGGATTCCGAATGGTGTTCGAGTATGATAAAATAGTTTTTGACTAAAAATGAGATGTATGTGGGAAAATGGTATGTAACTGATGGGCTCTTTAAGCTCAATGTAATGGTTGTTAAACCCAAGAATATCAATAAAGCAGTTTTTCTGCTTATATTGTTGAGTACTCTAATCTATGGCATGGTAGATTAGGACATGTTAATTTTAATTCATTACGGAAATTAATTAACATGAATCATATTCCCAATTTCAAAATTGATAACAGACATAAGTGTGATACTTGTGTTGAGGCAAAACTAACTAGATCATCTTTTCATAGTATTGAAATAAACTCTGAACCACTTGATCTAATTCATACCGATGTATGTGATTTTAATTCAATACAATCGAGAGGCGGTAATAAATATTTTATTACCTTTATTGATTATTGCATGAGATTTTGCTATGTGTATGTGATGAAAAGCAAGGACGAAGCTATAGAGAAATTTGCTCTCTCTAAGAATGAAGTTGAGAACCAACTGAATAAAAGAATTAAGGAGTTAAGAAGTGATCGTGGTGGTGAGTATATTTTTCATTTTGAATCACTTTGTGAACAAAATGGAATCATACACCAAACCATAGCTTCTTATTCACCTCAATCCAATGAGATTGCAGAACGGAAGAATCGTACCTTGAAAGAGATGATGAACGCTATGTTAATCAGCTCTGGCTTACCTCAGAATATGTAGACCCGGCCACGGTTCCGGTTCGGAACCGGAACCGAACCGGTTGGAACCGGAAGGTTCCGGTTCCAACCGGTTCCGGAACCGAACCGGAATGGGACCGGTTCGGTTGGGGTTCCACCCCAACTCGAACCGGTCCGAACCGGTGGAACCGTACGGTTCCACCGGTTCGGACTGTTCCAACCGGAACAGAACGGTTCCGGTTGGAACCGTCGGGTTCCTGTTGGAACCGTAGGGTTCCAACAGGAACCCTACGGCCCCCAACGGCTAGTAGCCGTTGGGGGATGCAGGGAGCCGTTTGGCTCCCTGCCAAAAAAAAAAATTTATAAAATTTTTTTATTATATAAAATAAAAATTACTAATGTACCCCTAATAACGGTAATAAAACGGTTATATTTAGGGGCATTTTTGGTATCAAAAAAATTCTAAAATTCTATAAATAGGATTCATTTTTCATAATTTCATCACACCAATTTCTCAACTCTCTCATTTTCTATAAATCTCTTATTCTCAATCTTACTTCAATACAATTCTCTTATTTTAGTTGTTAATTAATTTGTTATCATTCGGCATTCGCATCGCAATTATTCAAATGGCAAGCTCATCCGAGAACATAATGTCAAATATGCCGACCCAAGAGAGCGGCCCCAGTGTCAGTGCACAATCACGGAGAAGAGAAGTTAAGGCTCGGTCCTCCGATATTTTCAAAATTCATTTTAATTTGGAACGCCTAGACGATGGTTCACAACGAGCAATTTGCAACTATTGTGGGGTTATCTATAAATTTTCTGGTGGATACGGCAATATGATCAAGCACATGGAGAAACATCATCCGGTTGAATTTGGCATTGATACGACGCAGACTCAAATGGCCAGGTACGCATCATCTAGTAGAGGTACGAGTAGTGTAGATTTATTTAAATATTCTGATGCAAAAAATAGAGAAGAATTTGCGAAATTAACATGTATGGCACATCTTTCTTTAAGCTTTGGTGAAAAACTTCATTTTACTAATTACGTGCATAATGCTTTAAACCCTGTTGCATGTAGAATGACTCGAAACACAACAAAACGTCATATTTTCAAATTATATAAAGATGGTAAAATTATTTTAAATGAAATATTTAAAGAGATGAAATGTCGTATTTCTATATGTTCTGATATTTGGAGTGACCATTGGCAAACACACTCATACATGGGTGTGACTTGTCATTGGATTGATGCATCATTTACCATGCAAAAACGACTCATTGCATTTAGAGTTTTTGATGACCAACATACTGAACATAATATTTATAGAATGATGAAGGTAATTTTTGATGAATATGGTTTAGGAGATAAAATTTTAACAATTGGATTTGATAATGCATCTGCAAATACTGCATCCATCAATGATTTAAAAGAAATATGTCAACCAAATTTAGGGGGTCGATTTTTTCATATTCGTTGTACATGTCATGTCCTAAACTTATGTGTGCAAGACGGTCTAAAATTATTATCTCCTTTCCTTGATCCTATTAAAACGGCACTTAACTGTATTTGGTCATATTCTCAAGTTAGGAGGGAATTGACCAAGTTTTGTAAAATAAATGGTATTAAACCGATTAAATTTTCTAGAGATGTTCCAACACGTTGGAATTCTACTTATTTTCTTTTATGTCAAGCACTTCAATACAAAGATGCATTATGTAGTTTTTTTCTCAACATGTTCAAAATATCACACTTTATCATAGTCAATGGGATATTTGTGAAAGAATTTTAGATATTTTAAGAGTTTTTAATGATGCTACTTTAGTTTTTAGCGGTGTTTATTATCCCACTGCACATTTATTTCTTCTTGAGAGTTTGAATATTGTTGGCACTCTCGATGAACATGTTGACAGTGACGACCCTAATGATATTGTTTTGCTCGAAGCCATTACTGTTATGAAGGTAAAATGGTTGAATTATTTTAGAGAAATGCCTTTACTTTATCTTATTGCTGCTGTTTTTGATCCTAGATTTAAATTAGAAGGTTTGAATGATGGTTTACAAGCTTACTATGGTTATTTAGGAATATTAGATGACATTGATATTACGAGCATAATGACGAATTTAAAAAGTGATTTAATTATTTTATTTAATGATTATATTGTAAGATATAACTTAGGAACAATAGGTCAGTCTAGTAGTAGCGAACCGGTAATTCAACCAAGACTTAGCGCAGGGGATCGTTGGTTATTACAACGAAATAAAAAATCTAGGGATACGACAACAACTAATAACCCTGAATTAGATAATTATTTATCTACAAATTTTGAGTTTTCTAATGAAAGTTTATGCAGTAAAAATTTTAAAATCCTTGAATGGTGGAACCGGCATCAAAATATATATCCTGTTTTATCTATTATTGCTAAAGAAATATTGGCAGCACCTATTTCCACCGTTGCGGTTGAGCAAGCCTTCAGCTTGGGAGGTAATATATTGGAAGCTAGGCGATCTTCATTACATCCAAGCACTCTAGAAGCAACAGCTTGTGTGGATGATTGGACTCGAGCTGATCTGAGACAACAAGAAGATGCCCCCGATGATTTTGAAGATTTGTTCGATAATGCTTCTGCAATAAGTGCAAGCGGAAGCTGCGAAACCGGAGCCGAAGGATCAACTGATAATGATGATTGATAAATGTAAAATTATAATTTACAAAGGGGATATGTCTTAAACTTGTAATGGAACTACGTGAGCTTTGATTCCTCTCACCCTTGGAGGATACGTAGGCAACTTAAATTTTAAAAAATGTAAGCTCAAGCTCTTCAATGTAATAATTTTTTTTTATTTATAAATTTAATCTCATTTTTTTTAATTAATAATTTTTTTTTATTTAATGATTTGACTCCTCTCATTTTTTTATTTTAATTAATTAAAAAAAAATGAACCGAACCGAATCGGAACCGAACCGTTCGGTTCCGGTTCGATTCGAGTTTCCGGTTCCACTTAAGTGTGGAACCGGAAACCGGCCGGTTCGGTTCGGTTCCGAACCGGAACCGAACCGCCGGCCGGGTCTAAGAATATGTGGGGAGAATCTGTCTTATCAGCTAATTACCTTTTAAATAAGGTACCACAGAAAGAAGCAGGGAAAACTCCTTATGAAATGTGGAAAGGAATAGTACCTTCCTATAAATTTCTACGATTGTGGGGGTGTCTTACGAAAGTAATCATTCATCCACCTAAAAAGGTGAAGATATGACTAAAAACTGTTGATTGTATTTTCATAGGATATGTACATAACAGTAATGCTTATCGATTTCTTGTGCATGAGTCTAATATACCAGATATTCACAAAAATACGATAATGGAGTCGAGAAATGCATCATTTTTCGAATACGTTTTTCCTTGTAAAATAAATTTGAATTCAAATGTGCACAAATGGGCACATGAGGCTATCATTGAAGATAGTCAGGACCAAGAACACATAAATGTTCCAGATGATGAACAAGATGTTGAACTTGAACCAAGACGTAGCAAAAGAGCTAGAACAGAAAAAGCATTTGGTCCAGATTTTCTGACATTTTTGCTAGAAAATGATCCTCAAAGCTATAATGAAGCTGTAAGGTCAGCTGATAGTGTTTTGTGGAAAGATGCCATCAATAGAGAAATTGAATCCATCTTACAAAATCACACCTGGGAGTTAGTGGATCTTCCTCCAGGGTGTAAACCTTTAGGGTCCAAGTGGATTTTCAAAAAGAAAATGAAAGCAGATAGATCAATTGATAAGTACAAAGCAAGACTTGTAATTAAAGGCTACAGACAACGTGAAGGTCTTGATTACTTTGATACTTACTCTCCTGTAACGAGAATAAATTCCATAAGGGTGATACTAGCGATTGCAGCTTTGCGCAATCTTGAGGTACATCAGATGGATGTGAAAACAGCCTTTCTGAATGGAGATTTAGATGAAGAAATCTGCATGGAACAACCTGAAGGCTTTATAGCTTCAGGACAAGAAAAGAAAGTCTACAAGTTAGTAAAATCCTTGTATGGATTGAAACAAGCTCTGAAACAGTGGCATAAAAAATTTGACGACACCATGTTGGCAAATGGTTTCAAAATCAATGAATGTGATAAATGTATCTATGTCAGAGAGACAGAAGTTGGCTATGTCATTTTATGTCTCTACGTTGATGACATATTGATTGTCGGAAGTAATGTTAAAATGGTAAAATCCACCAAGAATATGCTGAAATCTAAGTTTCACATGAAAGACATGGGTCTAGCAGATGTCATTCTGGGAATAAAGATCTCGAGAAGTCCAGATAGACTTATTCTTGATCATTCGCACTATGTGGATAAAATTCTTGGTAAATTCAACAATGATGATTCTGCTGTGGCTAGAACTCCTTTAGATGTGAGTCTACATCTATCAAAGAATAGAGGAGAAGGTATATCTCAAGTAGAATACTCTAGAGTGATTGAGAGTCTGATGTATTTATCAAGTTGTACAAGGCCTGATATAGCATGTATAGTAAACAAGCTCAGCAGATATACGAGTAATCCAGGGGTTGATCACTGGAAAGCAATAGTGAGAATACTCAGGTACCTACGTTTTACTCGTAATTATGGGTTGCACTATCATAGATATTCAGCCGTAATCGAAGGATATAGTGATGCAAACTGGATATATGATATGAAAGACTCAAAGTCTACTAGTGGCTATGTGTTTACACTAGCAGGTGCAACTATATCATGGAAATCCTCCAAACAGACTGTGACAGCCAGATCTACAATGGAATCAGAATTCATTGCATTAGATAAATGTGCTGAAGAAGCAGAATGGCTGCGAAATTTTCTAGAGGATATTCCAAGTTGGCCTAATCCAGTGCCAGCAATTTGTATTCATTGCGATAGTCAATCTGTAATTGGAAGGGCACATAACAATATGTATAATGGTAAGTCTAGACATATTCATCGTAGACACAATACCGTTAGACAATTACTCTCTACTAGAGTTATTTCGATTGACTATGTAAAGTCAAAGGATAACATTGCGGATCGGCTAACCAAAGGGTTAAACAGAGAGTTAGTTGTGAAATCATTGAGGGGAATGGGACTAAAGCCCATTAGATAAATGTTTATTAAGAAGGAAAACCAACCTTGTTGACTGGAGATCCCAAGATCTAGGTTAAATGGGACAACCTCTCGTAAAAGACATAATTGGTTCACTGTGGGGGGTTACCCTCTAGCCCATTCCTATGGTGAAATGAAACAGTGATGCTCGTATGGATAGAGGTTAAGCAAAGACTTTTAATGATTCTTATGCGTCGGGAATCCGAGCAGAGTATTACGAGATACTCTTAAATAAGAAATCACATATGTGAGAGAGAAATGGGGCCGCTTCAAAGGGAATTGTATGGGGCTTAATTCTTAGAAACTCTTGCAGAACCAAATAGATGTTCATGGCTAAAATGAACATAATAATGAGAACTCAGATGTGTTAGGTAAAATATATGTGTGATATATGTTTTCCATTTACATGAACGGCAGTACAGTTCAATGACATCGCATCCACTGTCAGCTAGTAAATGAGATATATTTTCACAAGGGAATGTTCAAAGGCTGAGGCCTACCTATCATATGCAGGTGTTGAACCGTTGAACTCTTCAAGGTCAAATTAAAATGTTTCTATAAAATAATTTTATTTGACGGTTTTTCGCCAATTTCATTCATATGGGGGATTGTTGGAAAAATGCTCATAGTAAGCATTTTGAGGTACAATTTTAAGCATGGTCCACTTCGTTTTAGTGGTTATTTTTGAGTGATTCGGATACTCCTCCGTGAGTAGTTCGGAATGATATATTGATATGCTTAAAATGGTGTTTGGGTGAATGAGAAATTGTTGCTCAAAGCTCACCCATTGGTGTTGGAAAATAAGGAGAAATGAGTTTGTCCCACATGGGAAAGCTAATAGAGAGAAATTGTGTTTATATATGATTGCTCATGTAGATGGGTAAGTGTTATAAGGATAAATGCTCTCTCTACGTGCGCGCGCAGGGGGGTGCAAATAAAAATCCGATCAGGCCTGACTCGTGTGCACCCGCGCGTCCTGCGTACACGAATGCCGGACCAAATTGTGGGGCCCGGCCCAACCAATTTTTGCAAGTCTCTTTATTTTTCCAAGCCTTTTGAAGTTTCATAACAGTTAAATTAATTTTATTAATTAACTTGGTGGTTACTTTTATTAATTAACTTGGTGGTTACTTCAAATGAAATGTCTCTCACTAATGTGATTTAATTGACATGTTTATTTCTTTTAAAATGAGCAGTGTTTTTCATTTTTTTGGATATACAACACACAAGAAAAATTCAGAAGCTTTCGTTCCCTCGGTTTTCCTTTGTTTTTGTTTGGGAGAGTTCAAACACTTTGTGGTTCGTTGAAAATAAGTTTGGTGGTGCCCATACTTGTTTGTTTTTGTTGCATCGTGGGAAACAAACGTCTCTCGTTCTACTGCACCATTCGGTAGGGGACGAATTTGTTTTAAGGAGATTGTTGCCACATCAACAAGCCTCAGAATAGTGCAACATTGGGACTGACCTTGTTTGCTGGTTCGGTTCTGACTCAATTACTGCATCTTCAGTGTCTGTTTTCAAGGTCAGCCGCAACCGCACATCGCTTTCAGAGTCAGGGTCTGATGCACATCATCAGGGTCTGAAACGTCGTTGGATCTGAAGCTCGTCGCGAGTCTGATTTCAGGGTCTGCTCGTGTGGGTCTGCTGCTCGACAGGGTCTGCTCATCAAAGTCTGTTCTGCTCATCAGGGTCTGTTCTCCTCATCAGGGTCTGCTCTGCTCGTTGTTGGGTCTTAATTAACTCATCAGGGTCTGAAGCTTTACATCATGGGCTAATATTGAGCCTGATTCGGATTTCCTTACTACTTTTATTTTTGTATTGTGTTTTTACTGATTGTTCAAGTACTTTGTAAGAACACAGTAACCGAATATCTGTAATATTGTCAACATGCTCGTTTAAATAATTCTTTTCCAAACCAAAATTGGGCATGCGGATGAATCATATGAAAGGAAAATGCTTGATTCAAATTCAATTAAGTATTTGTTCGAAGGTGGCTCATATTTTATAAATAAATTGGTTAATTATTGTAGTGAATGGACTCGTATTTAATTTAATAATAATAATAATATATGCAGTAGTAGACGTAGACATATTATTGAATCACTTAAATCTCTGTCTCTCTTTCTTGTTTTCTCCACATATATAATTCATCCATAGACTATATAATTTCACAACAATATTCAATGTGTCATGAACATGATTTGAAATGTTTTTCATTCTAGAAATTGATGGCCAACTTGTATTTTGCCAAATGCAGGCTCATTATTGTTTTTTTTTTTTTTTTTTTTAAAGGCTCATTATTGATACTTGATAGTAAGCTTATTTTCATCAACCTTTTTTATATACAAGTCCTTTCTTGCCTTCTATAAATGTGATAAAGGATCCAATTGCAGGATTATCTTCTTTTTTTTTTTAAATATAAATTTTGAAAATATTAGATTTTGAAATTAGATTATTATAATTTTTAACATTATTTGTTATTTTTAATATTGTTAGGATCATGAAATTTTATTAATTTAGAGAGGTATTAATTAATCGATAAATTAATAATTTATCAATTTAAAAAGTATTTTTTTCGATTCAGCAAATATAAATTTAATTCCATAAAAAAATCATTGTATGTGTATCACTAATACAATGTATCATATTTCATGAATTAATTTAAAATGAAAATTCATTGTATATATTTATGAAAATAAGTAGCTAGAGTCATTGAAAATCCTATTGAGGATGAAGTTGTGGATGATTTAGTACCTTTGAAACCAATCATGCGAAAAGAAGTACTCATAGCGGCAACAATTCTTCAAAATTTTTTGTTGCAGTTCGAGAAGACGACACTGGAGCTTTTGAATATAATGAGAAAAGTTAGAGATGATCAAATCCACTTAAATTTAAATTTCAAGAAAAAATAAATAACAATGGATTCATAATTTACTAAATTATCCTAGTTTTGTTTGTAGTTTTAGAGAATTGCTAATTTATGATATTGAAGGGACTATAGATTTATATAAGGGTCTTCCTAAAATTATTATCTTATTAATTTATCAAAATTACTAATTTTGTAAACTAGCCCAAGTTGGAACCAGACCCCAATTATCATGACATGTCTATTATAATAATTTTTTTCATGCACGATATGTTATTATGTATATAATCATATATTAATGGATTTAAAGTCCTTGTAACCCTCTCCGAGAGTTCATAATAATTTTTCCGAAGTTTCAGTACCCTTTGTGATTTATCCATTTTTATGAACAGTCTTCAGTATTTTGGCGATATCTTGAGCTACATATATCATTTTTAGTGATTTTAGTGTCGTTGTAAAGCTTAGACACAGAGCTACGACTTTCATGTTAAGCATTTCCCTGAATCCATGAGTAATTAAGTCAAATTTAGGCCAAAATATAGGTTACTGTGCAGTGACGAAAATTATCATTTTAGACCTTATATTCATTATTATAAATTTGTTGATATAATAAACTGTCTCCACTTTCCTCTTCTCCTTCATCAAGTCATGTCCAATAACCCTCATTCTCTTCTTTTCTTTTTCATGTATTAATGGCTTGGCAAAAGAATGAAACCATTTTTTCTTTGTAATTTTGAATGTGAATCAAAGTAAGTAAGTTTCTATTTCGTACTTTAATAATTTCTTTACACTCTTACATTGTTGATGGTGTTTTCCGGGCACTATGTCATTTAAGCAGCACGACAGGGGTAAAAGGGTAATTCCCTTATTGGTCCGGATCATTAATACCGACCCGACCACATGAGTCAGGGGCCGAGCACTTAAGATCGTTAACCCGACCACTTAAAGATTGGATGACCGGGCAATTATCAGGTCGACAGCAGCACTCTCAGTACAAAAAACTATTGTGACCGACCTCATGAAGACCGACCATATAGCGAGGCGTGCTCCAGAAGATAACACCCTATCATTGTGGATAAGATGACAAGTTATCCTATTTTCATGAGGAAAACTGGTGAGTTAATATCCTAATAGGATAAATGAAGTAAAGGTAGTTTTGATTAGGAATCCTTATGGGAAAAGGGAATAGTTTTGACTAGGAATCCTTATGGGAAAAGTGAATAGTTTCAACTAGGAAATTCTTGTACAAATAGGAATATGATTTCTACACTATTATAAATAGAAGGGTAGAGTGAAGAGAAGAAAACAACAAAAAAAAAAGAGAATAAGAGTAACAAGTTGAAGGTAAAAAGTGGGCATCAGAATCATCAAGCTCTGACTTGTAAACACAAAAGAGATCCGAGAAGCATATTTCAGTAATAAAAAGTATCATCCTGTTTGTGCCCGTGGACGTAGGTCGGACCAAGATCCGCCGAACCACGTTAAATCTCCTTGTCGATTGGTGCATTTATCTGTCTTTTGCTAAGTTTGCTTTTGGTCCCCCATAACCAAACAAATTCACTATTGAAGGAGGATTATCTCGGAGGTGATATTCTCATATTACCCTGAGACAAAAATCAGCCGTCAACATACATCATTTTGAAGCTCATCATGTGAACCATAGAAAACTCAAGCTAGATTAATGGCCATTTTGCATGAAAATGACAATAGGAGTGTCAATCAAACTTAAATTGTTGAATATTTTCATAAATTGTGTAAGGTTTGAAATGAGTTAAATACTAGGGTTTGAGTTTGTTGATGCCATGAAATTCTCTTGGGTATTTTGATGGGAAAGGAATATGATGAATACTCAGGTGATGCCTATGTTGATGATGGTATTTTTAAGTTATTACGGTTGTGATATGCCTTACTTACAGTTTATATATTCTAATATGCGATCTACATTACATGTTACATAAATTATATTTCATGACCTTCAAGTCGGATTTCATATTTACGGTCCATGTTCTCAATTTGCAGCCCATGTTTATACAATTACAATTCATGCCTTTACAAGTCATGTACACACATTTACTGTTTGCGTTTACACGTCACACATTTACGATTTGCGTTTTCAGCTTGTATGTTTCCATTATAGAGGTACTAGGTATGAATATTTGCTCAAATGATGTTCATCCCATACTTATTCTAAAATAGGTAATGAATTCTACACGGGCATTGTATGCATAACCCAACACATACATTAGTTCATGATTTATAGGTTTACATTTCATGATTTATAGTCATAGGTCACGGTTTGCAGTCTATGTTTCATGATTTACAGTTAGTTACAGTTTTCACGTCGTGATTACAGTTTACCATTCATGTCTACGATTTATAATCAATTTTCAGTTTATGTTTACGTTTACGCATATTCTACGGTTTATGTTTTCGGTTTCTATTTTCAATTTATGTTACCGTTTTTAATACATGTTTCTAGCTACATTTTACAATCTTGATGTATGTAGTCGCTTCGAATATATAACTAAACAGATAATAAGTTAACACATGACTTTCCTGGATAGATATATGGAGAACGAAAATAGAAGTTCGTATGAGCATTGTTTCTATCAAATAGGTTTTAGGGCTCGCATGATAAAAAGCCCAAAGTGGAAACGGCACCGTATAAGACTCCCCAAAACGCACCGCCTCGACTGAAACCAGACACTTCCCTCTTTCTTCTTAAAAAACTCGAAGCAGTCCCCGCAGTCAGGTTCCAAGATCGAGCAAAGAAGACAGAACAGAAAGACAAACAGAGGCAAATGGAACAGAAAGACAAGATCAAAATCGCAATCACTATTGCTTCATTGGCAGCAATATCAATCTTCTTCACCAAGCAATACCGTAGACGCCGAAAGTTGAACAAATGCCCTCCAAGTTCTTGTTATTTACACTCCGAACCAAAGCCACAACACAGTTTCAAGCGCGTTTTGGCTGATAACTCCTATTCTTCATTCAAACACGCCAATAAACGTACATTTTGAAATTAATTTTCTCATTTATCATTAATTAGATAATTGTTTGTTTTAATTAAAAGTCCTAGTGTTCATTTTAGAAAGCTAAGCTTCTTTTTTGGTAAATAATCAACAAGTTCAATTTTATACCCAAAGTTTCTGTCAATGTACAAATTTACAGTTTTTAGTTGTAAATTGGTTACCGAAATTTTTTGAAGTGTAAATTCGTATGCTGACGGAAACTTTGGTTGTAATTTCATACATGAGTCAACGGAGGGAAAACGGAATTACTGAAGTGAATGTGGCTGACATTGTGTTGCTTATTGTAGAAAAATCTTCTGGCTCGCATCCGTATGAAGTGGAGATTACAGCTTTGTTAGAGAATCCTCGACCTGAATTTGATTTTTTAACTACTGATTTGGATTCACAAATGAGTGACTCGTATGTTTGGGTTGAGACCAAGTCTCAATTAAAGGAACTTGCTAATGTATTAAGTAAAGAAAAGGTATTTTCTGTTGATACTGAGCAGCACAGCCTTCGGTCATTTCTCGGTTTTACAGCTTTAATACAGGTAAAAAATTGAATTGTGTCCAGTTGTTTTTATGATATTTTGATTCTCATATTGTGGTTATTTTATATGAGCAGATTTCGACTGAGAAGGAAGATTATTTGGTTGACACAATTGCATTACATGATGAAATAAGTATCCTTCAGCCAGTTTTTGCTGATACTGGTATTTGCAAGGTAGCCTAGTTGTAATTTATTGTAAAAACCACCGTGATTATTATATTTGAAATTATGTTATAATTTATTAGTCCTTTTTTTGGGTGATGAGTATTGTAAGATGCAATTTGTAGTACATATGGGCTAAGGTACCTGCGTTGTGATATTTGTTATCTCATAGATGGATAATTTTATGGTGTAGGTGTTTCATGGGTCGGATAATGATGTTCTCTGGCTACAAAGAGACTTTCATATTTATGTTGTTAATTTATTTGATACCGCGAAGGTAAACTTTTAGTATTAAATATCTGTTCAATCATACAGCCATGTGCAGTTGTTGCGTAGGGAGAGAGACACACGATGATTTTTTGTTTAATTTGTGCTCTGTTTTTATCTGTAGGCATGCGAGGTGCTGTCAAAACCACAGAAATCATTAGCCTACTTACTTGAAACCTACTGCAGTGTGGCCACGAACAAATTGTTACAGGTTTGGTGTTCAGAATTTGTCACTGCCTGTGCATTTCGTGCACTTCTTCCGGTCATCTTTTTGAAATTTCTTTGAGGCTTGTATGTCTGTATGCTTTATTCTATGAAGCTAGTAAGTTTTTAGTGTCTGGGTATAACATCTAGAGACAATGCATCGTTAGATTTGTAAGTTGTGTGCTCTTCACTTTGCATTGTAGCGTGAAGACTGGAGACAGCGACCACTGCCTGCAGAAATGCTGCAATATGCTCGAACAGATGCACATTATTTATTGTACATTGCAAAATGTTTAGTTGATGAGCTGAAACAACAGGGCAATGGTATGCTTTCTTGTTTCCACTAATTCAATGCTATGTTAGTCATTTGATCATTCAATTATTTGATATTGAAGTGAAAATAATAAGAATGAAGGATTTAATGCAAGAGTTGTTAACTATTTAATGATCACATCCACAGCCAGTAATGAGAAGTCGATCTTTTATACTCTCTTTTTATTTTATAGTGGAGAAGGGATATCTCAGAAGAATTAACATACCTCATAGTTCAAACTCTGAACTATGACAGTCTCCCATTTGAGAGGACTAGTTAGGGGAGAAAACTTGTTTAAGCTTGAAATAGGACATTGAATATTGAGCTTGAACCTGTGCTCAGCCACAATTCCCGATTGATTATTATTTAAACCTACATCTGACAGTATTGAATGCTAAACATATTAATGTGCCAGAAAATTCATCTTGCCCAGATGACAAATTCAATTTTGTTCTCGAGGCTAGTCGGCGTTCAAATATGGTTTGTTTGCAAGTCTACACCAAAGAGATTGAGTCTTACCCCGGAGAAGCAGCCGCCTCATCCATTTTTTTCCGACAATTGAATGGTCAAGGAGGTGTTTCTTCAGAAACCCAGGTGTGATGCTTTTAACTGATCTCCACTACAATCAATAGAACTTACCCTTAAATATTATATAATATTTAATGCCTTGTTCTTAAAAATCAGGATCTTGTGAGGCGGTTGTGCACTTGGAGAGATTTAATGGTATGTAGTAACTTGCAGTTTAAGTTGTCATTTTGAGAATAGATTTATGAGTTATGATTGACTACAAAGTAAGCAGTGACATCACCTTTATTTATTTATTTTTATTCAGTGGTGTTTCTTTCAAGAGAACTTTCCATTTTCCTGTAATTAATTCCAATCAGTTCATTCTATCATCATGTGATATTGCATTTCCTGAACATTGTCATTGGTGTGGAGTGTGGACTTCCTGAAAAAGTGTAATGTAGTTATTTAAACTTGCCATGTGGTGTTCATTTCCTTTCAGGCTCGTGTGCATGATGAGAGCTTGAGATTTGTATTATCTGATCAGGCTATTGTTGCCCTTGCTGATAAAGTTCCAGCTTATCCAGCAGATTTATACAGCACCATAGCTCAAGCTGATTTGGATGTTGATTCTTTGAATTTTAATTCCTTTCTACCATCTCCATCCCCTGTTGTCTGCAGTCATTTAGATGACGTGTATCATCTGATCCACAATAAGTTAGGAAACCTTAATAACATATTTTTAGCAAATCTTCAAAAGTGTCTAGGTCCAAATGGGAGTTGTCCACTGTCTGTTTTTAATTATACTTTACTGGCCAAATGTATCTGGGAACTAAAAAATCCAAGCAATAAATTGGTTTACAAGCAAAATGGTGTAAAAAATTCAAGGCAAGTTGCTAGGAAGGCTTCACGAGATCTGTTTGTCCAAAAGTTTTCCTGCAAATCTCCAGTTTATCATAATTGTAGGATCTATGCAAATGATGGACGGTTGCTTTGTTACTGTGACCGCAGGAAGCTTGAATGGTTGGTATATTGTTTATATTTTGTTTCAATTTAACTACAATTATGTTGTGGTTTACGAAATTATTTTCATCTCACAGGTATCTTCGTCGAGATCTGGCAAAACTTGTTGAGGATAACCCACCTGCTATAATGCTTCTTTTTGAACCCAAAGGCCGTCCAGAGGATGAGGGCAATGATTTTTATATTCAAAGTAAGAAAAATATATGTGTCGGCTGTGGTGAAGGAAAACACTACTTACGCTATCGAATAATTCCCTCATGTTACAGAGTGCATTTTCCTGAGCATTTAAAAAGCCATCGGTCCCATGACATTGTTCTACTTTGTGTGGACTGTCATGAAGTTGCTCATGCTGCTGCTGAGAAGTATAAGAAGCAAATTTCTGCAGAATTTGGAATTCCTCTTTTCATCCATAAAGTAGCCGATTTAAGAAAAGCTGAAGCTACTCCTGGACCCTCTGCATCAATTACAAATTTTGAGGAGGCAGGTGTATCTCCTTTGCAATTGCGAACAGCTGCTATGGCTCTTTTGCGCCATGGCCCAACAATGCCATCCAGCCGCTGTGAAGAGCTGAGACAGGTATGAGAGTATATCTGTAGGTCCTGTTTATTGTTCAATTTGGTCAAAGTTTCATTTTAACTGGGTGTTGTAGCAGTAGGAACTGCATGTTGTAGATAAGCACCCCTGGTAGCCCACTGCTGGTTTAGGTTGTCATTCAAACATTATAATTTAAAGAAGATTCCAGCTAAGTTATTTGAAATAGGAAAGTTCCCAGGTGCTTAGCCACTAGCTAAGATAAACAGAAAAGCCTTTCATATATTTCAGCAATCATTTATTTGTCTTTGTTCAATTCTTGTCATAAATCATAATTGCTTTACACGTCTAAGTTGTAGTTTCTCTCTAAACCACTTATAATAACTTCTTATTATATGAATAATTGATTTATCAATTGCTTGGTCTTAGGAACATCTACCTCTATCCCATCATTACAATTTACAATTTTGTTTTTCTGGTCGAGGAATGAATCTGTATCAATTAAAGCTGTCTCTTTTGCATTGCTATTCCGCCACATGCTGCTGATCAGTGTTCTGAAGCTCTTCTAAAATGGAATTCATTTTTCTTGTTCTTGCAGATTGTCATGAGATATTATGGAGGGAGGGAAATATCGGAGGAAGACTTGGAAAGAGCTCTGCTAGTTGGCATGAGTCCTCGTGAGAGAAGACGACATGAGAAGAAGAGAGGGTTACCTGTAAAAAATTTTAAATCCACTGACTTTGTAGATAAAGAGCAGGAGAATTATGCTGGTGGTGTGGTCGAAACTGCAGCTATGGATGCAACAAAAGATGATAACGTCCATGGTTTACTTGCTATTACAACAGAAACTTTAGGTGAAAAAGAAGACCTAAACTCTTTAACAGAAAGTGATGGAAAACCCCCTGCTTGTTCAGTTGCAGGGATTGATCAACTAGTCTCTTCTACCATTCAGAAGAATGTAAATTCTCATATGAGTGAAGTTTCCGATTCGAAAGATGATTCTGATGGCAATGATAATGATGAATATGAGAATATCAGTGTACAAAATGGTTCTAAAAGTGGCTCTCCACGGCATAATTCTAAATTATCTTTATTAGGACATGGACCGCATGGAAAACAAGTTGTCGATTATCTATTACAGGAGTATGGGGAGGATGGCATTCGCCAATTTTGTCAAAGGTGGAGACAAGTTTTTGTGGAAGCTCTTCATCCTCGTTTCTTACCTGCTGGCTGGGATGTACTGCACAGGTATAATTCTCTCTCGAGTCTCGACTACAACTCTGTATTTGTAGTTGCACATATTGGCAGTCATCATGCTCTAATCAAGAGAATTGATACCTTGTCAACTTTTACATGTGTTCATATTCAGAAACTGATTTTGTTTATTTGTCCAAGGATTTGATTGTGAGCACTGTTTTTCCCAGTGGCAGAAGAGACTTTGGCGAATTCAGCGTATACAATCCTGCGAAGAAAACTGCTTCGGACGCTGCTGCTCAGAGTTAAACGCACAAGGAATGCCGCCGGGAGGAGATCCTGCCCGCCTCATGTATCATCAGTACTAGATATTATAGGCTTCTGATCTTTAAGTTCCGGCGTTGTCCTGCTTTCATGCCTTAAATGTTTGTAACATTGTAATCTCCTTTCAATTCCATTTTATTCTTTCTCAAATCAATGTACAATTTGAATCAGAAAGTTTCGTTAGCTAACAGTTAAGCCTCCTATTGATTTTAGGGAGGTTGACTAAGGACCAAACCAGATTCCACGTTTTCTAGTTTGTATTTACTGCTTGACGAACCGGGAAGGCAATGGGTCGGATATCCAAAAATTTTGGAGTAGTAAAATCAAAACAAACACTCAGTATCTGATACTATGGGTGATCACGGTTTCGGGTCAAACCGTAACCCGACCTGAACCGCTTTGAAAAAAAAATTAAAAATGATTTCGGGTCAATCAGAACCAAACCGCAAATTTCAGGTCGGTGTGCGGTTTTGACCCAACCGCGACCCGAACCGCCCAAAACCGTAAATTTTGACTCAAACCGCGACCCGAATTGCCTAAACCGCTGACCCGTGTTCAAATTAGATATTATTTTATATCTTTCTTCTTCTTTAACCATGAATTTTAAGATATTTAATGATCATACGACAATATGCAATGTATAAATGAAAATTAGATATTTTTTCTCTTCAATTATTATGTGAAAACACACAAAATTTCCTTAAAAAATTTATAATCCAAACTGCCGACCCGAACCGCCCAAACCGCTAAACCGCCAACCCGAACCGCCGCAGTTTTCCTTATCAAATTTGCGGTTTCAATTTCTAATTTCCCAAACCGCCAACCCACACGATTTGGAGTGAAAAACGAAAAACCAACCCGAACCACACTGCGAACACCCATATCTGATACCTATAAATATTCGTATCCCAAATATTTCGAATTTAAATATTTGACATTTCGGGCCCCCAGCTTGCCCATCACTTATCGGCGAATCTTGACCGTTGATTTGCATTAATCTTCCGTTTTATATCCGACTTCCGAGAAAAATTGTGACCATCTGTTGATTTGCCCACTCACTCCTCATCACGTGGTCCCCGCATTCTTTTAAATTAATAATATCCAGTCCCATAAAAACAAAAATCATACATGATGGGCCAATCTGAACGCTCTGATCATTTTAATGGGAGCCCGTAACGGCTAACATCGACTATTGACCTTTATACAGGCGTAACAGGATATAATTTCTCATCAACGTAATTTGAGGGAATATATTTGGAAGGACGCCACCGGCGAAACTTCCAAAATTAATTCTTTTGCCACTAGGCAATTTTCCAGTGTGATGCCTTATCAATTATGGGGAATAATACTTGATCATATAATTCAGACTATCTGATCTCAAATAATCTCAAAACTAAAACTGGACCTCACCACAGAGAAGCACAGCTCTATCCAGTTTAACTCTGAACGAGTTCTAGTTTTCTAGAAAGGGCACGCAGACCTAGGCTTGTTTTGCGCACTGAACAAAACAGAAACGGAAGACGCCGTGAATTGAAGCCATCATCATCCTCATCATCATCATCATCATTATCTTTTGCCATTTTATGTGAATGCGTGATCGTCATGTATATAACAACCTCCACCTCAGCAGCTTCTTCAATCGTCAGAGTAGCTTCTAGGTCACGATTCGTCTCCTCTTCGTTGTCTTCATTTAAGTCCTTATCATCTGCTTCTGCTTCTCCTTCTCCTTCGACGTTCGTCTCTCGGCGATCTCTCGGCTTCTCCTCCGCCGCCGTTCGATCTTTCCATTGCTCTGCCCCTCGCTGGAGCCACCGCGTTGACTGGCGCTCTCCTGTTAGTCTTCGTGCTCAGATCAGAACCATTGCTCCTGCCATTGAACGGCTCCAACGCACCTTCGCTACTATGGGTACTGTGCTTCTCTTCCGACTTTTATGGATTTGTTTTGATCAGCTTTGTTAAAATGAAGTAAATCAAAAACTTGTTAAATTGAAGAATAATAGATTTAATACAGTACAGTTAGTCAACGCTTTAGCTTCATCCAGGTCGCAATCAAATGGAAACTTGAGGTTTCAATCTTAGTTTTTTGTTTTATTATTTAGTGTAATTATCAAAATTGTAATTTAAGGTTTCACCTTTTTTTTTTGGTGTTTTTCTGGATCTAGGTTGATTTATTGTTGAAGAAATTGCTTTCATGTCCCTACTTTGATGCATATAAGATACTCTAATGATGGTTCAAGAATTTTTTTAATTTTTTTTTTTTAAAAAAAAAAGGCTACTTTATGTGATCAGTTATGATGCTTTTGGAAATGGCCTTTTTGATGGCAAAAATCACTTCTATCTACTGAAGATGAACACTGGAAACTATACGGATAAGCATTTTTAACTATTTAAAATTTGCTTTACTGATGCCAAAGCAACTCTTAAATGCACTAATAATCATCTCTGAGAGGTTGGTCTTACACGATGATTCCATTTCCTTGTAGTTTTGTTGATGTCTGAGCCTAGATCTTTGGATTTAAATATTCTTTCTCTGTTTCTCTGTGTGGTTTCAGCTGCGGAACATCCATTCAAGGAGATCTTGACCACTCTTCCAAAGCCAGGAGGTGGCGAATTTGGAAAGTTCTATAGCCTTCCTGCGCTTAATGATCCAAGGATTGGTAATTTTCTGCCGCTTGTTCTTGGAATTTAGCATGTATTTCATATGTAGAATTACTTTTTGTTTATGTTAACTAAGCCTGGAAGTGAAACTTTAAGGAACAATTCCGTTTCCTTTACTTTTTTTTGTAAAGGTTGTACTGATGCCATATATTTCTTGTTTCTTGTGAATGTTTGTTAGAGAAGCTGCCATACTCTATCAGAATCCTGCTTGAGTCTGCCATTCGTAATTGTGACAACTTTCAAGTTAAGAAGGAAGATGTTGAGAAAATTATCGACTGGGAAAATTCTGCTCCAAAGCAAGTTGAAATTCCCTTCAAGCCTGCCCGTGTTTTGTTACAGGTATAGCACGACTTAGTTTACAGAGTGGTTGTGATAAAAATTTCATCATCTTTATACCGTTATTTTCTCTTGGCAGGATTTTACTGGAGTACCAGCTGTGGTTGACCTTGCTTGCATGCGTGATGCCATGAACAAGCTTGGCAGTGATTCCAACAAGATCAATCCTCTTGTAAGTCTCTTTTTAATCATCTGCATGCACATTCAGCATAAATGATGATCATTTAGATTGTGCTTATTATTGATGCAATTCTTATCGTAATGCGTTAAAAGATTTAGAGTTTAGCTCAACTTCATGCTGATGCCTTGCATATTTCCCTAGGCAAATATATTAGATAGGTTTACCTTTTAGTCTTTACCTCATATTTTAATAAGTTTAATTTTGGATTTGCATTTTGTAATGTTTTATATGTTATACTGTTTCTAGTTTTTTCCCCTTCTTGTCAAGGTAGCCTTAACTGTGCAGGATTAATGATCTTAGAGAAACATGTGATTGATATATTAGGAATATTAAAGTAGTACATTGAACAAAAGTACTCAAAACTATTTTCCAAAATTTGATGTTAAATTCCCTCGCCATATAAATCTTGCAATGCATTAACAAAACATTTCTCCTGTGCAGGTTCCTGTAGATCTTGTCATTGACCATTCGGTTCAAGTTGATGTAACAAGATCCGAAAATGCAGTTAAGGCAAATATGGAGCTTGAATTTCAGAGGAACAAGGAGAGATTTGCTTTCCTTAAATGGGGGTCTAATGCTTTCCATAACATGCTTGTTGTTCCTCCTGGTTCTGGTATCGTGCATCAGGTAAGGTAGCTTTTTGACATAATTTAATATTCAAATTGGAGATTTGAACCATTGCACAAGTACGTGTATAGGTATTACACACTTTGCAATGACTATTAGATGCATGGTGCCCTTCCCTCTTTTGTGTTCTTTTGCTTCTGTTGTTGCAAATTGAATGAAATATATGTATTTTTATTGGTCAACATACTTGACGTTTATTTAAGGTTATGTTGAAATATGAAT
The DNA here is from genome assembly GCA_019454045.1 of Zanthoxylum bungeanum. Lineage (NCBI taxonomy): Eukaryota > Viridiplantae > Streptophyta > Magnoliopsida > Sapindales > Rutaceae > Zanthoxylum > Zanthoxylum bungeanum. The sequence continues at coordinate 108,213 of SKCR01007828.1, read as the reverse complement.
CCCTTGTAGACTTCTGTCCTTTATAGATTTTGCATAAAGTGAGTTGACATGGAGTAATTTCAGGTCAATCTCGAATACCTGGGACGGGTTGTTTTCAATACCAATGGCATGCTATACCCTGACAGTGTGGTTGGTACTGATTCTCATACTACCATGATTGATGGGTTGGGAGTTGCTGGTTGGGGCGTTGGAGGTATAGAAGCAGAGGCTACAATGCTTGGTCAGGTAATTGTTTTGATAAACTGGTGATTGATTTTTGTCTATTTCCAGTATTGATCTTGGAAAATTGTGTGTTTTCCATGCTACCACAACAAGGAGATGCTTGTGCATGCATTAAGCATTTTTTATTACATCTTTTTATAATCCTAAAATGGAGTTAAGTTGAGGTTAGAGTTCGTGGACACAATTCTTAATTTGTTTTATGGCAGGTCGTTATGTGTAAAGTGTTTTTGTGTCATCATTTTGGATATGACCCTGTTGGATGGAGTTAATTGGTGTGAATGCACATATCACATCATTATGTTGTATTTTTATTTGTTGGTTCTAATTTCAGATTTTCCAATATGACAGCCCATGAGCATGGTGTTGCCTGGTGTTGTTGGGTTCAAGCTATCTGGAAAGTTACACAATGGGGTCACAGCTACTGACCTTGTTTTAACTGTTACACAAATTCTGAGGAAACATGGTGTCGTTGGGAAATTTGTTGAGTTCTATGGTAATTTGATTTTGTGGGGGTTGAATTGTAGTTATTTTCATTTGAGATGCTTCTGTACCTATTCCAAGTAAGTTTTTGTTTATCTTTTTAGGGGATGGTATGGGTGAACTTTCACTTGCTGATAGAGCTACCATTGCTAATATGTCTCCTGAGTACGGAGCAACCATGGGGTTCTTCCCTGTGGATCATGTTACTTTACAATATCTCAAATTGACTGGAAGGAGTGATGAGACAGTAAGTATATTAATTTTTCATGCATAGTGATTGCAATTCTGCCCTTTAAAGCAGTAGATGACTTCTTCCTTATCTCAGGTGGCAATGGTAGAAGGATATCTCCGAGCAAATAAAATGTTTGTTGACTATAATGAGGTAAGATCTCCTCTCTCCTTATTTTAAAATTTGATTTTCAGCAACCATAGCTAATTTCCTTCTATTTTTTTCCCCTACTCAACTTTCAGCCCCAACAAGAAAGGGCGTACTCATCATACCTAGAATTGAACCTTGCTGATGTTGAACCTTGTATTTCGGGACCAAAGAGGTGTGTGGTTTGTGCCTTGTGCAAATTAATTTAGCCACTGATTCCATCTTGTACAATGAAGTGAATTCTATTATTTCTGCAAGATTTAACTGTTATTCTTTGCAGACCTCATGATCGGGTTCCATTGAAGGAAATGAAGGCAGATTGGCTTTCATGTCTTGACAGTAAAGTTGGCTTCAAGGTGAATCTCATGCTAAGTTGCAGCCCGTTAATATCCCCGATACATTGGTTTAATTGATTGATTTAATTAATACCATAATTTAGTTTTGTTTATTCTCTGATATTTGTCTTCGTTAAAACATACCAATGCTGTCTACCCTCTGCTGGTTTGAACATCTTTGTGATGGCTTTTACTCACATCAAGCACCACAAACAAGATCATTACAGTTATTTGGACCTGTAACCTTGACCAGTAACAACACTACCTATTGCTGACAATTATTATCCACTGGTTTTGCTGATGATATTGGTGCTTATAGCTGTTGGTTATGTTTACTACAACTGATATTAATATTAACTGCTAATCCATTATATCGCTATATTGCACCATTGTTGGTATCCACTAACAGTGCTGCAAGCCTCTTGTGAGCCACATGCTTTCAATATGACTTTTACACCCTCTCTCTCTCCCCCCCACCGTTGGTGCATGTTTTATGTGCACATGCTACTCAAGATAAATTGGAGTGCTTGACGTACAACAATCTGGATGAAGTGTGAATCCGGTTTATGTTATCTGTTATAGTCAACAAGCAAATCGGAAAGAGCTTTGCTCTTCCAGAGCACTTCTTAAATGTCTTGATATGTTGCAGGGATTTGCTGTGCCTAAAGAGGCACAGGACAAAGTGGCCAAGTTTTCATTCCATGGACGACCAGCAGAGCTTAAGCACGGCAGTGTCGTAATTGCTGCAATCACCAGTTGCACCAATACATCAAACCCCAGTGTTATGCTTGGTGCTGGTCTTGTTGCAAAAAAGGCGTGTGAACTTGGTCTACAGGTAAGCATGTTTAGATGTATTATTATGTATATTAGAATTGAAAGCTCCATAAAACAAAAGTTCTCTCTACCTCCCCAATTTCTTTTCAACCTTCATCTGTAAGGATGTAAAAGCTAGTGTACTGGTCCCTGGAAATTTTGCAATGATTGCGTATTTAACTTTTTTTTCAGGTCAAGCCATGGGTTAAAACAAGTCTTGCCCCAGGCTCTGGAGTTGTTACTAAATATTTACTTCAGAGGTATTTCTTAAGATTCATGGAATAATATTATAAATTGTTTCTTAATTTTCGTGTATGATTAGGGAAAGATGTCCTAATTTTGTTTTATTTGGTGTAGTGGATTGCAAAAGTATTTAAATGAGCAAGGATTCCATATTGTTGGATACGGATGCACAACGTGTATTGGAAATTCTGGAGACCTGGATGAATCCGTTGCATCATCTATTGTAGATAACGGTACTGCTTAAAACTTTTAAGCATCAATTTTCCATGATTAAGGATATATAGTTAAAATAACATTATATTTCATGTCTGCTTGTTATCTAGGTTTCTCTCACTATTATCTTGTTTTCCTTTGATCATTTTCATGTTTGTTTTCAACTCATCCGTCTGATTCAATGCTTTTATTTTGTGCAGACATTGTGGCAGCAGCTGTACTTTCTGGGAACAGGAATTTTGAGGGTCGTGTTCATCCCCTGACAAGAGCTAATTATCTTGCTTCTCCTCCTTTGGTTGTTGCATATGCCCTTGCTGGCACGGTATGTGATTTAAATCGATCATGGTGTCTAAACTTATTCCATCTTCAGAAGAATTCATAGTCATTGCCAAAATTCGAAAATGCAACCTTTTAAAAAACTCATAAAGATGGCTATAGTGATATGAATAGTTGCAATAATCCTGGTGTATATACTTGTATAATGATGAGGCATTTTCTTCCTTGCATTTCAACGAGGTAACATGCAACTGTTTTTCAGGTTAACATTGATTTTGATAAGGAGCCAATAGGAACAACCAAGGATGGTAAGAATGTTTATTTCAAGGATATCTGGCCAACTACAGAAGAAATTGCAGAGGTAAACAATCTTGAATTTTAGAAAATTTATAAGAAGGTCCCAAGTTTTGGCTTAAAATACAGCTAGATCTCCAATGTTTGACAGTTAGTCCTTTTTGTCACTGCAACTTCCCATGAACTAACAAAAGCAAAGCAAACCTTTGGGGATTAAGTTGTATTTAAGTCTAACACGGTTTTTTCAAAAACAAATATACCCTCGAATTTGCATAATATGTGACAAAGTGGGATAATGTTTAACTTCAAAAGTGAAATTATTTAACTTAGATTGCATAAATTTTAGGTTGTTCAATCCAGTGTGTTGCCAGACATGTTCAGAAGTACTTATGAGGCTATCACAAAGGGCAATCCCATGTGGAATGAATTGTCTGTACCAGCTAGTCAACTGTATTCATGGGACCCCAAGTCAACCTACATTCATGAACCTCCTTACTTCAAGGACATGACTATGGATCCTCCTGGAGCCCATGGAGTTAAGGATGCCTACTGCTTGCTGAACTTTGGTGATAGTATCACTACAGATCACATTTCTCCAGCAGGAAGCATCCACAAAGACAGTCCTGCTGCAAAGTACCTCCTAGAGCGTGGTGTGGAACGCAAGGACTTCAATTCATATGGTAGTCGTCGTGGCAACGATGAAGTGATGGCGAGGGGAACTTTTGCAAATATCCGCATTGTTAACAAGCTCTTGAATGGGGAAGTAGGCCCAAAGACAGTCCATGTTCCAACAGGGGAGAAACTCTCTGTGTTTGATGCAGCAATGGTGAGTTGCTCAGTGTTAAATCCTGCCATAATTTTTCTCCCTGACAATATTTTGTTTTTCATTTCCACATTTTATGAACTTTATGACTACTAAATCATGATTTGCTTATTGAATGTCGCTTATTGAGTGTCGTTTGTGGCAATCATGCCCATCAATAAACAGCTTGACCCTGAATTCCTCACTTGTTATTGATCAATATCACATCCTTCTATAATACCAAATTCTCACGTGTCTTAGAGAAATGTTATTATGCATCAGACGTTATTTTCCATTATTTCACCCACATTTATAGTTAATTTCTAAATTTATGAGCAATTTGCTATTTCAGAAATATAAGACTGCTGGTCATGATACAATTATCTTGGCTGGAGCTGAATATGGAAGTGGAAGTTCTCGTGACTGGGCTGCCAAGGGCCCAATGTTGTTGGTAAGTCTCTTTTTTAGGCCATTGGCATAGCATAAGCCCTTGGTTTGACCATATTTTGTGGTCTTGCTTGACTTTGGGATGTAACAGGGAGTTAAAGCAGTGATTGCCAAAAGTTTTGAGAGAATTCATCGCAGTAATTTGGTGGGAATGGGTATCGTTCCTCTTTGTTTCAAGGCTGGTGAGGATGCAGACACATTGGGGTTGACTGGTCATGAGCGTTATACTATTGATCTACCAAGTACAATCAGTGAGATAAGACCCGGCCAAGATGTGACTGTCGCCACTGACACAGGAAAATCCTTTACCTGCACAGTCCGCTTTGACACCGAGGTACTTCCACTTAATTTCTGTCTCGTTGAAAGTTGAAAAATATCATTTCATTATTGCCCTTGAATGTGTGGGGAAGTAGACATTGGGAAGGGTAAGGGTTAGGGTATGTGCAATCAGCCATGTCAATGGCCTAAAGCAAGGGAAGAAAATTTCTCAAGATTTTACGACTTTTGAGCACTGAGTCCTGGATATTCAAGTTTTCTCTAATGTTTCGATGTTTTAATTTCAATTGCATTTGCAGGTTGAATTGGCTTACTTCAATCATGGAGGCATCCTTCCATACGCCATTCGCAACCTGATTACGCAGTAAATAACTGCATCAGTCAACTTTCTTCATCCAAAGAAGTTTTCCACTGTGATATGTGAGAATGGAATAAAAGTTCAAATAATGTAAAAATGATCCCTTTCATGGGATAGAGGCATCTTTTTTTGAGGGGAACAATTCCAGGTCGACATTAACAAAGATTTAATTTTTAGTACAATTCTTTTCCTGTTTGGTGATTACTAGTTTCTAAATGCCTGCCATTGGACAAGCTTGATGGCTTCTTCTGTTATTATTACTGTTTTCGTTTTTGTTTTTTGTTTTTTGTTTTTACCTTTTTATTCTGTAATGAGATTGCATAAATAAATGTGTGGGTGAATTATGAGAAAGAAAGTGGGCTGAACGAGGAGAAGATTAGAGAAATATGATTAAGGTGGTTCGAATTTGTCTAATGTAGTCCTTTATGTTGAAACATGAGTGAGGGAAGACTCGAGTAGAGATGAAAATATTCTCTCATGATACAAACAACTAAGTAAGGGTGGCAGAAAAGTCCGGGTCCGAGTCGGGCTTTTCATTTTTGGAAGCAAAAAAAAAAAAATATATATATATATATATATATATATATATTTTAATATGTTTGTAGCATTTTTATTTATTTGAAGTATTTAAATTGTTAATTTATTAATGAAACTTATGATTTATTGTGAATTGTCTTTGTATATAGTGTGAATATATTTTGTATTTGTATGTTTTTTTATTTTTTTTTAAATTCGGGTAAGAAAAAAGCCCGGACCCGAGCTCGGCCGGGCTGGGCTTTTCTCGGGCCCGGGTCCGGCCTAATCCGTCCGTTGCCACCCTTACAACTAAGTGTGTTCTTATTATTTAGAGTATTTGATGCAGAGAAAGGAGAAGTATGAAATAGAATTATTCTTTATACTTTATCACTCTTTATAGAAGCGGAGTGTTATTTTGAACAACCACCATTCAAAATCAGTGGATACAACTCTTTATTTAAAATTCAAATGAAAAAACATTCTAATAATCAACAGACATTATATAAAGATAAAGATGTGTCTTATTATTTAAAAGGTATCATTTCACTTGAATAATTTTTCAGTTCAAAATTTGAGTTATGGAAATCGCATTTTCGTGCAAATGAGAGTCAACGAGTGGACTTGATGTTTTTCGTTCGAACGATTTGAAGATCCGTTCGAACGAGAAAGTCTCTAGATGGAATGTTCAAGAGGTTCGAACACATTCGTTCAAATCTCATTCGAACCAACCATAATTTCTTTCAAAAACTTATAGGATGAAAATTTCCACATACTAATACAAATATATTTTTCATTTTGGAACATAAAGCAATATTCGAAAACAACAAATAACTGTAATATTTGATATAGAGTTTGGTGAGGTTATAAATTAACTTATACTCTCAATATAATATTTATAAGCTAGCTTATACTTTTAATCAATACTATCTACCAAATGGTGCCGCACATTTTCAATCAATGATCCTCAGGAATGCTCTCCAAAGCAGGCCTCCAATTGCTTCTGGTGCCCCCAACATAATCATCTGTTCCAACTTCAAAAACTCTTCTGCCTCTCAACTTCATAGCAGTCACCAGCTTCTCCACTGAAGATTCCTTCAAATAATCACCATCCTTATTACTGCACTTCATTATTTGCTCCAATTCCTGTCGCGTCACCACAACTTTAACCCTCACAACCCTTCTCTTGATCTCTTCTAAATTTGACGGCGTTAATTTCCCCGTTGTCTTCTTCACCTCCTCATCAACTCCCCCAGCTCGCTCTACAGCTTTATCAGTACTTCTCAAGCAATTCCCCATGTTAATTATTTGGATACAAAATTGCAAAATAGACAAAAATGAATAGAGACTGAGAGGGAGATCAAAGGAAAAATGAAGTGATATGGGATTCTTATGGACCCTTTTTGTCTTTGGCACTATGAGTGGCAAAAGCATTTGTTAGAAAATTAAGTCTCACTATTAACGTATTTAAATTATGAAATGACGCAGCTTCGGATAAAAATATCTAATATTAATTCAAATATTTGATTTGCTTTAGATTCTTTGGTATCTCCAAACATGGCTTTGTTTTCAAATTACTTAAAGTTACAGCCTGAGATTTGCTCCTAAATGTGGAGAAATTTTTGTATGGAAACTAATTTGCATGAAGTGGCATGCTGTGATTGGTGCCATGTGATTGTTTTACACTCTTTCGTTACCATTAATTCTGGATCAAGATTTGATTAAGCTCCTCTAATTGCGGTCAATCAGAGCGGCTGCTGCAAAAACTTTTAGATAAACTTATTTAACTATACACATTTTCATAGCTTTTCCTCTCGGGGTGGGACTCCAATGAGAATTTTTTAAATGAGATTATTATTGATAAATAATTTTTTAAAAAAATTGACATATTAGACACTTCGAAATAAATATTTATTTGGATTTTAACCCTAAATCTTGTGTCGAAAGTCACTATTTTGTGAATGTGGCTTATATATGTTATTATAATTTCGTCCCAGAGGGGTGTGGTTTTTTGGTATAGTATTCAGGATCTCACATTGAGGTCCGAATTTGAATTCAGGGGGTGCGTTTTTTGTAAGAATCTGGGATAACATAGGGTTTTACCTACTCCGTTTAAGTTCGGAATGGGTAATTTAGCGGTAGGATTTCCAACGATTTCAAAAAAAAAAATGTTATTACCATTTCATTTTTATAGAATAAATAACATGTAGTTGCAACTTCTTATACCGGATCAATTGTACCGACTGTACCTAATATGCTTATCAATAATTGTATCATTGTATATCATACCAAAATCAGCTATTAGTTAACAAATCAGTTTATTAATACTATATATATATATATCTATATTATAAAGCACAATGGTGTTGGAGGAAAGAGAGTGCATCCAACGGTTCTCTTTATGTGGCTTAATTAACGGCTCAGATCATTTCATTGGTAATTGGAGGAAAGAGAGTGAATTGATTGATGGAAATGGTCAAAATTTTCAAATTTTCAAATAAAAAAATAGAAAGTTAAAATAAAATCATTTAATTTTGTAACAACGTGCCGTAGGCACGGGCCAAATACTGTAACACCGTGCCGTAGGCACGGGCATCATTTAATTAAAAAATAAAATCATTTAATTCTGTAACACCGTGCCGTGCCGTAGGCACGGGCATCATTTAATTAAAAAATAAAATAATTTAATTCTGTAACACCGTGCCGTAGGTACGGGCCAAATATTGTAACACCGTGCCGTATGCACGGGCAAAAACTAGTATATATATATATGATATATCTAATATAAACCACTACACCTTGCAAGGGGAAAAATTTTATGCATAACCCCCTGATTTTTGATAAAATTAATCGAAATCCCCGTAGTTTTAAAAATTAATCAAAAACCCCCCATATTGTTATAACAACTCTCTTAAATGTTAACTTTATTTAAATGCTTCAAAAACACTTTTACAAAAAAATACTTAGTAAATATGAATCAAGTAAAATTATGTAAAATTAAATGTCTTGCATCTTTTAAAATTTCATTTAATTCAAACATTTTAGTAGGTAAAATAGTAAAATGATAAAAATATACAACATTTAAGAGAGCTGTTATAACAATAGAGAGTTTTGTTTAGTTTTTAAACATCAGGAATGTTCTGATTAATTTTGTCAAATATTAATGGGGTTATGTTCATTTCCCCCTTACAAGTAATCCTTGTTAGAACGATCCACTCTTAATCTCGAGTTTAATTACCCTAATCTTTATCGTAAATTTGATCATTGTAGCTAATCCTATATGAGACCGGTCTAATGGATCCATCCAATTATTACATGTCATGTGTTAATTCTCTTCATTATGATTGATTAATTTCAAACTTAATATATATATGCTAAAATATTATTGGATGGACGTACCATATCATTCATACACCGATTCCACACAAGTGTTTTCGATGACTACATACAACTGATACCACTCAATGAGAATGCTTAAACAACCGGCGAGTTTACTTTAAAATGAAACTTAATCCAATATTTCTGTAAAGAAATCAAATAAATATCTCTCTTGTGAGTTGTGGGATAATGGTGGGTTCAGTGAATGTGAGCATATGTCCTTCAAATTTAGGGCACCAATTTGAAATTTGTTACGTTACGCTTACATTTACGTCGTATGTTTGAAAATATGAGAGGCCTTAAGCGTAGAAACAGTCACTTTAGGGTTTCTTGCACATGAGGTTGGGTCAGTGTTTCCTGTGTGGAGGTGGCCAGCAGTTATATATTTTCTTTCATTTTATTGATTTTGTGGTTTTATAATGGGAGACAATGACCAAGTACCCTCACATGATTGTTTTTTGAACTTTGACTATTTTTTTTTTAAATCATTGAAAATCTCATCATGAAATCACTTCTTCCGGACTTAAACGGAGCAGATTTAATCTCCGACTATCTCAGATTCTTATAATAAACGCATTTTCTGAATTGGAACCCATGATCTTAAGATGAGATCCTGAACCCTACACCATCAAGTTACGCCAATTGAAACAAAATTTGACTATTTGAGGAGCACGTGTTTACATTTGTAATTAGAGATTATAATTATCAATATCGAATGAGATTTGTTAATTCTGATAGAAAATTTTTAAATACAGAATAAGATACGAATCTTTATTTTTTACCTTGGAAAGTCTGATTTCTGAATCGAATAAAGATCTTGAATTTTAAAACGGATGGAATCAGCATTTTATAATAAATCAGGCTAAATTGAAATTTTAATATAATATTGTGAGTTAAAAAAAAGGTATACTAAAGATTAAGGAAGACATGCATATATAAAAACAATTGACATATTTTGTATTAAATTTTTATGAATTACAAATTAAATGTCTATTATTATTTTTTGGCTTGTTCAATTTCAAAAGCCTAACCATTATTTTCATTTCTTATCACAAGAACCCGTGATCTCAATAATGAGGGCGTGAGTTCGAGCACCCACTGAATATATTTCTCTTATATACAAAAAAATGATATAGATTAAATATCTCCACCAATATTAATTCGAAGTAGATTTATGAATTAATACTCGACAAATTTTTAAGCTGTACTATAAGTGTATGACCAAAACTCATAGTAGATTTTAAATTATGATATATATGTAGATTTGTATGAAAAAGACTTTTTAATAACTTTTTATATTATTTTTTAATGAAGCAGAAGCCCTTTATTAAACAATACATGTGCTCAATCAAAGTTTTGGAATTTAAATGGGTCAAAAATAGGGGTGCCAAAATAAATCTAACTAATCGAATTTGTATTGATTCATAAACGAATCGAATCGAAATATGATGGATTCGTATTCGATTCGTTTATTAAACGAATCCTAATATAAGGATTCGAGTTCGATTCGTTTATTAAACGAATCGAATACGAATATTCATTTAGTCATGATATTATTTAATTGGATAATTTACCATAATTGATTTACATTAATTTTTCATAAATATATACATATATAATATATAATTTATATATTTATTAAAAATATTTTACCAAATATCGAAAATATTATTTTTTCTATGATAATTAGTAATAATTTCTCGAATCTTAATTGCAAAATAACAATAACTACTAAAATAAAATATTAAAACGAATCCTAAACGAATCAATGAGTCTAAATTCGTATTCGATTCGTTTAATAAACGAATCGAATCGAATTGACCCATTTATTAAACGAATCCATTTTTTCAAACCCGTATTCACTTTAAAGCGAATCGAATTGAACGAATAAACGAATCCTGACCCAAATTGCCACCCCTAGTCAAAAATGATATTTACCAATTCTTTTGCATTTTAAGAGGAAAAGAAAAATCGAGAAATTGACTCGTAATTTCCTCTCATCGGACGGTTCTCCTTTCAAGTTTCATCCTCATCAAACGGGTCAAACCACCCTCTCAAGTCAACTCAAGAGGAAACACAAATTAATAAAACCAAGCAACCCCTCAAGTGCATTGGTTTTCATCACGTGATCATCTCTGACATTAGACATGACACGTGATTGATTTCCTCACACGTGTGAACTCTGAACTCCAAACTTTGAAACTGAAACCAAAAACTAGTTAGTTGCAAAAAGCAAGTCAAAATTGCATTGAAACAAACTTGCTACAGTTGCATCTCTTCACTGTGACAACTGTCCTGTAACTTGAGGCCAAAGTTTGTAATTTTCATTTGTTAAAATCAAAACTTTGTACCATTGAAGAACCCACATTGCTCTCAAACACTTCTCTTCAACTCTTTGATTACAGATTATTTACTTGGTTGCTTAAGAAAGTGTAAATATGAAAGCTCAAAAAGGGTTATCATTCAGCCTCATGCTTCAGCTTATACTAATATTATTGTTGTTATTTCACTGTAAGTGATCATAACTTATCTCTTATCTGTCAACTTTTATCAATAGACATTCATGAAATTTCTGTATCAGTTTTATATTCTGGGTCGTTTTGTTATTAAGTTATAAATTTGGCTTCTGACAGTTTCAACATTTTTGGGTGCAATTTTTTCCTTTTTTTTGAAAATAAATAAATAATAGTTGGTAGTTTATAATGTTCTGGTCAATTGTTGGGATGATATGTAGAACCAAGGTGTTATTTTTCGGTTAATTCTGTATAGAGATTTTGATTTGCAACTAGTTAGGGTTTAATTTCTTTACAAAATGCAGGGGGGGCTTCAAGTTTTTGAATCTCCTGCAATTATAGTTCAAGAATTTGTGTTTGGTTATAGAGAAAATGTTGTATCTGTTATGTAGCATCCAAGAGTAAAAATTAGGGAAACCTTATTGCAAAGCCCTACAATCATTTCTTTTTAGTTGAACATGAACAACTGAAGCAACAGATTAGATTATGTCGGTTTAAACTAAGCTAATTTCCATTAACGCATCCTCATTAGGCATTAAATTGTTCTGTATGCAGGTCCATACAGATCTCAATGCATCCCAGATAACGAAATACTAAATTTCATATTCCAAGAAATAAATAATAATACAATGGCTCCTGATATTTCCCCTATCGTAGAACCTCAACCATTTCTTCCTCTTTTAGCTCCTTCTCCAATGACACCATTCACAAATGGCAGTCTTCCAACGTTATCAGGTATATTGTACTTGTGCTTCTTCATTGCTAATGCTGACTGTGGCAACTGATGCTTTTCTTCATTTTCATGTGTGTATCTGCATAACTTTTTGGGACATAATATGCATGTTTTGGAAGAGGAACAACCTGGATTCGATTATAGCCATCGGTCAATTAAGGAAAGGCTTTTAGAGAGCTCTGACCTCAGACCTGGGAATTTACTAAGCCTCTAAACGCTATCATGATTGCATTTTGATGGGAAATTCATATTTTCATGTTATCTTCACTAGACGCTACAGAGAATTTGGGTATCCTGTGCTGCTGTGATATATGCAACACGATGATATCAACTTGAAACCAATTCTATTGTGCGAATACTACTTTATGAGCACCCTTCTGCTCCAAGAAAAATCCCATTTCTTTTAAAATGCTTTTGCTTTAAGTATACCCTTTCTTTCTTATAATTGGTTATTGGCTGTGCAATATAATGATAGATGTTCCAAAGGTGACTTTATTTTGTTGTACTTTCAGGACTCTGTACATTAAATTTTTCATCTGCTGAAAGTTTCATGAGCATAACAGCAACTGACTGTTGGTCTTCTTTTGCACCATATCTGGCCAATGTAGTATGTTGTCCTCAATTTGATGCCACCACGGTGATTCTCATGGGACAATATAGTAAATATTCTGGGATGCTTAGTTTGGACACCACAAATGCCAGACACTGCCTGTCAGATTTTGAGAAGATTTTAGAAACTCAAGGCGCAAATAAGAATCTTCAAAAGATATGTTCGATTCATCCAGCAAACCTTACTGAAGCTTCTTGCCCGGTTGTAAATGTTAAGAAGTTTGAGAGGATAGTTGATTCTTCACGACTTTTGGCTGCTTGTGGAAAAGTTGATGCAGTCAAGGAGTGTTGTCACCAAGTTTGCCAAAATGCTATACTAGATGCTGCTAGAAAAATTGCCATGGACGGTATGGTGAAATTGCCTGATAACTCAACCAGGATTGATGATTGTAAGAATATTGTCTACCGATGGCTGGCCAGTAAACTAGATCCTTCTTCGACAAATGGTGTTCTTAGAGGACTTTCGAATTGCAAAGTAAATAAAGGTGAGGATGGAAGAACATGTATTTGTGTTTATTTGAAAATCTGACACAGCACCAAGACCAGAAATTCATTTTGAATGTTGTGTTCACAATGTCCCTTGATACTGTTTCAGTCTGTCCCTTGGTTTTTCCCGACATAGTAAATGTTACCAAAGAATGTGGACACACAGTAAGCAATAAAACGGCTTGTTGTAAAGCCATGGAGAGTTACGTGTCCCACTTGCAAGAACAAAGCTTCATCACCAACTTGCAAGCATTGAATTGTGCTGCTTCACTTGGGATGAAGTTACAGAAAGCTAATGTCTCTCAAAATGTTTATGATCTTTGTCATATAAATCTGAAGGACTTCTCTCTTCAAGGTCAGTATTGTTGTATTCCCTCTAAATATGAATTTCTTAATCCTGTTTCATTTTTCTTAAAAGATTTGGTACTGATGTGTGGCTCTTTGTGATTTATAACTTATGATGGTGGGATTTTCCAGTTGGATCACAAGGTAATGCTCATCTAAACAAATTCACCCTTTTGATCTACTCATCTTATGTCACTAACTGTATATATTGTGCCACTGGTGCCATGGTAGCTTCTTAGTTTACTTGTATAAAGAAAGCCAAATTACTTTCTGGAATTTGTGAATCTCAAATGCTTGTAAATTGAGTTTGGGCGTATATGTAATTCTGATAAAATTTTGAAAAGTAAATACTAATAATGTGCTATGCGAAACTTTATGTTGTTTTAATATAAATGCATTCATCAATTTTCTTTTTATGTTACTTATGCCGTTCTATTTTTGGTTGTTTTAATCTAATGTTTGAACTGCGTCCCTTTTCATTAGAATCTGGTTGCCTTTTGCCAAGCCTGCCTCTGGATGTGAGCTACGATAAAACTTCAGGAATTGGCTTCATTTGTGATCTTAATGACAACATTGAAGCCCCTTGGCCCTCTACTTCTTCCATACCTGTTGGTTCCTGCAATGAATGTATGGTGACAAATTTAAATCCCCCCTTTCAAATGCACATGAGTTAGATTTTACTTCATATTTTGAAATTATTGCTTTTTCTTTAATTTTCAGAAAGTATTTACGCTTCTTTACAAGTCGCTTTCTGTTGACTATTTGACACGTTGGACTGCAGCTTCCAAAATTCCATCGCGTCCAACAGCTACACCATCACAAGCCGCTGCAGGTAAAGATAACATATGAAGATATTCTTAGTAGATCAATGTGAACATTTAACTTGACAGCAACACAGAAGCTGGGAAACCAAACATTTAACTTGCTGTGTATATAATATGCTTGTGTATTTTTGTTTCGCCACTTAGAAAATAACTTCTGCTGGCCAACTTTGAGAAGACAAAAGTGACCTGACTCGAGTTTATTTATATTTTGCTTATGTTGATGATTGATCTGTTTAATCCTTGATGACTACTTTTTCAGACTTCTTAACATTTTCGCGGATTAATTGCAGGCCTTGAAACGAAGAAATTGACATTGTCTTTGATGTTTAGCTCTTCATTGGTTCTCGGTGCATTTATTTGAACCTAAACAGAAAATTTTTCTCCTTTTAGATAGTTTTATTATGAATCCTCTCATTTTCTTGTTGAGTTTGATATGATCATTTGTATATCATTTTGTTTCAAGGCTAAGAAATATCTTTTTTTTATCTTTTGATAGCATTATTCAGTGATTATACTGGTAATAAATTTAGTTTTAAAGGAATTTAATGTCTTATTGCTATTGTTTAGTTATTGTACAATGGTACTGCTTTTTTTTTTTTTTTTTAGGGAAATTATCATCCGTCCATTTAAAAAATAGTTAAAATCCGAAAGTACATATGGGTTTTGAAAATTATCAAGTGTCCAACTAATTTTATGTAAAAGAGATATTTTACAGCAAAATTATTAATTTTTTTGGGTGTAAAACGTTTAACTAATTTTTAGGTTAAAATGTCTACTAATTTATAGGTGTAAAATGTGAATTTTTCATAATTTAGGATGAATTTTCGTATTTTAACTAAAAAAAAAGTGACCAGGCGCCTTGAAATAAAGAATTGTTCCGAGGGAACCTTCTCTTCTACCAGAGATTGACCTCCTTTTTTTTTGTTAGTGGTTCAAAATTGACAACTCGAAATTTCATATTATCCTTTTCCCGCCGCGGATCCTGGAGGGAAGAGTGTTACAATTAAATTGTTATCAAATAAATATAAATCATAAGCAGACTAATTTACAACAAAGCCCTAGTAGTTGTTCAAAAATTTAAAAAATTGTAATATAGATAATCCATTAATAAGCTATCCTTTGTTGTTCTTTTTAGTCATGTATATTTCTCAAGGGTGGTGCTATTTGAATCTATACAGATTAATCAAAAATCGACAGTAAATCAGTCCATGAGTGATTTCCGATTAATTGAAAGTAATAAAAAATAATCGGAAATTAATTAGAAAGAGTAAAGTTGATATCTTATATGGAGGAAAAAATATTCAAATCTCATTTACAGAAATCCTTAAATAATCATTAAAACTCATCTATTGATAAAAGAAAGTTAAACAATATAAGAATCATCTATCACTAAATCTCATTTGTCCGTATCCTAATTTTTTAGAAAATGACATTTTCCGTGTCCGTATCCGTGCAATCTAAGTGTCCCAACTTTAAAGCTCACCCAAAATACATTTGAGTAGTTATTGACACTCTGGACAAACAAATATGAAATGCTAGGAGTGTATCTGCAAAGATCAACGGTTCCTCTCACACTTGCAGAAATTTTACGACATTTATGTACATTTTTCAAAACACATTTTTGATTTTTTGAGTGAGTCACCAGATATCCTCAGCAGCTAGCGGCGGTTTTTGTCCACGTACGGCCTACATCTTTTCATCTTTGCATATATATGCCGTTAACCTCAGTGGTAAGTATTGATTAGTTTGCTTCCTCTCATATTTAAGTAGAGGTGACCACCGTTCCGGTACGGAATCGGAATCAGAATCGAAAATTTTCGATTCGATTAGGGTTCATCTCTGACCGTACCGAAAAGAACTGTTGGAACCGGACAATTCCAGCAGTTCGAGCCGGAACCGTTGGAACTGTTCGGTTCCAGCGATTCGAACGGAACCGTTGGAACCGTTCAGTTCTAACAGTTCTACGGTGGAACCGTTTTATTTTTTTTTAAATCATTATTAAAATTAAAAAAAAAAATCGGAATGAATTCGGAACCGAACCGGAACCAGTTCCACATAAGTGTGGAACATGAACCGATCCGAGCCAGACCGATGGCCACCTCCAAATTTAAGATTCAGATCCCACATATATTTTTTTATGACCATACCCCAAATGTAAAAAGAATAAAAAAAGCTCAAAGCATAGTGGCTCCGAGTGCTTACTTATCAACAGCCACATTAGTGAATAGTGATACTTCCTGTTACCTTACAGTTTACAAAATTGGCGTTGGCCTTCTTGGTGCTTCATTGGTTTCACTCACGCAAGTATTTAAGAGAGTAACTACTTTTACAGTATTATGATGTGCATGCTTCACAATTTGGCTGATGATTTAATAATTTTTTTTTGTTTTAAATTAAGGCCACCTGTAGGAAATAATTTTCTTCTTCTATTATTGTAGTTCTCCGAAAAAATGAAAATTTTGGTAATATAAGTTCAAATGAAAAAGGTGGATGTGAAATTTTTCATTTTCTAAAGAAATCTCGCCGTCAAACCATCCGACCCAAGTTTAAGCAGAACAAATAAAATTTCCGACTACCTCAGGCTCTTATAAAAAAAATACACAATTGGACTCTGAAAATTCGGGGTTATCCTAAGTTCTGACCCTATGCGGAATTACAAACAATAAGCAGGACAAGTCCTGTTACTGCTACTATGGAATTACAACAGGCAATTTAACAATTCAACCAACTAAAATAATAAGCTGCAAATGTAAAAACAATAACAATAATTAAAGCAGCAATTATAATCAAACCACACAAAATCAACACAAGTAATTTTGGTGACGAAGTGGAAAACTCTTCCGAGTAAAAAACCACTCCGGGTATATCGGCTACCAGCCCAATCCACTATATCGAGAAAAACTTACAGCGATGGTCAAGACCTAAGGTGGCAATTCCATCGACTCAAGTACCTCTATACTGCAAGAACTCAAGGCAACTCCTCAAGCCCGCGACCCACGGTTTTCTTCAGAACCTCTGAAGTCTCTGAGTATATTATATCACCAATGAACGCCGGAACTCCGACTACCAAAACTCCTCCTATAGAACTCTAAAGGATTAGGGATTTTGGGTTATGTTGTGTTGAAGGTTGATCAAAGAATGGATTTCACCATTAACAAAGAAGACATAAGATTCAAAGAGTCTTCAAGGTGAAATAAAAGAGAGTTGAAAGCTTTGAGAGTATTTGGCTCAAGAGAAATATGCTTCAACTAATGAGAATGGCGGCTAAGGGTTATATTTATAGGTAGGGTGAAAACCTAGGGTTTTGCAGGCCAAAAACGCGTTCAGATCGCAGTCGCGTTCGAACGCTTACTAGAACGCTACACGAACGCGCCCTTTCTGTGAAGACTCGTTCGAACGTCAATCGAACGCACAACGAACGTGAGCTCTCTGGAATGCTCTCGTTCGAACCCCACAAGAACGTGCCTCGAACGCCACACGTTCGAACCCACAAACGAACGCAGCACTAACGCCAATCGTTTGAACACTGCAACGAACGCACCACGAACGCATGTCTGATGCACAGCAGCCAGAAACCAGTCCAATTGCACAAAGATCTTCATGAAGGATTACAACTCAATTGAACTTGTTTTGTCACGGACACATGCCAATAAAAAAGGTGCTAACAATCTCCCCCTTTGGCATTCCGTGACAAAACACTACCTAATACAAAGACTACGGTAATAGATCCAAAAAGAAAATAGTCAACTGTCAACCATCAAAACAGTGACTTATTACAAATGGACTCGATCTAACACCTAACAAAGTAGTCTTGAAAGTAATGCCACCGCAGCAACATACCTGCTACCTGAAACATCCACAAACAACAATATACCGTGAAAAGCATTGGGAGAATCAAGTAAAACATAAAGCAGGTAAAAATCTCATGCATGTACAAGTAGAAATCCCTCTCCCCCTTAATCTTAACTCCCCTTAAAACGGAGATATCTAAAGGATATTCTACGACTCCCTCCTATATATTAAGGCTCTCCCCCTTAATATATTACTCTCCCCTTTTTGTCACGAAATGACAAAGGGTAAAAGAAACAGGAAAAATAACAGGAGAACAGGAGAAAACACATGCAAGAGCATAAACAAACAGGAATTACTCCCCCTCACTAACAGGCATATACAGTTAGCAAAATAACACACGAGAAGTAAATCAAAACTCAGAAAGGTGCACAAGAAAGAAAAAATTGGTATGCAGTAACATGAAGCACACACAAGCACATACTGAGATAAATAAAAATCCTGTCAAAAACTGACTGAAACAGCATTTCAAGCTGAGACAATGATACCCAGTCAGTATTCAGCTGTTTATGACATGAAACAATATGCATCATTTTAAAAGAGGCTAAATACAACACTTATGCATATGACATAAACACCAAAGCATATAAAGCACTTGCGTGGAAAAATAAAGTGCATAACAAATCAAGGCTTAAGACCTTATTTTATGAGCTGGACACAGCCAAAGAAATCCATCTCTAAACAAACCAAGTCCACAAAATAGGTGTTCGAACCCAGCACCACTAGGACCTGAAAATAAGCAACATTGGTTGCATGCTATAATATTTACCCCAGAAATATCATGAGCTCATATTTAATAACTCTTTCGAGTGAAGGGTTTTTGCCCTTATCTTTTGAATTTGGCCATTTTGGCTCTTTTGCACTTGAGTCTCATTGTTCTTTTTAAATATATTTCTTTTTACTTTTACAGGGGGATAGCAATGTCAACTAGTCAAAGGTCACACTATTAAGCAAACAAAGCATGGAAGAGATTAGATTGCCATTCCAAAAACTCATACATGCGACCAAGCCTTGACAAATTAAAAACGTGTATGTGGAAGTGCAAGCACAAGATATACCAAAGGTTTTTATCACACACACTCATGTATATAGAGCATCAAGAAAAATAAAAGCATATCATACATGAATAATCATATATCCTACATACCAGGATCACATGTATAAGCTTTTCATGCTCTAACAAGCCATAAAAATATTTTTGGTCTTTTTCAAAATATATAATTTTTTGATTTTTCAGTTTTAAGGCACAAAAAAAAAAATAAAGACACAAAACAGCTTGTAAAACATCCAATGGTACGTGGAGTTGTATCCCGAGTGCAGATCATACTACCGTCCATTCGGAATCGGCTATGAAATTTATGTCCGGGTTTCCATCCTATATATCAAGGGACATATAACAAAAACAAGACACACACACACACACCCATATGCAGTGAAAAAAATAAACGTGTAAAAACATAAAACACACGCACACACACATGCAATGGGAAAATAAAATGCATCTTTCAAGCAGAGTTACACCGAAGTGTACTCTCATAATGTCCATCAGGACACGCAGAGGAAGAAGGGAATTCATCTTGCTTCCTCACCCAAACCTTTCTAGGAGCCTATTCCACATGAGAGTTCCCAGACAACAAAGCAAGTTTCTCACTCAAGAATTGAGCTTGTTTGGTTAGTGCAGAAACTTGAGAAGCTAGATTTGAAGAGTCAAATCTAGGTGACACCTTCTTAGGCCTCTTCTTTTGCTTGTGAAGCATGAAGCACTTAGGCCTAATGTGTCCTGCCTTGCCACAATGGTGGCACACAGACACAAACCTCGGATGAGAGCGAGGTTTACCCACAACACCTCTAGAGCGAGGTTGGGAAACAAGATGAGGAATAACAGGAGGAGAAACATGACTACACACAACAGGTTTCTTACCTAAGTCATGTTTAGCTGCTACAGGCACAGCTGTGGAAGAAGCACTTAGGCCTAATGTGTCCCGCCTTGCCACAATGGTGGCACACAGACACAAACCTCGGATGAGAGCGAGGTTTACCCACAACACCTCTAGAGCGAGGTTGGGAAACAGGATGAGGAATAACAGGAGGAGAAACATGACTACACACAACATGTTTCTTACCTAAGTCATGTTTAGCTGCTACAGGCACAGCTGTGGAAGAAGAAGCCTTATCACAGTTAGGCTCAGAAATAATTCCTAACATACGGTCCACCTTTTTATTTCCACTAGAAAATGCGGACAACTGGGTTCTAGCATTTTCAAGTTCGGTCTCTAATATTTGGACTCTATTAACTAGGCCTCTGTTCCTCTTCTCTAGGTCATCAACAATCAAAAGGCTTTGCTCAAATTTAGCTTGAGCTTCATTCTTTTCTAGCTCTACAATTTTAAGCCTTTTACTGACCTTTATATTAGTCTTCTTAATAGCTAAACTCTCTTTAAAAAGTTTAGTATAAGCTACCTGAAGACTGTCCTCATCAACTGACTCACTGTGAGAGGATTCTGAACCAGAATCTCTAACATACTCGTTCCTCTCACTGGTCACACTAGCAGGAAAGGCCATATAATTGTCTTTCGGAGAATCATCACCTTCAGAATCACTAAGGGATGCTGCCATGGCTTTCTTGCCTTTAGCCCTAATATATGTGGGACACTCAGATCTAACGTGCCCATATCCTTCACATTCATGGCACTGGACACCTCGGGATCTATTATCCCTATCCCCTCTAGACTCACTCCTGCTGTGCCTAATCTCTCTAGGCTCATCCTCCCTATCCCTATTACTGCTATGGCCACTCTTCTTAAGTTTAAGAAATTTCTTAAACTTCTTTGCAAACAAGGCCAAATCACGATCCGTAAAGGTATCATCCTCACTAGATGGATCATGAACAACTTCCTTTGCTACCTTCATCGCTATAGTTTTGGGCTTTTGATACCCATGAAATTTCTTCTCATAAACTTGCAGTTTTCCTACGAGTTCTTCTAAATCAAGCTTATCAAGGTCATTGCTTTCCTCGATGGCGGTAATCTTGGGTAGGAATTTATCAGGAAGGGATCTTAGGATTTTTCTAACTATCCTATTTGTAGGTATAGTCTCACCTAGATTAAAACTAGAGTTAACAATATCGTTAATCTCAGCATAAAACTCATCAAAGGTCTCATCTTCTTTCATTCTGGCGACCTCAAACCTAGTAGCTAAATCCTGGAGTCTATTATTTTTAACAGACAATGTGCCTTCATGCACAGTCTGCAGGATGTCCCAAGCATCTTTGGCTATCTCACACATTGAGATTCTCCTAAACTCAGCAGAACACACAGCACCATGTATGGCATTAACAGCCTTGCTGTTCCTATTGCTAGCATCAAATTCATCCTTGGTCCAGGTCAATTTATCTTTAGGGGAAGATACCCCATCAACAACAACAACGGGAGGTTTACACCCGTATTCAACAGTCATCCAGACCCTTTCATCTAAGGACTTAAGGAACGCTCTCATGCGAACTTTCCAATGCAAATATTATGTGCCATCAAAGAATGGCGGACAATTTAAGGGTTGACTACGCTCCATAGCTAATGGGTCAAGGATCGAGTTCAGGCTCTGATACCAATTGAAAATTCGGGGTTATCCTAAGTTCTGACCCTATGCGGAATTACAAACAATAAGCAGGACAAGTCATGTTACTGCTACTATGGAATTACAACAGGCAATTTAACAATTCAACCAACTAAAATAATAAGCTGCAAATGTAAAAACAATAACAATAATTAAAGCAGCAATTATAATCAAACCACACAAAATCAACACAAGTAATTTTGGTGACGAAGTGGAAAACTCTTCCGAGTAAAAAACCACTCCGGGTATATCGGCTACCAGCCCAATCCACTATATCGAGAAAAACTTACAGCGATGGTCAAGACCTAAGGTGGCAATTCCACCGACTCAAGTACCTCTATACTGCAAGAACTCAAGGCAACTCCTCAAGCCCGCGACCCACGGTTTTCTTCAGAACCTCTGAAGTCTCTGAGTAGATTATATCACCAATGAACGCCGGAACTCCGACTACCAAAACTCCTCCTATAGAACTCTAAAGGATTAGGGATTTTGGGTTATGTTGTGTTGAAGGTTTATCAAAGAATGGATTTCACCATTAACAAAGAAGACATAAGATTCAAAGAGTCTTCAAGGTGAAATCAAAGAGAATTGAAAGCTTTGAGAGTATTTGGCTCAAGTGAAATATGCTTCAACTAATGAGAATGGCGGCTAAGGGTTATATTTATAGGTAGGGTGAAAACCTAGGGTTTTGCAGGCCAAAAACGCGTTCAGATCGCAGTCGCGTTCGAACGCTTACTAGAACGCTACACGAACGCGCCCTTTCTGTGAAGACTCGTTCGAACGTCAATCGAACGCACAACGAACGTGAGCTCTCTGGAATGCTCTCGTTCGAACCCCACAAGAACGTGCCTCGAACGCCACACGTTCGAACCCACAAACGAACGCAGCACTAACGCCAATCGTTCGAACACTGCAACGAACGCACCACGAACGCATGTCTGATGCACAACAGCCAGAAACCAGTCCAATTGCACAAAGATCTTCATGAAGGATTACAACTCAATTGAACTTGTTTTGTCACGGACACATGCCAATAAAAAAGGTGCTAACAGCTCGAACTCACGACTTAATAACCAAGTCCTAAGTCTTTTGTCACTAAACCACACTCATTGGGGCGTAGGTATAAAAATTAATAATCTGCTACATAAATTGGAGGGAAAATGACAACAAATTACTATGCACATTATTATAATGACATTTTAGTCCATATAATTTTGAAAATATAAATTTTAGTCCTTATTGTTAAATATTTTCTGTTAATTTTGAGTTGAGCCGATTAGTGTTGAATGATTTGATTACCTCAAACACGGTCTTAATATAGTAAAAATTTATTTCAAAATTATATGAAAAATGACTCAATTAACAAAAAAAGTTAACAACATGGACTAAGTTTATATTTTTTAAAACTATAAGAATTAAAATTTATATTTCTAAAATTATAGGGATTAAAGTGTTATTATAATAATATACGAGATAGTTACTTAGAAAGTTAGAATGTCATTTTTCCTTCAATGGTAAATCTTTCTCCGTAATAGCGAGTTGGTTAGATAGAAGAGATTCTTTGGTGCAATAGTAGTATGGGTGACGTGGTACTACAAGCGAATTAAAAAATGACATATAGAGTTTCTTCACCTATTTTTTAGTTGTTTTTTAATTTTTAGCACGCGTGGCAGTGGATGATTGGCTTGTTACATGGATGACGTGGTATCACTGTTGCATAGAAGATTTTCTCGTTTGATAGATATTAAACTCGCGAGCAAATTGCACATCCTGGCTCATGCATTTCACTTTCCCCGCCAAAATAACTATATTCGAATTTCAAAATTCTATTGAATTTTCATTTGAAATCCGAGAAACTGTCTATATATATACACACATCGTTTCATTTTTAAGTTTTAAATTCTTTTTTTTTTTTGGCTTCTCCCACTGTTCCCCAAAAAAAAAAGCCATGAAAGGACCAAGAGTTGTTGCTGTTGCTCAAAAGAAACTTCAAGCTGAGTAAGCATCGTTGTTTCTGCTTTCGTTTTCATCTACTTGCGCCTTTTGATTTTGTGCTTGTAGATTATATGCTCTGATTTTGAATTTGATCACGCTTTAATTCATCTCTCTCCGATTTGATTACGTTTTGTAAATTAATTTACTTCGATCGGTGATTATGATTTCGTTTTCATTTTTTTCCGTATTGTTAGTTCCATTTTTATTGGCATGTGTCCGTGACAAAACAAGTTCAATTGAGTTGTAATCTTTCTTGAAGATCTTTGTGCAATTGGACTGGTTTCTGGCTGCTGTGCATCAGACATACGTTCGTGGTGCGTTCGTTGCAGTGTTCGAACGGTTGGCGTTAGTGTCACGTTCTCTATTGGGTTCGAACGGGCACATTCCAGAGAGCAAACGTTCGAGGCACGTTCTTGTGGGGTTCGAACGGGAGCATTCCAGAGAGCTCACGTTCGTTGTGCGTTCGATTGACGTTCGAACGAGTCTTCACAGAAAGGGCGCGTTCGTGTAGCGTTCTAGTAAGCGTTCGAACGCGACTGCGATCTGAACGCGTTTTTGGCCTGCAAAACCCTAGGTTTTCACCCTACCTATAAATATAACACTTAGCCGCCATTCTTATGGGTTGAAACATATTTCTCTTGAGCCAAATACTCTCAAAGCTTTCAACTCTTTGATTCCACCATTGAAGACTTCATCATCTTCTTGTCTTCTCTATTAATGGTGAGAATCCATCTTTGATAAACCTTCAACACAACATAACCCAAAATCCCTAATCCTTTAGAGTTCTATAGGAGGAGTTTTGGTAGTCGGAGTTCCGGCGTTCAGAGGTGATACAATCTACTCAGAGACTTCAGAGGTTCTGAAGAAAACCGTGGGTCGCGGGCTTGAGGAGTTGCCTTGAGTTCTTGCAGTATTGAGGTACTTGAGTCGGTGGAGTTGCCACCATAGGTCTTGACCATCGCTGTAAGTTTTTCTCGATATAGTGGATTCGGGTGGTAGCCTATACCCGGAGTGGTTTTTTACTTGGAAGAGTTTTCCACTTCGTCACCAAAATCATTGTGTTGAATTTTGTGTGATTGATTTTATTTGCTGCTTTAATTATTGTTATTGTTTTTACATTTGCAGCTTATTATTTTAGTTGGTTGATTTGTTAAATTGCCTGTTGCAATTCCATAGTTGCAGTAACAGGACTTGTCCTGCTTATTGTCTGTAATTCCGCATAGGGTCAGAACTTAGGATAACCTCGAATTTTCAATTGGTATCAGAGACTGAACTCGATCCTTGACCCATTTGCTATGGAGCGTAGTCAACCCTTAAATTGTCCGCCATTTTTTGATGGCACGGAATATTTGCATTGGAAGGTTCGCATGAGAGCGTTCCTTAAGTCCTTAGATGAGAGGGTCTGGATGACTGTTGAATACGGGTGGAAACCTCCCGTTGTTACTGTTGATGGGGTCACTTCCCCTAAAGACAAATTGACCTGGACCAAGGACGAATTTGATGCTAGCAATAGGAACAGCAAAGCTGTTAATGCCATACATGGTGCTGTCTGTTCTGCTGAGTTTAGGAGAATCTCAATGTGTGAGATAGCCAAGGATGCTTGGACATCCTGCAGACTGTGCATGAGGGCACATTGTCTGTTAAAAATAATAGACTCCAGGATTTAGCCACTAGGTTTGAGTCGCCAAAATGAAAGATGATGAGACCTTTGATGAATTTTATGCTGAGATTAACGATATCGTTAACTCTAGTTTTAACCTAGGTGAGACTATACCTACGAATAGGATAGTTAGGAAAATCCTGAGATCCCTACCTGATAAGTTCCTACCCAAAATCACCGCCATCGAGGAAAGCAATGACCTCGATCAGCTTAATTTAGATGAACTCGTAGGAAAGCTGCAGGTTTATGAGAAAAAGCTTCCTGGTTTTAGAGAGCCAAAAACGTTTGCGATGAAAATCGCTAAGGAAGTTGTGCATGATTCGTTTAGTGATGATGATACCATCAAGGATCATGATTTGGCCTTGTTTGCAAAGAAGTTTAAGAAATTTCTTAAACTTAAGAAGAGTGGCCATAACAGTAATAAAGATAGGGAGGTTATGCCTAAAGAGAGTAGGCATAGCAAAAAAGAGTCTAGAGAGGATAGGGGTAGTAGATCCCGTGATATCCAATGCCATGAGTGTGAAGGCTATGGGCATATTCGACCAGAGTGCCCTACATATCTCAGAGCTAAAGGCAAGAAAGTCATGGCTGCCTCTCCTAGTGATTCAGAAGGTGGTTATTCTTCTGATGAGTCTCCTAAAGGCAAGAAAAATTTTATTGCCTTTACTGCTAGTGTGACTGATGAGAGAGAGATTGTGGTTAATGATGATGATTCAGAAGTCTCTCTTGATGAGTCTGCAGATGAGGAAAGTCTTCAGGTAACTTATGTTGAACTGTTTAATGAGAGTTTAGCTATTAAGAAGACTAACATAGAGGTCAGTAAAAGGCTGAAAGCTGTTGAGCTAGAAAAGAATGAAGCTCAAGCCAAATTTGAGCAGAGCCTTTTGATGGTAGATGACCTGGAGGAGAGAAATAGAGGTCTAATTAATAGGGTCCAAATATTAGAAACTGAACTTGAAGATACTAGAACCCAATTGTCTGTATTTTCTAGTGAGAATAAAAATGTGGACCGTATGTTAGGAATTATTTCTGAGCCTAACTGTGATAAGACTTCTTCTTCCAAAGCTGTGCCTGTAGCAGCTAAACATGACTTAGGCAAGAAACCTGTTGAGTGTAGTCATGTTATTCCTCCATTTATTCCTCGTCTTGTGACCCAACCTCGATCTAGAGGTGTTGTGGGTAAACCTCGCTCTCGTCCGAGGTTTGTGCCTGTGTGCCACCACTGTGGCAAGGCTGGACATATTAGGCCTAAGTGTTTCATATTGCACAAACATAAGAGAGGCCTAAGAGTGTGTCTCCTAGATTTGATTCTTCAAATCTAATGTCTCAAGTTTCTGCACTAACCAAACAAGCTCATTTTTTGAGTGAGAAACTTGCTTTGTTGTCTGGGAATTCTCATGTGGAGAGGTTTCTAGAAAAGTTTGGGTGGAGAAGTAAGATGAATTTCCATCTTCTTCTGTGTGTCCTGATGGACATGGTGAGAGTGCACCTCGGTGTAACTCTGCTTAAAAGATGCATTTTATTTTCCCATTGCATGTGTGTGTGCGTGTGTTTTATGTTTTTGCACGTTTATTTTGTCTTCACAGCATATGTGTGTGTGTGTCTTGTTTTTGTTATATGTCCCTTGGTATATAGGATGGAAACCCGGACATAAAGTTCATAGCCGATTCCGAATGGACGGTAGTATGATCTGCACTCGGGATACAACTCCACGTACCATTGGATATTTTACAAGCCTGTTTGTGTCTTTATTTTTTTTGTGCCTTAAAACAAAAAAAAATCAAAAAAAAAAATTATTATATATTTTGAAAAAGACCAAAAATATTTTTATGGCTTGTTAGAGCATGAATAGTTTATGCATGTGATCATGGTATGTAGGATATATGATTATGCATGTATGATATGCTTTATTTTTCTTGATGCTCTATATGCATGAGTGTGTGTGATAAAAACCTTTGGTATATCTTGTGCTTGCACCTTCACATACACGATTTTATTTTGTCAAGACTTGGTCGCATGTATGAGTTTTTGGAATAGCAATCTAATTTCTATCATATCTTGTTTGCTCAATAGTGTGACCTTTGACTAGTTGACCTTGCTATCCCCTTGTAAATGCAAAAAGAAATATATTTAAAAAGAAAAATGAGACTCAAGTGCAAAAGAGCCAAAATGGCCAAATTCAAAAGATAAGGGCAAAAACCCTTCACTCGAAAGAGTTGTTAAATATGAGCTCATGATATTTCTGGGGTAAATAATATAGCATGCAACCAATGTTGCTTATTTTCAGGTCCTAGTGGTGCTGGGTTTGAACACCTATTTTGTGGACTTGGTTTGTTTAGAGATGGATTTCTTTGGTTGTGTCCAGCTCATAAAATAAGGTCTTAAGCCTTGATTCGTTATGCACTTTATTTTTCCACGCAAGTGCTTTATATGCTTTGGTGTTTATGTCATATGCATAAGTGCTATATTTAGCCACTTTTAAAATGATGCATATTGTTTCATGTCATAAACAGCTGAATACTGACTGGGTATCATTGTATCAGCTTGAAATGCTGTTTCAGTCAGTGTTTGACAGGATTTTTATTTATCTCAGTATGTGTCTGTGTGTGCTTCATGTTATTGCATACCTATTTTTTTCTTTCTTGTGCACCTTTCTGAGTTTTGTTTTGCTTCCCGTGTTTTATTTTGCTAACTTTCTGTGCCTGTTAGTGAGGGGGAGTAATTCCTGTTTGTTTATGCTCTTACATGTGTTTTCTCCTGTTCTCCTGTTATTTTTCCTGTTTCTTTTTATCCTTTGTCATTTCGTGACAAAAAGGGGGAGAGTAATATATTAAGGGGGAGAGCTTTAATACATATGAGGGATTAGTAGAATATCCTTTTGATATCTCCGTTTTAAGGGGAGTTAAGATTAAGGGGGAGAAGGATTTCTACTTGTACATGTATGAGACTTTTACCTGCTTTATGTTCTATTTGATTATCCCAATGCTTTTCACGGTATATTGTTGTCTGTGGATGTTTCAGGTAGCAGGTATGTTGCTGCGGTGGCATTAATTTCAAGACTACTTTGTTAGGTGTTAGATCGAGTCCATTTGTAATAAGTCACTGTTTTGATGGTTGACAGTTGACTATTTTCTTTTTGGGTCTATTACCGTAGTCTTTGTATTAGGTAGTGTTTTGTCACGGAATGCCAAAGGGGGAGATTGTTAGTTCCATTTTTATTGGCATGTGTCCGTGACAAAACAAGTTCAATTGAGTTGTAATCTTTCTTGAAGATCTTTGTGCAATTGGACTGGTTTCTGGCTGCTGTGCATCAGACATACGTTCGTGGTGCGTTCGTTGCAGTGTTCGAACTGTTGGCGTTAGTGTCACGTTCTATATTGGGTTCGAACGGGCACATTCCAGAGAGCAAACGTTCGAGGCACGTTCTTGTGGGGTTCGAACGGGAGCATTCCAGAGAGCTCACGTTCGTTGTGCGTTCGATTGACGTTCGAACGAGTCTTCACAGAAAGGGCGCGTTCGTGTAGCGTTCTAGTAAGCGTTCAAACGCGACTGCGATCTGAACGCGTTTTTGGCCTGCAAAACCCTAGGTTTTCACCCTACCTATAAATATAACACTTAGCCGCCATTCTTATGGGTTGAAACATATTTCTCTTGAGCCAAATACTCTCAAAGCTTTCAACTCTTTGATTCCACCATTGAAGACTTCATCATCTTCTTGTCTTCTCTATTAATGGTGAGAATCCATCTTTGATAAACCTTCAACACAACATAACCCAAAATCCCTAATCCTTTAGAGTTCTATAGGAGGAGTTTTGGTAGTCGGAGTTCTGGCGTTCAGAGGTGATACAATCTACTCAGAGACTTCAGAGGTTCTGAAGAAAACCGTGGGTCGCGGGCTTGAGGAGTTGCCTTGAGTTCTTGCAGTATTGAGGTACTTGAGTCGGTGGAGTTGCCACCATAGATCTTGACCATCGCTGTAAGTTTTTCTCGATATAGTGGATTTGGGTGGTAGCCTATACCCGGAGTGGTTTTTTACTCGGAAGAGTTTTCCACTTCATCACCAAAATCATTGTGTTGAATTTTGTGTGATTGATTTTATTTGCTGCTTTAATTATTGTTATTGTTTTTACATTTGCAGCTTATTAGTTTAGTTGGTTGATTTGTTAAATTTCCTGTTGCAATTCCATAGTTGCAGTAACATGACTTATCCTGCTTATTGTCTGTAATTCCGCATAGGGTCAGAACTTAGGATAACCTCGAATTTTCACGTATTGCTTTTGTATTTTCACTTGGCGCTTTTGTTTACTTGTTCGATTTTGATTCTCTTGTAAGCTAGTGCTACGATAGATTTGCAGATCCATTGCTGTAAATCTCGTATTCCTCCGTATCACTATCTCGATTTTGATTCTTATATATGTTCATATTAAATATCGCCTTAATTATTAATCGCGATCTCGTCGTTTTATTTTCTTAAACAATCACGTAACTACAATTGCTTCAGTTACTTTCCGCGCACGCTTCCGTTTAGTTATTTGTTTTTGCTTCGTAAATCTCTATTTGTAGGACGCTGAAGACACGCAAGGCAGAGAACAAACCGAAAATGGAGAAAGCAAGCAAGATTAAGGACTATAATGCTCCTAAGCGTCCTCCCAGGGCTTTCCTCATTTTCATGTAAATTTTTATTTTTATTTTCCAATTTTTGTTGTAATTTTGTTTGATTTCACATCTCATTTTAATTCTTTGTTTCATTAAGTATTTCATTTTAATTTTTTGTTCGATAAATGACAGGGAATGTAATATCTCATTATCATTTCAAACATAACTAATTCTCACCACCTTATTATCACACCTAATGTGTTTATTTATCTCCAAATTATTCAAACAAACAAACACAACCTCCTACTCTAATTCAACTAACCCATCACCATTTCCTTTTATTAATCAAACCAAACTTAGCATTTTGTGTGAGTGTTTTATGTGAGATTAGAGGAGAGGGTGAGGTGTGTGTTGAAGACACTTTCAGAGGGAAATTGAGAGCATTTCCGGGGAGCATTTTTAGAGAGAAAACTGAAACTAGTAGAGAAAGAAACAGTTAGAGAGAGAAAATATGTACAAAGAGAGAATGTCGTCCGATCTCCGATTCCGGCGCGTGACTACATCTGGAGAATCCTCTCGACGAGACGAATCCAACGGCACCGGTCCTCCGCCGTGATTCCGACGCACGCGTCTGCACGCGCCGTCGCACCTCCACTACCACGCGCTACTACGCATGTACCTCACCTCCCAGACCAAAATTTTTCCCTCGTCGAGATACGCAGTGTGGACATTTCGTTTGCCCAAATATGACCTTCGGTTGTTGAGAAATGAGCCAAAAATCGTAGTTATCGTTGTTTGATCATTTATCGGTAATCATCGTGCTTCAGGCGTCACCACCATCATCATTGTGATCCTTGTGATGTATATTGACCATTGGTTCATTCGTTGTGAAATTTGGAGGTCGTTGGAGCTTGATACGTGATTATTATCATTTTGGGGTGTAAACATAAGATTTTGAAAATTTAGGACTTAATTACATATTGGCATGATTATGAGTGTAAATTTGTAAATTCTATTTTTCAGGGGTTAATAAGTAATATTTGAGAGTTTTATGACTATATGCACATAATAGTAAAGTTTGGGGTTAAATTGAAAATTTAAAATGTTTGGGAGTTAAATCATAATTTTAGTAAAATTGAGAGACATTATCATAATTTTATACTTTTTAGATCTTAGCGAGGATATCGTCATATAGAGGATTTTAAAGTTCTCTATATAACATTATTAGTTTAACAAAAATATAGCCTAAACATATGCCAATTTTGATAATTATACAATTAAATAACACTTAAGTAATAAAATTTATCAAATGAATTAATTTTACTTTTGAAACTTAAGTCACTCCTTAAATAGCACAATTTACTAAATTATAGAGTCTTTTTGGTTTAGTGGCCAGTAGAGGTGGACACCGATTTGGTTTGGTTCTAAACCGCCACCGAATCGAATAGTTACGGTTCAGTTCCAAACCGAAACCGAACCGAACGGTTATAGTTTCCAATCTTGTGGAACCGAAATCGAACCGAATCATTCTGAATCGATTACGGTTCCACAAGATTGGAGAACCGTATCCGGTTCAATTTTTTTTTTTTTTAAAAAAAATTAATTTAAAAAAATATAAATTAATTTTTTTAAAAAATTTATAATTGGATATTATTACCAAATAAATATAATAAAAAAATATTTATTTGAATTTTATTATATTAAATAAAAAAAATAAAAGCTTGAATTTTAAAAAAAATTATTTATTTGAACAAAAATTTTATTATAATAATATTGCAGCCGAATGGTTCCGGTTAGAACCGTTCGGTTCTAACAATTCGACTACGGTGATAACTCTAATCGAACCATACGGAACCGATTTCAGTTCCCGAACAGAACCGAACGGTTCTTTTCGGTTCGATTTCGATTCCAATTCGGAACCGTGGCTGGATCTAGTGGCTAGCACAAACTCATTTCATCAGTCACAGCAATTCCAAACTAGTCCGGAGAGTTAATTATTAGCGCTCTTTTTTAGTTGCTAAAATAGTAAAACCTAAAGGATGCATTTCTTTGTTAAATAAGAAGTCAAGATTTTATTCCAAAATAAATTATTGTACTTTTTAATTAACAAACCAAAGGAAAAAATAGTATCACAAAATACAACTCTAACAAAAATATCTGAGTCTCCTAATATTGGAAAACAGCTTAAAATTGAATGGGAAAATGACACTTTGATCCTTCTTAGATATAACTTTTATCACTCACGTATCTAATAAATTTTTTAAGGGTTATTTACGTTTCACTACTAAAGTTATGATCAAATAACAATTGGGTATTATGAATATTAACATATTACATTTTACTACTAAACTTATAAAAATTTAACATTTTACTACTTTTTCATCTAAACCGTTAGTTGACCGTTAGTTGACCATGACATCATATTGACATCCTAAGGATAAAAGAGTCTTAACACACACATTATTATAAATTATAAATATTATAATCAACGGTGGTAATCGTACGGCTGAATATTGGAAATAATGATTTTTTAGTATATCTCTTTTATTGTTATACTTTAAAGTATTTTAGTTATTATGAGAATTTTAATTATTAAATTATTTGGTAAATTAATTCTTTATTTTATGGGTTATATGGATAATTTAGAGATTGAAGTATTTTTTATAAATGTGATTGTTGATTGTATTTCTTTTAGTGTTATATATAAGATTTAGATATGTTTTTTAAATGGTATAATTATAATTTTCACTTTTATTTTATTTGGAGGATAAAACATTCTTTTTAAAGGTCAACTGACGGTCAACTAACGATTTGGATGGAAAAGTAGTAAAATGTTAAATTTTTATAAGTTTAGTAGTAAAATGTAATATGTTAATATTCATAGTACCCAATTGTTATTTGATCATAACTTTAGTAGTAAAACGTAAATAACCCATTTTTTAATTATCCATTTTATCCTTGGAGTTAAAACACTAACAAAAGCAGTAGTTAATTTGTTTGCTAAAATGATATATTTACCATTTAATAATGTGTTTTTCTATTACGATCGATTTAATACCAATAATGCAATACGGTTAGAAAAAATATCTAAGAGGAACCACAGTATCATTATTTTCAAATAAAATTTGATACCCTAAAAGAAATTTGAAGGGGAAATTAAAAATGCCATGAAAATTATTGTCAAGACTATGTATGTGATTCCTTTTACTGAAAGCACCAAAAAAGAAATTATTTGCCTCACTCTAAATTTCATTCCAAAATCTGTAATTGATAGCTAATATATAATAATATATAAAAGATTATTTAAAGATAAGCAAAATTAACGTTAGCATTGGATCCAAATTCTTATTATACATTTATTATAAAGATAATCACATATAAAGTATGATTTTTTTAACTTAAAATTTTAACACAAACTTAGAGCCATTGATTTCATTTAATAATAACATTAATCAAGCATTGATCACATGAGATCAATATCTCAAAATTTATTTTATTTATAAAAATCTTCACAACATCTATATAATTAATTTATAATATAGAAGCCGGAGTTATGGTACAACTACAGAGTTACTTAATTAGCCTTATCACCAAATTAGCCTTATTACAGAAATATCCTAATCCGTAAAGGAAATGGTTTTAGTGAAAATAAAGTCCGACCCCAAATAGGAAACCGATCATACTTCTTGCCTTCTTTATATTGCGAACTTGTGTAGAATAATTTATCACTTGCCTAGCTAGCTTTTTTGCTTTCGTTTCATTACATCAACTCTCCAGTTCTCATATTTGCTTAGAGCTTTCGAATAAATTCTTGAATCTATTTCTCCATGGCTTACTTTGATTCCATAATCCCCAGTGTCACCAACGAACAACAATTGACTGATTTTATTCACAAGCACAAAGTTTCATTTCCTCCTGAAACAAAAATACGTCTCTGTGGTAGCACTAATGAACCTCCAGATCAGTACTGCATTAGATGTTATCCGATTTGTATTGCTTTAGGGTTGAAGTTCCCTTTACATCCTTTCATTAGAAGGTTTTTTTGGCACTATAACTTGGAGCTTACTCAACTTAGCCCCACTGGGTACATAATTCTTTTAGGGTTTCTTGCCCTTAGACGTATCTCCTCCGGTTTACATTTGGGTTTCAATGAGTTCCGGGAATTATACATCGTAAAGCAAATTAAGGATCTTGATATTTTTAACATAATCCCTCGTGATCCTGACCAAGTTTTGATTGCTGATGTGCCTACGCCTACCACTACTAATGATCAAGGATGGGATTGTGATGTTTTAGAGCTAAAACTGAATTACCAACACTTGTATTTAAGAGCCACAGTACCCTGTAAGTACTATTTAATTATGAAAAAAATAAGGCTGTTAATTATTTTTATTGATTTGTGTTTTTCTTCCTTAGTTGATGATTATGCTGTTAATGTCGCTCCTATGGCTGGTACTTTTGATCGGACGATGATCAATAAGGCGTTACAGTTGAAGGACAGAAGCTGGTTTCTTTTATTGGATGTCACCAGGAATTCTGAGCCAGAAGCCTCAGCCATTTCACATACTCAATTGAAAGATGCCTTTGGTAATGAGGAATCATTGATGTTGAACGAGGTGAAGGGTCTAAGAGAAGAGCTGGAAGAGACAAAGATGAGACTTGAGGAAACTGAAGAAGAATTGGATAGGGCTGTTAAGAAGGCAAAACTTGAAAAGGAAAAAAGGAAGTCAGTAGAGACGAAGAAGTACTATGAAGGTTTGCTCAAGGATACTCAGAAATTTTTCCAAATGGGACTGTTCGAGAGTGAAATTGAGATATTGGTAAGGGAGAATAAGAGACTTGTAACTGAGCTGGAGGCAATGAAAAAGAAGAAAACTACCAGTGGTAAACGAAAGACCCGCCATTAACGCGGCCCTGAGATTTTGGAGGCCCTAACCATACATAAGAGAGGCATTGAAGTGGATGGAAAAGTTTTTTTTTCCTTGTCATCGTTATCCTCAAGTAGTAAGTGAGCCAAGTATTTGTAGTAGATGAGGGTGACTTGGAAATTAAGCCAGGTAGCTCTTTGGTAATAGCTTTGTGGCTTCATTCAATTTGTTCTATCTCAATTGAAACTAATTCAATTAGTTAATATGAGTGCATATTTCTTACCGTCTGTTCTTCACTTGGCCTCAAGTGACCTGACTTTGATTCAGTTTCTTCATATTTCATCACAATAACAAGGGGTTCTTGTCTTTCATTTGATAACAATCTTTTGAGGTTCCCTTTAGATCTCTTCCTTGGATGGTTCTTCAATCAATATAATTTATCCTCAATTCAAAACTTTGAAAACAGGCAGAAATTGAAAAGATAAAAGAGAGTACATGGAGATAAAGAAGAACTCTGTTGCTGATGTCTAAGCCTATATGGATGTAAACAAAATTGTAATTGAACTGATCCTCCGTGAAAATGAGAAACTGATACGGGGAGAATAGGGGGAAAATGAGCGAAATCTCTTATGTTTGATGAAATTAAACGAAATTCCTCTCATATTTTAAAACTAAGTAAAACTCTTCTTGTGTTTTATCATAAGAACAAAAATATTAATAGCTAAAATCAGAATTTAACTTAATTTTAAAACATCAGAAAGGTTTCTCCTAATTTCACCAAACGTTTTGCTATTTTTCTTGAGATTAAGAGACTTTTATCTGAAATAGAAGCAATGGAAAATGAGAAAAATGAGATTAAACAAAAGGGGAATAACGAGTCCTGTACTAGTGATTGTGACATGGCAAGGTTACGAACATGGATACAAAGGACTGTTAAGCTGGGAATCCAAGTATATTAATGGATGGAGAATTTGTAGTAAATGAACTTCGAATGAAATCAACTACACATAGATTGCAAGTATCTAACTGCATTAAATAAATTCAACACCGCATATTTATCACCCAAAAAAATGAAATACCAAGAAAAGACGACCGATGAACTATTACTTCTTCTTCCCCGCTTTTCCCTCCTTCCTTCTGATAACTTCGTTAGCATATTTCACTCCTTTTCCCTTGTATGGTTCTGGAGGTCTCCATTTCCTAATGGAAGCAGCAAACTGACCAATTGCACTTTTATCGTATCCACTAACGGTAATTCGGGTGTTTTCCTCCACCTTCACTTTTAGATCATCTGGGATTGTCATCCTAACTGGATGAGAGAACCCAAGACTCAATACCAAGTCTCGTCCTTCTACCACAGCACGATATCCAACACCAATCATTTGAAGCTTCTTCTCAAACCCTTTTGATACTCCGACCACCATGTTGTCAGTCAGTGTCCTAAGCAAATTAAAATGGGCAAATAACTCATTATTGAATAACACAATAACAAATTATTGCACTAACTCAAACAGAGTACATAGTACATTTATGTCGTATATCGGTCAGTTGGACAATGTGTTTCTGGCATGATAAACACATCACGCATTGTAAGACCTAAAACTTGTACTTCATATATAAATGTGTCCACATAACATCAACTCTAATTTGGTGGAATAAGTCATATGTTCAAATCTCAAGGTGACGTATATATTGGTCTTATCATATTGGTTAGCAACAAGGTCACGGCCCTCATGCAGAACGTTCCATAACAAACATTCTATCAAGCATTGACAACTTCAAGCCAGATGCCAACGAGTGAGGTACCAGTAGCACCTCTGAGAAAGAGAAACAACTAGCTAGAGACATGAGAATTCTTGAAAAGCAATTAGTTTATTCTAATACAACCCATTTGAACATAGATTGCATATAACTAGAATTGCAACATTTTTGGAGACTCTTAATTCTTAAAATCACTATGGTTCTTTCAGAAAATGTTCCTAAGTGTATACTGAAAGAGGAACAATGAATAATTGTGATAAAAGGATAATAAATAGTATTTAAGGAAGAGTTCAAGCAAAACCAAATTAAAAGTACAAGGATGACAAAGAGTAGAGCTAGAGTAAGGAAAAGTTATACCTGAAAAGCCCATGCATTTGGTTTGCCCTTCGTGTCTCCACAGCCTTTCTGACCCTCAGGAACGATTCCTCTCTTTCAACCTTCACTTCTCGTGGATAAACAAGAGAAAGTTCACCCAATGGACCCTTTACTTTTAGATCTTGACCTTCTAATGTGATTGCAACATTGGATGGCACTTCAATTGGTTGTTTCCCTATTCTTGACTCCTTACATTCTATAGTCTTCCTCGAAATGCCAACCCGAGTTACAGGAACATTAGAAATGCAGAATCTGTTTCTCTCACCCAAAAATACAGACCTCAAATTGCTGCAACACCATAGCAAAATCAACTGTCTCAACTTTCAGAATACTAGTCAGTTCATCAGTTTTAAAATTACGACATATATTTTTTCAGATATATTGTACCCTGCTCACAAGAAAATCCCTGCAATTGGTTTGATCACCGATAGAATATAGAATGAAGAGAAATCTCAATTCCATTACTTGAATCCCAAGAAAATCATATTTCCACTCAACTAAGCTCAAAATAACTAAGGTTTGACTCGAGCTCCTGACGAAGTTTCATGCAAAAAATGAAAAACTTGAAGAGAAGAATTGGCATGTAAAATTATTTGGGCAGATAGAATTTGTTATATCTTCATATGCTCATCCACTTTAACAGACTAACAAGTATACGCAAGCAATCAAGAAGGTAGAAAAGCTCGACTCTAACTTTCTAATCCAAGGCCATCTGACCTCACTTTCTAATAATGTCCATAGGAATAAATAACTTATAAAGTCAAGTCATGTTCATACAAACAAATTATCAAACAAACTCGAGATTTCAATTTCAGAAAGTTCATACATTTTACCAGCATTGACCAGGAAAATTAAAATGCCATTATGCCACAGTTTCTCATCATCATCAAACAATAGCTTTCCCACCAAAAATTGGAAGTAAAACCAAGAACTCTACAGGGCACAGTTTTAGTAGCATTGTGGGCGAACCTTTTTCACTTTCAACAGCAAAATATTTCTTTGGTGTTTGCACATAAAAGCAACAGAAGCACTTCTAATAAAAATGACAACCAAACTGTACATCCACAGGCCAATAATCCTATTTTTAATCACAATTCCAAGCTAAAAGTTCAACTAAACTAATAAAATTCCTTCTTAAAAACTCAAACACCTAAAACAATATGAGCCCAAAAAACCAATTTCACTTGAATCACAAAAAATTGGATATCATTTAGTGAAAAGATTAAAACTTTATTTAAATTCTGACATTTCCAAAAAAATTCTGGCTACCGACAAGCAAATTTTTTTGCATGAATGCCGGGGCAGCAATATGAGAACATAAAGCTTAAGCTTTTATCCAAATAGAACTTGAAACAAAACCCAGATGAGGTATTAAGTAAAAAATAGAGAATTTTCAGGTTAGAATTTGACCTGGTTTGGAAAGAAGAAGTGATAGAAGAAGCCATTTCGCTTAAGCTGCTTTGAGCATCAATGGAGCTTCCAATATCCAAAACTGACTGTTAAGTGTTATCCATCCAGTGACATGAACGTTTGTGCATAATTACATAAATGCCCTGATTACCGAACAAAATTCTCAAATGTATCCTGGGCTTCTTTCTGGGTTTTGGCAGATCTCATTATGGGCCTACTTGGGCCGCTAACTCATGTTTATGTGTCCTCTTTCGAAGTATAATTTCTTTTTCACAATTCATAAAATCCCATTTATATATATTATTTATACTTTTATTGTCGGAAACATTGTTTGTTATTATCATGGTCTTAAAATTTTTCACTTATTTATCTCAAAGTTATTTAATTTAATTTTTGAATAATTTAAAAAAAGGAAAAGAAACTGTTGGACCATAGGATGAAGTCGCCCTAGGACGAAAGGAAGAACGAAGAGAAGAAGGACGATGGGCCGAAGAGCGACGAAGAGTTTGGGGCGACCGGACCAATGGTTAGGGCGAAAACCCATGATGCGGTTACTCCCACGATCGTAGCAGTTGGACGGTTTTCCCTCCATAACCAAGCAGTTGAGACACGCAGCTCAGTGGTTACAGGCACGATCTTGCAGCTGCAGAGAGATACTGGAACCGCCTAAAACAGTTGACAAGCTTCACTATAAAAGCCTACCTACACTAAGAGAACAAGCCCGATAAAATGAAGACTCAAGTGAGCATATTTTTATTTTTCATTTCTTAGACTGTAATCTTAGGACTGTAACTTGTGTGCTTGCGCCCCTTGGAGGCTTATTCACTTAATCAACACACCCTTGCTGGGACATTGTCTCAGGAGGTTTGAACCTTACACGCTCTTCTTTCTTCACGCATAAAAATTACGCAAACAGTTTTTGGCGACCACAGTGGGAGAATTGGTGTAAGAGTGGAGATGCCTCCGAAAAGAAACGCTCAAACTGGCTCAACTGCGAAGGAAGAAGGACTGGAGCAAACCAACCAGCCCGACGTTCCAGCCATAGTGGGTCAATTCGAGGGTCTGGAAGACGCTAGTCGGTACGAACCTATGAGAGAGCTAAGCCCTAACGCGGTGCGCGCGTTGTTCGGTGAATTCACACAGGATGTTGTCGAACAGGTTAGGTTCCAAAATGCACATGTCATAGATAAGTTCGTATCAACTACTAATTCGCATTATGAAAACATGGCTAAACATCTAAGCTCGTTAAACGAATAAATTGCCAAATGTGTAAACGGCGGGACGGTGCTGCCGCGGACTACGCCTCCCCCTGCGGCAAGCAGTTAGGAGGTTGGTCCTAGTAATGTTCTTGCTCAGGGAACCGACATCCATGCGGTTCTTAGGGGAGGAACAAGTCCTGGAGGCAATGGCCCACAATTATGACCAAATATACACCAATGGCCAAATATAGGACCAAATATACACCAAGGGCCAAATATGGCACAAAATGAAGTGGTGTTGCCTCAGGGTGTCCAGAACCCTGATTATGTCCCACTTTTGAGAGGACCGCAACCACCGCTCATAGCTGTGCCATTCAATGGCAATGATATGCTAACGGAACAAATGACAGAGATCCTTCAAAACCAATTCGATCTAGGCATACGGTCGATTCGGCCAAGATATCGGAAGCCGTATCCTGATTGGATCGATGTGGCTTATCCATGGCCCATAAACTACAAGATACCAGATTTTACCCTCTTTACGGGGTCTGGGGAAGTTTCTACCATGGAACTCATAGGGCGATTTACTCTTCAGTGTGGGGAAATCAATGATTTCCACAAACTGAGCTTGTTTCACGGCTCCTTGTCAGGGGTAGCTTTCTCCTGGTACGTCAGTCTGCCGGCCAATTCAGTAGAAAATTGGCAGCAAATGGAACAATTATTTCATGGGTAATTTTACAAAGCCGAGTCTGAAGTGGCCTTAGCTGATTTGGCAAACCTAAGACAATTGCCAGGAGAATGGGCCGAAACATTTTTACAGCGGTTTAAAGTAGCTCGGGGCCGATGTTACGTGCCATTGCCCGAAAAAGAATTTGTGAGGATCGCTCAAGATTTCTTAAATCTTGATCTGAAAAAGAAGTTTCAGGATCGCCAGTTTTGGGATCTTCCCCAACTCACCACCAGTGTGGTGCGTTATGAGCGATTATTACGAGAAGATGAGCAAATGAAGAATTCGAGCAAATGGACATATTACAAGAATATTGACTATGAAATGGGCGAAATAGATACCGAGTCGGCCAATTTATGTCTGGCCGAGTTGGTTAAAGGGAAACCTTACGTTTGCAAAATGTGGGCAAAACCTCAAGCAAGTGAAAAAAATGATAGAAGGGGCAGAAACTTCTCCTTTGATATTACTAAAGTCGATGCCATATTTGACCAGTTATATAAGGACAAGCAAATAAGCTTGAGCGACCGGCATACGTTGCCAACGGCCGAGCAGATCGGTAATGTCTTACAGGATGCCATAGAATCTGGACGAATCATGTTCGAGAAGAAGATGGCCGTGGATAGCGACCCTTTTCCAAAATCGGTGGGGGTGAACATGATTAATCCAGACCTTGCCAAGGTGAACCTGCCAAAAGTCAAATTAGTTCTAGACGAGGGACAGCACCATCGTCGTCAAAGCGCTCTGGAAAGGATTAAGGAACCTTCAGGACAAGGAGACCAGCAGAACATTTGTATTCGATGCAAGAACGACTTGGAATGGATGAAAGAGTTAGAAGACACTTGCGAAAAGCCTGCAAAGAGAAAGCCATCATCATGGAAACCCCGGACCTTCGCCCCAAGGTTCTATGGGGAGAATTCAAATCCAGAATGTAAGGACGTTCAGGCCGAAGATTAATCGGCCCAATGTTTGGCATTCATACCAAAAGCCACACTCGGGCCAGCGGCTAAGCGGGAACTATCGTCCTGTAGACGAAATGACAAGGACGCAGTTGAGGGGCGGCACCAAAGGAATTATGGCCATTGATGCGTCGACAAGGTGAAACGAAGACCACCATAGGCCGTAGCCCTCGCACCACAGAGAAAAAAAGAAGTAAATAAAAAAAGGGGTGACAACAAAGAAGGAACGGTGGTAAGTTGCGACGAACACACTAAATTCGGCAGACGGAAGCCGGACGAAACAGACTACGAAGAGCCGCCTATCGTCATTCAGTTCGGCAGTATGCCGCCAGTGGTGGCTAATCATTACCTATTGCCTGGGAAATTCAGGAGAGATAACAATTAGGAAGCTGGAACAAGCGATGACGTTTATGAGGGTGGCGAAACCGAATTTGCAGCGCTCTCAATCACAGACCGGGAAGCTGAAGAGGAAGAGATGACCGATGTGGAAGAAGAAATAGACATCAAGACCGAATCAAGGAGAAGGGTAATTTCACAGAATCGGCTTCTCAGAGAATTATATGAAGCCGGAAATCCTACAGTCGGGACATTGGGAGAAGATTTGGGACGATACCCGTTCCTTGTTCTGTATGGGACACCTAAGATAAAGCGGGCCATCACTAGAGCGGAAAAACAGAGATTGATTGTCAATCTGTCTCCTAGGACGCGCCAGCCACGTTGCTACCTTCTGGATGGGATATAAAAGAGGAATGGCCTCAAGTTGACAACGAGGCCGATTAGGCAATGGAAATAGGGCTATCAGGTAAAGTGGTTTTCCCGAAGCCACCAACACATATGACGAAGCATCTGCGGCCGTTGTATGTGAAGGCAAATGCTAATGGGATACCTGTCACCAAAGTACTAATTGATAACGGGGCGGCCATTAATGTAATACCAGTTAGGATGCTAGGACGATTGGCCAAGTCCGAAGAAGACCTTCTCCATACGGAAGTGATGCTTACCGGCTTTAATGGAGGGGCGACGACAGAAAAATGAGTTATTCCATTGGACCTGAAGTGGGAAGCACTACGAAGACGGTGGTCTTTTTCGTCATAGATGGACCAACTACATACAATATACTACTGGGACGAGACTGGATTCACGGCAGCCGATGCATCCCTTCATCCCTTCATAAATGCTTGGTTTTCTGGAACCAGTGGGACGAAGTAGAGATAGTGCATGCCGACAATAAGCCCTTCGCTGCGGAGACAAACTCGGCCGAATACTTCATGTACGAAGGGAACTATGGGCCGACCAGAGTTTTGAATAAAGGGAAAGGCCTACCATTGTGGCTCAAAATGACGAGTTTTACCCCTCTGGGTTGCTGGACGATTTGTTTGCACAGACAAGACCAACCACGGTGGTCTTTGGAGAACCGACACACATCGATTTGAATGAAGAACGACCAAAATAAGGAGCAAGCCTCTCTTGCGGCCTCCAAGGCCAATTATTGGCCTATGTGATAGAGCGAAGAAGTAAGGACGAAGCACAGACCGCTATTTCGCCTTAAGAGGCAAATTACTGACATACCAAACGGAGGACAAAATAAAAGAGCTATGTAGAGTGGACTACTTGATGGAAGGAGGAGAATCAAAGAAGGAAGAGTTCGCCATGAATGGACGACGCAAGACAAACATCTCAAGAGGGCAAGATGCTTTGGACGAGGTAAATCTGGGGAACGAGCACGATAGGCGCATAACTTACGTTAGCAAGGAATTGGAGCCCCATGTACGTGAAAAGTTAGTTTGTTTGTTGCAAAGATACAAAGATTGTTTTGCATGAGACTACCATGAGATGTCTGGTTTAGATAGGACGTTGGTAGAGCATAGGCTGCCAATCATGCCAAGTTATAGGCCTCACAGGCAATCTCCCCGGAGGTTTGCGCCTAATGTCATGCCTGATATTAAGAAAGAAGTTGAACGATTGTTAGAGGCAAAATTCATTAAGACGACCAGATACATGGAATGGTTGTCAAATATTGTCCCAGTTAGGAAAAATATTGGAAATATAAGGATTTGTATAGATTTCAGAAATTTAAACCTGGCAACACCAAATGATCAATACCCAATGCCGACAGTAGATTCCCTAGTGGATTCCACAGCAGGGTATCAGGTATACTCGTTTATGGATGGGTATGCGGGCTATAATCAGATTTACATCGCCGAAGATGATGTACATAAGACGGCCTTTAGATGCCCAGGTTCCCTAGTTTAGGGGTTTTAAGGTGGAATATCCGGTAACGCAGCGGAAGCGGTGGAAAATCAAATTTTCCGATTTCAAAATTTTTTCTCGGATTAATTAAATAAACATATTTATTTAATATTCCAATAATCAAATTATGAAATAAAATTCAATAAATCATATTTAAGTGAATTTACCAAATTACCCTTACTTTGGTATTTTGTCCATTTTAGTCCGAAATTGATCTAATCAATTTTGAATGATTCTAAATCATTTCTAAGTTGAACTTAGCATGTTCAAAACATCAAAACACCAAAAGCACCAAAATCCCCAAATTCTAACTCCTGGCCGGCCGAATACACCACTTTGGTGCCAAAGTGTGCACTTTGTCATTTCATGCATCAAAACACATCAAGATGTAATCCAATGAACATGAAACTTTATATGCATCATATACACATCCAAATACACAACATATATGAAAAGCCACAAATTGGAATTGTTCATGAACCCTAATTTTTCAATTTCTTCAAATTGGACAAATTAGACAAATTGGTTAAATCCAACACTTCAATCATCTTTCTTCCATCCAATCAAAGTCTCAACACAATGAAACAACTCAAGATCAAATCTAGGTCATCTAAGAGTGGGTCAACAACTCTAGATTAGCAACATGGTTCCAAAACCTTAAAAGAAAGCTTATAACTACAATAGTCACAACCTTCCTTCATCATACATGCTCAACACTTCCATCAAAACTTCCATCAACAAAAACACAAGGAATAAAGAAATAAATAACCTAAGAACATCATATGTTAAAGCCTAGATCCTAAGGGACATTTTCCTTTCTAATAGCAAGTTGGAAAAACTCACTAAAATCCAAGCTTTCTTTGATTTCTTCTTTCTTTCTCACA
This sequence comes from Zanthoxylum bungeanum, assembly GCA_019454045.1. NCBI lineage: Eukaryota > Viridiplantae > Streptophyta > Magnoliopsida > Sapindales > Rutaceae > Zanthoxylum > Zanthoxylum bungeanum. The sequence goes on along the minus strand of SKCR01007828.1, from coordinate 63,535 downwards.
AGCTTCCTTTGCTTCCATTAATGGAGTTTTTCTTTTAAAGTGTATTAGGTTAAGAATGAAATGAAATGAAAAACAATATATACTTGCACAAAAATGCCTTGGCCGAAATTCACCTAGACTTGTACAAGTTTATAAATTTCATTTCCATTTCATTTTCATTTGATCAACTTTAATAAATATCTAAACATTTTAAAGATATTAATATAAAGTCAACAAATGCAACTAAGAAAATATCTCTTATATATTTTCAAGGTCATGGCCGAATTTAATCAAAAATAAAGGAGAAAGACATTTTAATTTTTCAAACAATTTTGAACAAATATCTTAAGAAGTCAAATCAATTTGACAACATTTTCCTTTAATGTATAAGTCAACAATTGCAACTTATAATCATTTCCTAACTTTATCATTTGGTGAGATATTTATATTTTAATTATATTAATCATTTAACAATTAAATAATTAAATAATTAATTAAATACAAATATATTAAATATATGTATTATATTTACTTTAAATATCTCAAATACATATATTAATGATATATGTCAAATACCTTTATTTGACTATTTATTAATGTGTATTTAATAATATCATATATTAAATACAAATACACATTAATTAGGAAATGACGGTTCGGCCCGTTCGCATGTATTTTTCGTTTAACGATTAAACGATTTATAAATAATAATCATTATTCATAAATGTTGCTCTAGTGCTCTACGAGTATGTTTCATTATTGAGACTCTCTAGATTCAGGTATATCCGTCACGAAATCCAATTTCATGTGCATAATCTATCCACCTGTAGATTATGACGATCACAGATAAACTAGCTAAATCATACAGGTCGAGGTCATTGCATACGTATAATCCCTCCGTCACAGATATCCAGATAATCCCAGAGATATAGATGTGAACGTCAAATCTCTATAGGTATTATCTCGTCGACGTATCTATTAGCAATCTTTAAATAACACTCGGAACTTACTTCCGATGTATACTGTGGCCACAGATTTAACAGATTGCTAAATATATATGGACTACCTATGCTCTGTACACAGAACTGACGGATCCTCTCTTGACACACACATGATATCCTGAGGATCGATCCACACCCAACGAACGGGCGGAGGTCTGATCTAAATAGATCGGTGACGTGACTGCCATCTAAGTGTGGAGGATGTCTCATACATCCACAGTGGTGTCTCAAGTCGAAGGACCACTATGCTACTCAACCCGAGAAGATTCTTATTGGCGTTGGTGTACCATCCATTAAGAATCTTCGGTGAGCCGTTCAGTGTTTATCCACTATAAACACCTACACGTCTATACGAGTCTCCCTAGACTCATGGTTCATTGGGATAAACCATCGGACCAAGTCTCGATATACGACATGTACTGGTCTCAACGGATTTGACTACCCGACCCGTGTTAGCAAATCTTGACCAGGTAATATGTTTGATAATAAACATATAGTAGTGACACTTCCCAATGTCAATTACAAACTAACTTTGTAACTGTGTACTGCATTATATTATCGGGCCTTTGTCTAATATATACATATCACTAAACCACATTTAGTTTCAATCTAATCGTAATCAGATCGAATATGTATATAAGAACAAGAGGTGCAACCATAAATAAGTAATATATAGAATAAGGGGATGTCGTATTCATGAATCATGCATAAATACGGTCCGGATTGGCGCTCTGAGCACCAACCCCAACAATTTCTCCCACTTGCTCTAGTGCCAATCCACGGTATCATATACACGTCTCAATATGCATCGTATGCACATGGCCCTCAAAAGCTCACCCAGTACTTAAGAGGTAGGCAACAAAAACAATTCAAAACTTCTATTTTATAAGGTCACTATGCAACTTCATAAGTCAATACTTCATAAGTTGCATTTAATTCCACTATAAAAGTAGAATCCTTCGTGACACTCCCACTGTATCTTTTGTGACTCTTTATGACGTAGACTGTCTAACGTCATAATTAGTCTCAAAACTAATATGACCATAATGGTTGCAGACTGTATTCTCCATGATTTAGAAACTCGTTCTTAATATCTCAAAGATCACAAAGAACGTGTTTCAAGATCCATCCTATGGTCTATAGGATATCAAAATAACTCGTAACAATTACGATTAAATCAATATCTACAATCGCACATTATAAAGTATTTATTATGTCATCGTCAAATGATACATAAGATTGATTAGACATTCTAATCAATATCTCTTTCGAAAAAGGAATCATCCTTTACGAAAGATGAATATTTTATATAAGACACACAATAACTGTCCAACAGTTATACTAACTGTCATACAAATAGCCTAGTTATGTCCTTTATTAGATCATATCTAATGTACGAATAATATGAGTATCTCACAAGTCTCTTAGTTTTATATCTTATATAAAACTTTATATCGTATATAACAGAGACTACTCCCACTGTTTTCATGGAGTAAAGAAGACTTAGGTAAACCTTTTACCTCACAAACATCTCTTATTACTATAATAATGACAATGTCGTTAAGATATATATTGTATGGGCCAAATTTGGGCCGAGGGCAAAAACCGTCTTTTACCTCAAAGCCCAGGAAGTATGCAAAGCCCAAAGAAACCAAGCCCAAAGATTTTCAAGTTAGTGGACAAATTAGGTCACAAATCAAATGCTTTTAGTTAGGTCAACCACCTCCACTTTACCTAATTTATGATTCCCACCTGCCTTAGTTTTTTATCTATTATTCGAGCACCTTATGGGACCTACCACAGTTACCAAAGATGATCATTTTCATCTATAAATAGAAACGAAATCCAGAAGAGGAGAAGGAAGCCTGACTTCTCCTTACATACAGCTTCTGCTCTCTGACACAAGCTCTCAGAGCTTCACATTTCTTAAACACTTCATTCCGCCCTCACGGCCACCCAAAGAAGGTCATGGTAAGTAAGCCTTGCTTTCACATTTTACACATTTACTGCTCATTTCATACTACTGACTTGAGCGTCGGAGTGCCCCCGGCACCCACCACACCGGTGGGGAGTCTCCTCCCGCTCACTCTACCTTTGTTTTGCAGGATCGCTGATGCCCCAACCTACAAATTCTGATTGTGGACCTCGGCCGAATTCCAGCGTCCACAATTTGGCGCCCACCGTGGGGCCTTAGCGATTCATAGCAAGCAAAGACCACCCAGTCTACAATCCTTACAAACAGACATCAGATCCCGTGGTGGCATAATCAGTCACTCTACAAAACAGTTACGATCAATGGAAGATGAAAATTGATCCATGTAGAACTCCAGTACTAATCTCCAATAGTATCTGGAACATAATTCATTCTTCGGCCACTCAAAGGCGTGAAGCTATAACTCTTTTCAACTATCTTATCAACCCAATTTCTTAGAAGCATTCAAGAATATGGAAAGTGAAAATCCACCATCAGACGACTATCCATTTAATCAACAAAGAAGCCATCGGATTTCTCCAGCCGACCAATCACGACAAGTCATTTCTTCCATGTAAAAAGAAATGTTGGAGTAATTCTCTCCAGTCTACCCGGGGTCAAACTACCAATAAGGAAAATCTGAGCATTCTCTCTTTATAAATCATCAGCTCTCAAGGACTTGGAAGAATGGCCATATCCGACATGCGACGGGGTGAATTCCAATATTCTTCATACGACACGAAAGATTTTCTTAAGGTATTATGGAGTGGAAACTCTCATGCTTCAACTTGCATTAATTTCCGACAAAAACATTCTATGCTTCACGCATACAACTACTATACATGTGAAAGGAATATCCTCAAACACGCACACAACCTTTAAAAACAGTCCAATTACCAAAAGCTACATTTGACACTACATGCGCATGCCTAGCATTGAATGGATACTTCATTCGACATGGGGCTCGAGATGTTTGGCATAAGAAAATGCTCTATTCGACACTACATTCAGCATTAGGTGATGTCCCACTCGACATGAAATGAAGAAATGCTAATATCAATTCCATTCAACAATGCTAATACACATGCATAAAAAAAAAAAAAGAGGCCCAGGATTCCAAACATTACTTGCTACCAAACAGGAAGCACATGATCAAATGGTCTACACTACGACACGCCAAGGCATACTACAAAGAGCACCACAAAAAGCTACTCCATGTGCACAACCATCATTCGACACCTACAAGGTTGCCACACCCCTCTCTACACACATCAATATGCCAAACCAATAGACCCAACCTGCCAGCCCACTAACCAAACAAAACAGCCCAAATCAAACTCCATTCGGCATATAGTAGACCCACAAGCAGCAAAACACAAGAAATTGCCCAAACTTTGACCAAAATTAAAAGAAAAATGAGAGGTGGGCCCGGATTTGCTTTGATTGACAAAAGAAAAATGAAATTGGCGTAAGATTAAAAAGAAAAGTCGTGGGCCTAGTTTTGAAGAGAATGTGAAAAGAATATAGCAACCCCACAACTTTGAATAAAACAAGAAAAACACGTGGGCCATGTACAAATCATATATTATGAGAGGTCTCAAACTTTAAACAAGAGTCTGCAAGCAACCAGATGGCATATACTGCCCATACCACATTTCCCCACACTACCACACTACACATCACTTATGCGCTCACTGCCCAATATATATATATATATATAGCTCAATTTAAATTATAGATTGATCCCAAAAGAGTTACAACAGTCGAGTTATACATAAGCCTTTTATTACGTGGGCCTCTTGCTTGTGGGCTTGGAAGGCGTTAGTGAGCTGTTGGCATTTGGGCTCATTTCCTTCATGTGTATCCTTCACATGGTGCATGGCTTCTGGCATCCCTTCGGCGCGTGGGTTCTAACACAATTTGATCGTGCACGTGGGTTGCATGCTACAGTAGCTCAAGCTTTGTAACTTCGATTTATTGAACATACTTTTTAGCTCCCAAAGACTTGGAAAGATTGTCATACAATAAGGTGAATGGTTATCCACTTCAGGCAACATGGAAAAATCCCATCTCTCCTAGACTACTTGGAATGATTGTCAACTCCTCCAGACTAAATCAAAGGTTAGTTATCTTCTTCATGCTACATTAATTACACCAACTCGAGACTACATAGGGAATCTATTAACATGCCTAGTCAAATGAAAATTTTCTGGACCTCATTTGGTCCATTCGACCAACCTACATCAGGTTAGGTAGTATGGAAATTCCATGTGACTTTCATCAAAGTTAATTCTATTGTAGTATCATTAAACTAATTCAAGTATTGTATAATTAGTAATGACATCAATAAGCATCAATTTCTTCCATACTACATATTAGGGTAATCATTTCCATACGTAGTATGAAGATTATCATCCATTATAGACTTTATGGATAGATTTCCATAAACTCTGGAGAGTATTGGAAAAGCCCTGTGAACCTTCATCAGGTTCATTCGACCCTAGTCTCCTGACCATCATCAGGTCAGGTAGAATGAAAATTTTCTTGGACCTCTTTTGGTCCAATTGACCAAACTTTATCAAGTTAGGTAGTATGAAGATTCTCTTGGACCTTCATTAGGTTCATTCGACAGTAGTATTGTAGAAGTGTGAAGAGGATGACCTTGACATATATTCTCCAAGTTCATTCTACCATAGTCTCATGGTCAGATAGAATGAAGATTCAGTTGGACTTACATCAAATTCATTCGACCAAAGCTTCATGGACCTTCATTAGTTTCATTCGACCGACCTACATCAGGTCAGATAGAGTGAAGAGTCTTATGGACCTTCATCAAGTATATTGTAGTATGAGGAATAGACACCTCTTTTACCTTTCTTAGGTCTAGTAGAATCATGAATGATGACCTTGGACTTTCATTAAGTCCATTAGTTCCATTCGACAGTAGTCTCGTAGAGTAGAGATGACCTTGATGACTTGCATCAAGTTCATTCCATTGTAGTATCATGGGCTTCCTTTAAAGTCTAGGATAGTGAGTCATGATCTCCTTGAACTTCCATCAAGTTCATTCGACCATGACCTCTTTGGACTTCAATCAAGTCCATTCGACGAGTCCAGTCGACAGTAGTCTCATAGAAGAGTGATGAGTAATGACTTTCATCAAGTTCATTCAACTGTAGTATCGTGGACCTTCTTCAAGTCTAGGATAGTGAGTAATGATCTCTTTGGACTTTCATCAAGTCCATTCGACAAGTTCATTCGACCGTAGTCTTATAAAACCTCATCTTGGACTTCCTTCAGGTCCATTCGACAACTCCATTCGACCGTAGTCTCGTAGAATGGAGGTGACATTGATGACTTCACCAAGTTTATCTATTGTAGTCTCATGGACCTTCATCAGGCCTAGGAGAGTGAGTAATGAATTCTTTGGACTTTCATAAAGTCCATTCGACCGTAGTCTCATAAATCCTCATTAAGAGAATAAGTAATTTCATTCTTTGGACTTTTATCAAGTCCATTCGACAGTAGTCTCGTAACCTTCATCAAGTCTAGTAGAGTGGTGATTCTCATAGACATGCATTAGTTTCATTCGACCGTGTCTCATAGACCTTCATCAGGTTCATTCGATCATGACCTCCTTGGACTTCCATCAAGTCCATGTGACATGTCCATTCGACAGTAGTCTCGTGACCTTCATCAGGTCTTGTAGTATGAAGATTCACATAGATATTCATTAGGTTCATTCGACTGTGCCTTATGGACCTCCATCAAGTCCATTTGATAGTCCATTCGACAGTAGTATCATGGACCTTCATCAGAACTAGTAGTATGAGAAGGAAAGACTCTCATAGACCTTCTTCAGGTCTAGTAGAGTAAAAATCTCATTGACTCATATTAGATCATGTAGAATGAAGAATGAAGACCCCCGTGGATCTTCATCATATGGAATCTGTAGACTCCATTGTACATTTATCAATATGTATGGTCGTCGTTGATACATAAGACAATGAAACATCCTTCATATGGAACACGCCCATTTTGACTCAGGAAGAGTCAAATAGAAGACCTGACCTTCATCTGGTCAGACGATATTGTAAATTCCCCTGGTCATTTGACCCGTAGTATGGGGATTATCCTGACCTTCATCTGGTTCAGTCGACCGGGGACATCCCCCATTGGCTCTTATAGAGTCAAGTTGAAGACCTGACCTTCATCTGGTCAGACGATATTGTAAATTCCCCTGGTCCTTTGACCCGTAGTATGGGGATTATCATGACCTTCATCTGGTTCAGTCGACCGGGGACATCCCTCATTGGCTCATGTAGAGTCAAGTTGAAGACCTGACCTTCATCTGGTCAGACGATATTGTAAATTCCCATGGTCCTTTGACCCGTAGTATGGGGATTATCCTGACCTTCATCTGGTTCAGTCGACCGGGGACGTCCCCCATTGGTTCATGTAGAGTCAAGTTGAAGACCCGACCTTCATCTGGTCAGACAATTGTAAAATTCCTCTGGTCCTTTGACCCGTAGTATGGGGATTATCCTAACATTCATCTGGTTCAGTCGACAAGGGACATTCCCCTGGACTCATGTCGAGTCAAGCAAACTCCTGAACCACCGTTTGGTTCAGTCGACAAGGGACATTCCCCTGGACTCATGTCGAGTCAAGAAAACTCCTGAACCACCGTTTGGTTCAGTCGACAAGGGACATTCCCCTGGACTCATGTCGAGTCAAGAAAACTCCTGAACCACCGTTTGGTTCAGTCGACAAGGGACATTCCCCTGGACTCATGTCGAGTCAAGCAAACTCCTGAACCACCGTTTGGTTCAGTCGACAAGGGACATTCCCCTGGACTCATGTCGAGTCAAGAAAACTCCTGAACCACCGTTTGGTTCAGTCGACAAGGGACATTCCCCTGGACTCATATCGAGTCAAGTAAACTCCTGAACCACCGTTTGGTTCAGTCGACAAGGGACATTCCCCTGGACTCATGTCGAGTCAAGCAAACTCCTGAACCACCGTTTGGTTCAGTCGACAAGGGACATTCCCCTGGACTCATGTCGAGTCAAGAAAACTCCTGAACCACCGTTTGGTTCAGTCGACAAGGGACATTCCCCTGGACTCATATCGAGTCAAGTAAACTCCTGAACCACCGTTTGGTTCAGTCGACAAGGGACATTCCCCTGGACTCATGTCGAGTCAAGCAAACTCCTGAACCACCGTTTGGTTCAGTCGACAAGGGACATTCCCCTGGACTCATGTCGAGTCAAGAAAACTCCTGAACCACCGTTTGGTTCAGTCGACAAGGGACATTCCCCTGGACTCATGTCGAGTCAAGTAAACTCCTGAACCACCGTTTGGTTCAGTCGACAAGGGACATTCCCCTGGACTCATATCGAGTCAAGTAAACTCCTGAACCACCGTTTGGTTCAGTCGACAAGGGACATTCCCCTGGACTCATGTCGAGTCAAGTAAACTCCTGAACCACCGTATGGTTCAGTCGACAAGGACATTCCCCTGGACTCATGTCGAGTCAAGCAAACTCCTGAACCCGTTTGTTCAGTCGACAAGGGACATTCCCCTGGACTCATGTCGAGTCAAGCAAACTCCTGAACCACCGTTTGGTTCAGTCGACAAGGGACATTCCCCTGGACTCATGTCGAGTCAAGAAAAATCCTGAACCACCGTTTGGTTCAGTCGACAAGGACATTCCCCTGGACTCATATCGAGTCAAGTAAACTCCTGAACCACCATTTGGTTCAGTCGACAAGGGACATTCCCCTGGACTCATGTCGAGTCAAGCAAACTCCTGAACCACCGTTTGGTTCAGTCGACAAGGGACATTCCCCTGGACTCATGTCGAGTCAAGAAAACTCCTGAACCACCGTTTGGTTCAGTCGACAAGGGACATTCCCCTGGTCATGTCGAGTCAAGTAAACTCCTGAACCACCGTTTGGTTCAGTCGACAAGGGACATTCCCCTGGACTCATGTCGAGTCAAGTAAACTCCTGAACCACCGTTTGGTTCAGTCGACAAGGGACATTCCCCTGGACTCATGTCGAGTCAAGCAAACTCCTGAACCACCGTTTGGTTCAGTCGACAAGGGACATTCCCCTGGACTCATGTCGAGTCAAGTAAACTCCTGAACCACCGTTTGGTTCAGTCGACAAGGGACATTCCCCTGGACTCATGTCGAGTCAAGCAAACTCCTGAACCACCGTTTGGTTCAGTCGACAAGGGACATTCCCCTGGACTCATGTCGAGTCAAGTAAACTCCTGAACCACCGTTGGTTCAGTCGACAAGGGACATTCCCCTGGACTCATGTCGAGTCAAGAAAACTCCTGAACCACCGTTTGGTTCAGTCGACAAGGGACATTCCCCTGGACTCATGTCGAGTCAAGCAAACTCCTGAACCACCGTTTGGTTCAGTCGACAAGGGACATTCCCCTGGACTCATGTCGAGTCAAGAAAACCTCCTGAACCACCGTTTGGTTCAGTCGACAAGGAACATTCCCCTGGACTCATGAACTCCTGAAATTCTATTTCAGTTCGGTCAAAGACACGAACTCCATGACCCTAGATAAATCAAGAAGCTAAGATGCATGCAAACAGAAACCCACGTTTTTGTATATATTTTGATACGACATTTGGCAGAAGGTAATACATTCTTACGCTCTTTTTTCACATACGACACGGATAAATATACTCTCTAAAACAAAAATTCTTTGACTTAGAGAGTAAGGGACAAACTGTATGGGCCAAATTTGGGCCGAGGGCAAAAACCGTCTTTTACCTCAAAGCCCAGGAAGTATGCAAAGCCCAAAGAAACCAAGCCCAAAGATTTTCAAGTTAGTGGACAAATTAGGTCACAAATCAAATGCTTTTAGTTAGGTCAACCACCTCCACTTTACCTAATTTATGATTCCCACCTGCCTTAGTTTTTTATCTATTATTCGAGCACCTTATGGGACCTACCACAGTTACCAAAGATGATCATTTTCATCTATAAATAGAAACGAAATCCAGAAGAGGAGAAAGGAAGCCTGACTTCTCTCTTACAGCTTCTGCTCTCTGACACAAGCTCTCAGAGCTTCACATTTCTTAAACACTTCATTCCGCCCTCACGGCCACCCAAAGAAGGTCATGGTAATAGTAAGCCTTGCTTTCACATTTTACACATTTACTGCTCATTTCATACTACTGACTTGAGCGTCGGAGTGCCCCCGGCACCCACCACACCGGTGGGGAGTCTCCTCCCGCTCACTCTACCTTTGTTTTGCAGGATCGCTGATGCCCCAACCTACAAATTCTGATTGTGGACCTCGGCCGAATTCCAGCGTCCACATATATAACACTAGAAAGTAATATGTACGCTCCCACTGACCCTTCTAATCACATATGTATTCTCTATACTTTGACAAGATCAGACAATCTGACGATATCAAAAATAGAGAACACGTATTTCTGGAAGACTTATCCGAGTCTACAATAGGCTCTATAAGCTAGCACACTAAACTGCGATCTCAGCAGAACACAAACTCTAGGGCCATTTCAGAATGAACTCTTCAAATAAGGAAATCACAACTGATCTCTTATCTGAATAAGTCATCCAAAAACGCCACTTTGCATTCTTTAGCTAAAATATACAGTTTATTATCAACATTAACCATTATATCTTTAATTGTTCAATTAGCGTGACTAGAGATAAGTTTTCTCAGGATCTACAATAGATTGCTGAGTATAACTTTTCTCATTGTCATACTATAAGGGCAAACCTTTAATAAGCTCACATTGCTTCCGTTGTGCAAACAATTAGCACATATCATGAACTAATTCATAATGAAAGCGTAATCAAGTTCAAAACTTGATTGTAGTAAGCTATGAACAATCTTAGATCTAAGGTTCAATGGTGAACTTCCAGAATCGATATCAAATATCGCTTCCATTAAAAGTCATAGGATAATTTTTCTTCATAAGAAAACAACGGAACCATTAAGTATCAAATACTCGTGAATGATTCTGTTATCCTATTGGACTTGCACGGAAGATGTATAATGGTTGTTTCATCTTATTAATTACATAGTTCCATTTATAATTTATCATTTTCACATTTGACTTCAATAAGTCAAGTCTTTTCTACAATAGTTAACATCTGATGTTACACACACTACAAGAAAAAAAGCTTTTACTGATACTAAATTAGTGTCAGTAAAGGGTTTTACTGACACTATATAAATGTGTCAGTGTTGCCGCAGCCAGAAATCACTGACACTAGTTTCTAGTGTCAGTGATTCTTAGTGTCAGTAAATGTTAATACTGTAGTATCAGAAAATTATTGACACTATGGTATCAGTAATCTCTCACACTATTTTAGTGTCAGTAAATTATTGACACTATATCATCAGTATTTAGTGATACTATAGTGTCAGTAAATTTTGTTACTGCAGTATCAGTATATCGCATATATTTGATTTTTAGTGTCAGTAATTATTGTTACTATAGTATCAATATCCGTCAATATCTTTTAAAATTTAAAAATCGTATTATTTCACAATTATATTTCTTATTTTTTGTAATTAAATTAATCATAATATATTATATATATATATACCAACTCAATGAAATAAAAAACTAAAAAATTACATTTATATAAAATTCGCAATATAATAGATTAATCGTATTAATCAATTCAACAGTATCACATGATGAATACAAAAACTCCATAGACAATCTTTAAATTAACATATATATATTTCAAAAACTACTCTTAAAGTCCCATCAAAATGTCATGCCCCCACCAAAATTCATGATACTTGTTGAGAAGCCTGCAACAATCCCCCAACAATATGATATCTGACACAAAATCTGAAATTATAAACCAAATGTTAAGAATTAGATGGACTTCCAAAAAAAATCGATATCTTCATAAATAAAAACATTAAATACATCCAAATAAAAATACAAAATATAACCCTAATCTAATTTTTGTCACATAAAGCACTTATTGACAATAACCATACCAACAACCTAAGAGCATGCATATAAAAAACCAAATGGCATCCATAATAACAAGTTGTATCTTTCATACCGCTACATAATCACCAAAACAAACAAATCAATAACACACACACACACACACACACACACACACACACACACACATATATATATAGACGGACATAAAACTGAAATAAAAGGATCTCATGAACCAGATGAAGTTTATCAGATGACATGATCTAATACTGTTTCCAAATGCAGGAAGCAAATCAAGATGACAAGATAGTTGTTCATTATGGAATTCCTGGAAACTAAAAGTTCAAAGCTCAAAATGTACTAGAATGTAACATTCCAGGTAATTGCCATAAAAATAGATGAGATAAACATGTTAGATCTCAATATATCAAATACCGCTTCCATAGCATTCATGCTGCACCTCAAAGCACATCAGATGACAGGTGCCATATCCCCCAAGGTTTCAACAAGTATCAATCAGAACATGGCAAAACTTCATCAGGTAAAAAACTATCTCCAAGTTCATGTCTGACATAGAGAACATCGAGACACTGTTAATAGAATATTTTACATCATGATTGTTTTAACTTTCAAGTCTCAAAACAATCTTACCCACTAGCAAAACTCACAAATAAAACAAATTAACCCACCAAATTAAAGCCATCAGGGCATAAAACTGAAATAAAAGATATGATTCATATTGCTTTCACTGAAGTAAAAAATCTGGGGAAAAAATTCTAAGCTAAAAGTAGAAACAAGAATGTATTAATTTACAGAAAAGAGAAATACCATACTACTTCATTAACTCAACGAACAATAGCTATGTTGTCCTTGTCATTTGTATTCTGCAAGAATAGAAGATTTCCCAATATGTCATGAATTAAAGTTAAAAAATAGGAAGTAATAATCACCTCTGTAAAACATGTCCTTGTAATTACCTCTTCATTATACTGTGTGATTATATGTGCAACATATATTGCCCAATCATCACGGAGTTGCGTTATATCTTCCAGAGTGTACTCATTAATCCCCTTGAACTTTAAAATATTTATAAGTTAGAATTTTAAACAGTAAGATATCTTAATTGAAAAGATATCTTAATTGACTAGTGATAAAACTTAACTATTGTTAACTTACATTGTCTTTTAGAATGTTCACATTTGATACAATTTGCTGCATGTATTTCATCACATAATAACCGCATTCAAAACTTCCAGGCTGCATTGGACACTATAAAAAAGAATTATCATATCAATATTAGTTCATTTAGACATATTCTAAATATTCTCATTGTTGCATATCACAAAAATATATATATATATCATAACTTTGTACCTTCACAGATACCCAAGTCACACTACCGCTCTTATTATTAGAATGTAAAGATTGATACACTCTAATTCCCCTACAAAAAATTATAATTGGATATCATATAAATAATGCAACAATAAACCCAATGTTAAAATAAAGAGAAAACAACTATAACTTAACTGATTAACAATTTGCATCAACTCTTCAGTAGGATTGTAGGTATTTTTCGCCCTCTTCTCTTTGGCTTGTTGACTTTTTACCTACACAAAGATAAAATATTTTAATAAATACTTAATCATTTACACACAATCAACTTTAAACGCACCTGAAATTCTGCTGACAAAACTTTATTTACAAACAACTTCCAATCGCCATCTTTTATGCTTGGATACTCAATTGGAGGTGACCTAAGTGATTTCATGTCATTCTTGTTAGGTATGATAAATTCATTTGCCAACTCACTCCTGAAGTTCCTTAAAGAAACTCCCATCAACTTTAGCACTTGTCCTTTCATCTTTAAACTCAAAGCAAATTTTTTCTATACACAAATAAGAAAATATTAGCACTATAAATATTTAACAATATAGTTGTCATTGTAAGAAAATATCAACCTGAAAATGTTGCCATAGGAACTCCTTCACCTCTAAGGGCACACGCCTCCAATCATCATATGTAATCGAAATTGTTTCCCGAACGATAACTCCTATGTAATTTCTCAGCTCATTTCTTCCTTGTCCAATAGGAACTCCGTATATATTGTACTCAACCACTATTTTATCCCCATCCTTTTGCAAATCTTTTTTCTTGGTTTGTTTTCTTCTTGAAGGCCTACCTTCAAGATCTGGAAGATTCATCTCTTCATGTTCAGCCATAACTCTATAATCCCTACAATACTGAAAACAACAAATAAGTACATCATTTAAATAACATTTAATAACAAACTGCTTTCTTCTCTGATCCATATTATAAAGTACATATATAAATCACTTACATAATTAGAGACACAAAATAATGGTTTAAGGTAAAGATAAATAAAAGAGATAGACGAATCTAATAAAAAAGTGTCATTTAATATAAGAAACAAACCACTTACATAATTCAAAAACTGTCATATTCATAGCCTAATGAAATTATAAAATTACAAATCTTTATCTACTGGAATTCTCCCACATCATCATCATCATTCAAATTACAAAGTGGAAGTTTGTTGGATAATGGTGCATATACATCAATGTCATCACAACCATCTCCACTGGAATAATAGCTAACTTTTTCTTTCACTGAACAGACAATTGATTTTCTATTATCAATCTGGTCTTTAACATAAAATACTTGCTTTGCATGACCAGCAAGAATAAAGCAATCAGATTTATAGCCTATCCGATTCAAGTCAACTACAGTAAACCCTAAATCATCAATATTAACCCCTCTATCGTCCACCCATGAACACTTGAAAACTGTTTTCTTAAACATCAAATAATCAAGTTGCCAAATTTCATCAATGACCCCATAAAATTTCATGTTCCCAGAATGAGGATGTTTATCTTTTGAGCTTGAAATTTGCAAAGTATTAGCAACAACCATAACACCACTATTTTGTGTTTCACGGTTGTTGTCCCGATCCTTCGTCGTAAAACTTGAACCATTAATCTGGTAGCTGGGATATGTTACCACACTTGGTCGCAGTTTACTTGTCAACGACCATATTGTATCATCAATTGGCACATTATTTGCCTTATCTTCTCCTACCTATTGTTTGAAATCACAAAAGAACAATAATTACTTTAATACGAACATTTATGAGTAAAATTATATAAACATGTGTTTACCACACTACAAACCTTATTTTCAACCCAATCACAAAATGTGCGAGTATGTTCAGCTTGCAACCACAAAGGTTTCTCTTGACTGACGGGGGTATTTAATTGCAAATATCGAATATGCTCCCTATAGTGACACCAAATGTTATACAAATATTAATAAACAAATAACTTATAAATTAAAAAAAAAATAGACACAAACATACCCTATTAATGATTGGATTTCAGGGGTATTCATTAGAACACAAAGGTGTGCTTGCCTCAACATATGGGCATCTACTTCCTTTATGTGTGCATATCCTAATGGCCTTTCGATTGTAAAATCAATAAGACAACCAGTTGGTAGTCCAATGGAATCACAATTTGCAAAGTAATCAGCACAAAATTCAGGTGCTTCTTCAGCAACATAACTTTCAGCAATACATCCTTCAGTTTGGTTGCGTTACGAACATAACCTTTAAGTCTTTTCATATCTCTCTCAAAAGGGTACATCCAAAGAAGAAAAATTGGCCCACATAACCTAACTTAAGGTTGAGTGTTTGGCTCAGTGAGATCTTGTTTTATTCAGTTAGTATGTGTGTGTTGTTGATTTTTGGTCAGGCCATGAGTGGGTTGAGAGAGCGCAACAGAGAATCCAAGATCCAAGAGAGATTTATGGTTCTTTGATATGTGTTACCTTCAATATGGTGAATCGCCGTGTGTGGATCTTGTGAGCAGTGTGCGCTGGAGGCGTGATTAGGGTTCTTTCATTGTTTGCCGAGAGGGAGAGTGTCTCATAGGGTTTGTGTCTGCGTTTGTTTGAGTGTTCCTCTGCCGTGCAGGAGCTTCGAAAGTGTTGATGCCGTATGTGAGTGAGAGTTAAGAAGCAGGTGTCGTGGCTGTGAGGGTGAGGTCTGTTTAAGGGTAGGAAGTGGGCTGGTTCGTGACTGATTTGATGAAGGGGCAGTGCAAATGTGGCGTGAAGATGAATTATTGGCGATGAAGAGGGTTGCTTTGGGCGTTGGAAAGCTGTGAGGCTGCTTGTTATGGCCGTCAGAGAGGAGAGAAAATATGGAGGAGAGAAGATCTACGGTGTCTTTTAGGGTTTCATTTGTTGTATATTTTTTTGGTCACTGCCGTGGAGATTAGAGTGTGTAGAGGAGAGCCTTAGGGTTTTTTATGTTATGTTTATATATTGAGGGAATTAGGGTTTTCATGGTTTAATTAGGAAATAATATCAATTAATTAGGTGTATTATTTTAGGTAAGAAATATGTAATTTAGGTGGTGAATTATTTAATTTGATTTTAATTTGGAAGTGATTTATTTTGATTTTAATTTTAGTTTAATTAGCTTTAATTTAATTCAATTGTATTTTAGATTAATTTTAATTAGCTTTAATTTAATTTAATTTAATTTGTTTTAATTAAATTTGGTTTGATTATTAGATTTAGTTTTAATTAAATTTCAATTTAGTTATTTAATTGGTTTTGATTTAATTTAATTAGGTTTAATTTGTGAATGTGTTTTAATTTAATTTAAATTTAAGTTTAATTTGAGACATATATTTTAAATGTTTTAATTATTTAATTTGTGAGATGTGTTTTAAATGTTTTAATTATTTAATTTGGATGTGTTTTAATAGGTTTGGGTCAGTGATGTATTTTAAAGCGGAGGTCCAACAAGCGAACCCGAAGCGAAACAAGCGAGTTAAATCCGACAAAATGCTAATTTCCAACTTTACCCTTCCAACGTCCGTTTCCCGCGTTTTCACAATCAAAGAGGTAGTGTCTCCATACGAGACTCATCATCGGGACTTATATGTAAAAATGCAGTGCCTACAGGTGGCATCTGTCTTTAGAAGCCCTCTTGGGTACAATTTTGAGAGGAACCCTAAATTACTAAGATTGATTTGGTAACTACGATTCAGGTTTTGACCCGACAAATACATATATATTTTTATAAACCGCGGTTTAAGGAACAAAAGTCACGATTTGGCCCAGTGGTAAAGCCTTACAATAAAAAAAAAATTTATATCAATGGTTACAATTTCGAGTCCCAGCAGACTTAAGGAAATAATTTTTTTTTTTAATTTTTTTACTGATACTAAGGTATCATTAATTACTGACACTAAATTTACTGATACTCTAGTGTCAGTAATATATGCGAAAAACGTCACTTCCGCGAGGTGTTGGTTCGACTCCAGACGACTACGCATTTTTTTTTTTTATTTCTTACTGATACTATTGTAATAGTAATTACTGACACTAAAATCGCTGATACCATAGTGTCAGTAATTATTGATATTTAAGTGAAAAACACGGAAATATGCCCATTTACACGTCGTTTCTGACACTTTTAGCGTAGTGTCACTAACCTTAGTGTCAGTAAAGGCCTTTTTTCTTGTAGTGACACCAAGTAATAAAACGATTTTATTACTTAGAATCGTAGGAAATATATTATATTAAATAGAATACAATATTCTATTAAACAGAATAAACGATAAACTTTTACTTATACCTCCGAGGTGTAAGTAATTTCCATTATATAACTATTATATAAAAGAAAGATTGAAATCTCAAACTATTTAAGATTCAAATTTTCTACCTATATATATCATATATGCAACTGTAGAAAATAATGGAACATTAATTAAAGAGATGAATTAGTGTTACTGGAGTATAACCCCAAGAGTATTGAAACTAATTCGGTAACTTTCAATATCAAACGAATCAAATCATATAAGATTTGATTGCTCCCACTACTCAATTCCATCAAGATGGAATCGTGGAAGAATAATATTGAATATGAATCATATTCACTGAATAACCTTAGAACTAATTGCTTTAAATTCAAATCTTTGATCGTATCAAAGATCTTTGAACAGTTCAAAGACATGTAATGAATTTTAAGGATCAATTTTTCAAAATACTTTAGATTGAATATATTTGAACAAGTCAAAAATGTTCAATCTTCGTTTCATCAGAACATATTGAAAGTTCTTGATACTTTCAAGACTTTCAATATGTGTTCCTTCAGAAACACGTAACTAAGTTATGACAATTCATCAACTAAGTTACGAAATAAAGAAAACTACCTTAAGCAATTATTATTTATTAAACTACATACATCCAATGTATCAGTTAAATAAATTTGGTGGTCCAATGACAATCATTGGTTAAACAAGATCTTAATCACTTTCCTGAATACAATATTCATTAAATGGACAAGGATGTGTGGTGTGATCTAGTATCAAACCATCCTTTACCATACGGATTGAGCATCCAATACTTAAGTGATTAAATTCATAAAGCACCGTTCTAAATTATTTACTTTACCGAATAATTTTTCTTAATGTTTATCTCTACGTCAATGACACTACTAGTTATTATAAAATATGTAACAATTGTTTATAAAGAACAAGTGACTATCCAATAGTGGCGAGTTCCGATATCAAATATCAAAACAATCGTTAACCAATATTTCAAATAACTAGAGGGGAGATCTGGTATCCAATACCTATAGTTGTTGTATTTGTGAAAATCGATATTTTCTATACACAACTATACACATCTCCTTTCTTTAGCTTTACTATTTGCATTCAACTATTCACAACAATTGCAAATAATTGATTAGCAAATTGTGTTAGACACATTACCTCTAAAGGTAATTAAATCTTAGAAATGTCATTACTAGATAAACAAAAATCTAATGGGGCTTTCTTAATGCCAGTCAAGAATCTCGAGACATGAACTAATTCAAGTCAATTCTTACTGCATAAGAAACTATTCTCTCTATAGTATTATATCCTAAAAGGGATATCTATCTAGATTATCTGTTGTGACTTAGAAACTAAGTCATTAACCATCTTGATTTTTGAAGAAAATCAGAACAACAGTTCCCGATGGTCTAGACTAATCTAATAATATCCTAGTCTATTAGTATCTAGAACCTATTCTAGAATAACTGCAACCAAGAGTCTAGACAGATAACATATCATAATATGTGTGCAGTAAATAAAAGTTTAATTCTATATAAACAATAGAATAAGGAAACAAACAAACGTAAATTTCTAAAAAAACATACACTGCCTAAGTTATGGAATATTTTAAACTTAGCGGTGCCTCCCACTATTTTTACGTAATGCCGTAATCCCCAACGGAAAGACGAGAATTCAATAATTAAATCGAATTCCATAATGGGAAGAGGACCCCATGAATATATTTCGACTCACAGCAGAGGCACGGTCTCGCCGACGTATATTCACAGGTAGACAACTAATTGTCAATCACTCACTAGTGACTCCAAGGTTCCGGTCCTGGACGTTTCTCGTTGTTGCTGCGAAGGCAGGCCCACAAGGAGACGTACCAAGGTTAAACTTGTCAATGATAAACTCAAGTTACTTGCGTAACCCTGACAGCTAGGGCACGTTCAGGATTCCGCTTTCGCTTGAATTTATCTAGTATCTAATATACATTCGGCATAAATAAATTTCTATCAGCTACACCCTCACAGCAGAGGCACAGTCTTGGATGTAGTCAACGAAAAGATATTTATAAACCGTATTGACAAGACGGACCAAGAAACAAGTATTCCAAATACTAGTTACTTTAAAACCTTATTAAGCGGGGATATTCCATTAAGTGTCATACACCCTAAATCTAATCAAATTAGATTATAACTTGCATGTATAAAGTCAAGAAAACATGATTAAACATTGAATAAAACAAGCTAATCATTTATGGAGGCCTAGAATCATACTCGCTCTGATACCATTTTGTAGGGGTTTTAAGGTGAAATATCCGGTAACGCAGCGGAAGCGGTGGAAAATCAAATTTTCCGATTTCAAAATTTTTTCTCGGATTAATTAAATAAACATATTTATTTAATATTCCAATAATCAAATTATGAAATAAAATTTAATAAATCATATTTAAGTGAATTTATCAAATTACCCTTACTTTGGTATTTTGTCTATTTTAGTCCGAAATTGATCTAATCAATTTTGAATGATTCTAAATCATTTCTAAGTTGAACTTAGCATGTTCAAAACATCAAAACACCAAAAGCACCAAAATCCCCAAATTCTAACTCCTTGGCCGAATACACCACTTTGGTGCCAAAGTGTGCACTTTGTCATTTCATGCATCAAAACACATCAAGATGTAATCCAATGAACATGAAACTTTATATGCATCATATACACATCCAAATACACAACATATATGAAAAGCCCCAAATTTGGAATTGGTCATGAACCCTAATTTTTCAATTTCTTCAAATAGGACAAATTAGACCAAATTGGTTAAATCCAACACTTCAATCATCTTTCTTCCATCCAATCAAAGTCTCAACACAATGAAAAAACTCAAGATCAAATCTAGGTCATCTAAGAGTGGGTCAACAACTCTAAATTAGCAACATGGTTTCCAAAACCTTAAAAGAAAGCTTATAACTACAATAGTCACAACCTTCCTTCATCATACATGCTCAACACTTCCATCAAAACTTCCATCAACAAAAACACAAGGAATAAAGAAAGAAATAACCTAAGAACATCATATGTTAAAGCCTAGATCCTAAGGGACATTTTCCTTTCTAATAGCAAGTTGGAAAAACTCACTAAAATCCAAGCTTTCTTTGATTTCTTCTTTCTTTCTCACAAGCTTCCTTTGCTTCCATTAATGGAGTTTTTCTTTTAAAGTGTATTAGGTTAAGAATGAAATGAAATGAAAAACAATATATACTTGCACAAACAATGCCTTGGCCGAAATTCACCTAGACTTGTACAAGTTTATAAATTTCATTTCCATTTCATTTTCATTTGATCAACTTTAATAAATATCTAAAACATTTTAAAGATATTAATATAAAGTCAACAATGCAACTAAGAAAATATATCTCTTATATATTTTCAAGGTCATGGCCGAATTTAATCAAAAATAAAGGAGAAAGACATTTTAATTTTTCAAACAATTTTGAACAAATATCTTAAGAAGTCAAAATCAATTTGACAACCTTTTCCTTTAATGTATAAGTCAACAATTGCAACTTATAATCATTTCCTAACTTTATCATTTGGTGAGATTTTTATATTTTAATTATTAATCATTTAACAATTAAATAATTAAATAATTAATTAAATACAAATATATTAAATATATGTATTATATTTACTTTAAATATCTCAAATATATATATTAATGATATATGTCAAATACCTTTATTTGACCATTTATTAATGTGTATTTAATAATATCATATATTAAATACAAATACACATTAATTAGGAAATGACGGTTCGGCCCGTTCACATGTATTTTTCGTTTAACGATTAAACGATTTATAAATAATCATCATTATTCATAAATGTTGCTCTAATGCTCTACGAGTATGTTTCATTATTGAGACTCTCTAGATTCAGGTATATCCGTCACGAAATCCAATTTCATGTGCATAATCTATCCACCCGTAGATTATGACGATCACGGATAAACTAGCTGAATCATACAGGTCGAGGTCATTGCATACGTATAATCCCTCCGTCACAGGTATCCAGATAATCCCAGAGATATAGATGTGAACGTCAAATCTCTATAGGTATT
This sequence comes from Zanthoxylum bungeanum, assembly GCA_019454045.1. Lineage (NCBI taxonomy): Eukaryota > Viridiplantae > Streptophyta > Magnoliopsida > Sapindales > Rutaceae > Zanthoxylum > Zanthoxylum bungeanum. The sequence goes on along the minus strand of SKCR01007828.1, from coordinate 41,853 downwards.
ATCTTGTCGACGTATCTATTAGCAATCTTTAAATAACACTCGGAACTTACTTCCGATGTATACTGTGGCTACAGATTTAACAGATTGCTAAATATATATGGACTACCTATGCTCTGTACACAGAACTGACGGATCCTCTCTTGACACACACAGGATATCCTGAGGATCGATCCACACCCAACGAACGGGCGGAGGTCTGATCTAAATAGATCGATGACGTGACTGCCATCTAAGTGTGGAGGATGTCTCATACATCCACAGTGGTGTCTCAAGTCGAATGACCACTATGCTACTCAACCCGAGAAGATTCTTATTGACGTTGGTGTACCATCCATTAAGAATCTTCGGTGAGCCGTTCAGTGTTTATCCACTATAAACACCTACACGTCTATACGAGTCTCCCTAGACTCATGGTTCATTGGGATAAACCATCGGACCAAGTCTCGATATACGACATGTACTGGTCTCAACGGATTTGACTAACTGACCTGTGTTAGCAAATCTTGACCAGGAACTATGTTTGATAATAAACATATAGCAGTGACACTTCCCAATGTCAATTACAAACTAACTTTGTAATTGTGTACTGCATTATATATTATCGGGCATTTGTCTAATATATACATATCATTAAACCACATTTAGTTTCAATCTAATCGTAATCAGATCGAATACGTATATAAGAACAAGAGGTGCAACCATAAATAAGTAATATTATGGAATAAGGGGATGTTCGTATTCATGAATCATGCATAAATACGGTCCGGATTGGCGCTCTGAGCACCAACCCCAACACCTAGGGTGTTATGAATGGGCGGTCATGCCATTCTGCCTGAAAAATGCTGGTGCCACTTATCAGCGGGCTATGAACTTGATCTTTCATGACATGATTGACGAATTCATAGAAGTCTATGTGGACGATATAATGGCTAAATCTGTGACTATGGACGAACATTTCGGCCATTTATCAACGGCCTTCGAACGAATGAGAAAATTCAAACTAAGACTGAACCCTGCCAAATGTGCCTTCGGGGTGTGCGCATGAAATTTCCTAGGGTTTCTAGTGCACCAACGGGGAATTAAGTGTAGGGGTTTTAGGGGCTAAATCCGGTAACGCAGCGGAAGCGGAGGAAAATCAAATTTTCCGATTTCAAAACTTTTTCTCGGATTAATTAAATAAACATATTTATTTAATATTCCATTAATCAAATTATGAAAATAAAATTCAATAAATGATATTTGTGAATTTACCGAATTGCCCTTACATTTGGTATTTTGTTCATTTTAATCCGAAATTGATCAAATCAATTTTGAATGATTCTAAATCATTTATAAGATGAACTTAGCATGTTCAAAACATCAAAACACCAAGGCAACACAAAGAACCCAAAATTGGCCATTTGGCCGAGAGCTCCAAAGTGGGGGGGTATGTGCATTTTGTGATTTCATGATTCAAAACACATCAATATGTAATCCAATCAACATGAAAATTTATATGCATCATATACACATCCTTATATACAACATAATTGAAAATCCCAAAATTTGGAAGTAGTCATGAACCCTAATTTTTCAATTTCTTCAAATTGGACAAATTAGACCAAATTGGTTAAATCAATTACTTCAATCATGTTTCTTTCATCCAACCAAAGTATCAACACAATGAAACAACTCAAGATAAAATCTAGGTCATTTAAGAGTGGGTCAACAACTCTAGATTAGCAACAAAGTTTCCAAAAACATAAAAGAATACTTATAACTACACTAGTCACAAGTTTCCATCATTATACATGCTCAACACTTTTACCAAACTTCCATTCACCAAAAATACAAAGAATAAAGAAAAGAATAACTTAATAACATCACAAGATGTAGCCTAGATCCTAACGAATATTTTCCTTTCTAATAGTAAGTTGAGAAAACTTACTAAATCCAAGCTTTTTCTTTGTTTTTCCTTTTCTTCTTCTCTAGCTTCTCTTGTTTCTTTTAATGGAGTTTTTGTAAAAGTGTATTAGGTTAGAAAATGAAATGAAAATGAAAACAATATATACTTGCTCACAAATGGCCTTTGGCCGAATTTCACAAGCATATATACAACAATTTTAATTTCAATTTCATTTGACATTTCAATTTAATCAACTTGATAAAATATCTAAAACACTTTAAAGATATTTTAATTAAGTCAACAAATGCAACTAAATCATTTAATCCAAATATCCAAATGTTAAGATATTTATATTTTAATTAATTTAATCATTTAATAATTAAATAAATAATTAATTAATTAAATACAAATATATTAAATATATGTATTATATTTACATTAAATATCAAATACATATATTCATTTAGGATATTAGTCAAATATCTCAATTTGACTATTAATTAATGTGTATTTAAATTAATCAAGTATTAAATGTAAATACACAATAATTAAGCAAATGACTATCGGGTCCCTTTAGCATGTATTTTGCGTTTAGCCTTTAAACGACTTTATAAATAATCAATATTATTTATAAATGTTGCTCTAGTGCTCTACGAGTATATTTCATTATTGAGACTCTCTAGATTCAGGTATATCCGTCACGAAATCCAATTTCGTGTCCATAATTTATCCACCCGTAAATTATGACGATCACGGATAATCTCGCTGAATCGTACAGGTCGAGGTCATAGCAAATGTATAATTCCTCCGTCACAGGTATCCAGATAAATCCCAGAGATATAGATGTAAACGTCAAATCTCTATGGGGATTATCCAGTCGACTATTCTATTAGCAATCTCTAAAAGAATGTTTAGAACTAGCTTCTAAACTTTACCACGGGCCCATGGTTTTATCTGATTGCTAATCATATGGACTACCTATGCTCTGGTACACAGAACTGACGGATCCTATCTTGATACACATAGGACACCCTGAGGATCTATCTACACCCAACGAACAGGCGGAGGTCTGATCTAAATAGATCGGTGACGTGACTGCCATATAAGTGTAGAAGATGTCTCATGTGCCCACAATGGCATCTCAAGTCTAAGAATCACAAGTGCTACTCAACCCGAGAAGATTCTTATTGATGTTGGTGTACCATCTATTAAGAATCTTCGGTGAGTCGTTAAGTGTTTATCCGCTATAAACACTCACACGTCTATACTAGTCTCCAAGACTAATGGTTCATTGAGAAACCATTGGAATCATATATTCCAGTATACGATATGTACCAGTCTCAACGAGTTTACTTTACTGACCAAGTAGTGTAAACCTTGACCAGGAACTGCCTGAGAATGACAACGTCATGATACTACTCAATGTCAGTTGCGACGCTTTTGTAACAGTACCATGACTAATCATTCTAAGGTCATTACGTCTTTACCATATAAAAAGATACATTATATTATAGAAACTGTATATATTATTCATAATAATAATGTTTTACAGAAGTATTCAAAAGAAATACAACCGGGAATTGGCTCTCTGAGCACCAACCCCAACATTAAGATCGACACCAATAAGTCTCGGGCAATCACTAAAACTATGCCACCCCGAAATAAAAAAGAGTTGCAGAGGTTTTTAGGACAAATTAACTTTTTAAGACGATTCATCTCCAACTGTGGAGGGAAAACAAAAGTGTTCTCCTCCTTATTAAAGATAAAGGGCGAGGACGAATTCGTCTGGACCGAAGAACATCAACAAGCATTTGACAGCCTGAAGAAATACTTGTCACAGTCGCCGATGATGGTACCTCCAGTGCCAGGAAAGCCAATAAAATTGTACATAGCGGCTGAAGATCGGTCTATAGCTGGGATGATCGCGCAAGATGACGATATGAACATCGAGAGAGCCATTTACTATATTAGCGGAAAATTGCTGAATTATGAATGTAACTATTCTCCCATGGAGAAATTATGTTTGGCTTTATACTTCACATGTACTAAATTACGAGCCTACCTTAGGCCGAATATAGTGTACTTGATTACAAGAATTAATATAATAAAGTACATGTTTTCTCGTCCCATCTTGCATCAAAGAGTCGGTTTTTGGTCGCTGTCACTTTCAGAATTTGATATACGGCATGAACCCCAAAGGGCCGTTAAAAATCAAGCCTTGGCCGATTTTTTGGCCTACCACCCATGTCTCAGCACGATAAAGGAAATAGAAATGGATCTGGATGAATGCAGTCTGAAAGCTTGGATGATGTATTTCGATGGGTCCAGCACAATGAACGGAGCTGGAATAGGATTAGTCCTGGTCAGTCCGTTGGGAGAATCTTTCTGATTCTTAGTCAAGTTGACCGAATACTGCACTATTAACCAGACCGAATACGAAGCCTTGATACTTGGGCTAGAGATGCTCCTCAATATGGGAGTAACTCATGCGTCCATCAAGGGAGATTCGCAGCTGGTAATTCAACAAGTGATAGGAGCTTTCAAATGTCAACGCCCATAAGTAATGGCATTATTAGACGTGGCCAAAGAATTAGTAGGAAGATTTGATCACGCTGAGTTGGAGCACATTCCGAGGGCGAAGAACGAATTGGCCAATAGCTTAGCCCAAGCAGCCTCCGGATTAAACAGACAAACACAGGCAGTGTATACAGGAGCGAAGAGGTTAAGCCAGTCATCATGAGGCGAGGTAAAGATACGAACGTCATGGTCATCGAAGCTGAAACCAGGGATGATTGGAGAACAAAATCAAGACATTTCTAAAGAAACCCGAAGAAGGGAAGGATAAGAAGCTAAAACTTAAAGCTTTGAACTATATAGTATCAGGAGATGTGCTATATAAGAAACGAAAAGATGGTTTGTTGTTGAAATGTGTGGGGCCATCCGAATCCAAAACTATCATGGCCGAAGTGCATGAAGGTATTTGTGGGGCTCACCAAGCCGGGGTAAAGATGAGATGGTTGATTGTACGAAGCGGCTATTATTGGCCAAAGATGAGAGAATCGTGAACCTCATATGCCAAATGATGCATTGCTTGTCAAAAGCACGGGCCTATTCAGAGGGCTCCAGCAACCGAGATGATCCAGTCATTAAAACGTGGCCGTTTATGGGATGGCGATAGACTTGATAGGGAAGATCTATCATGCATCAAGTAAGAGGCATACTTTCATCGTTGTTGCCACCGACTTCTTCACTAAATGGGTGGAGGCCATCCTAGTTGTAGAAATATCCCAAGAGCAGATCATAAAGTTCATAAAAGAACATATAATTCACCGATTTGGTATACCACAGACAATAATGGTAGATCATGGTACTTCACTAAACGGTGAAAAGGTAAAAGATTTTCTGGGCGAATACGGAGTCCGGCTAGTGAACACTACTCCCTATTACCCTCAGTCAAATGGTCAAGCAGAATCGACTAACAAGACCCTTAAAGGACTGGTTCGGAAAATGGTGACAGACAATGCCAGACGGTGGGATGAATATTTGAGTCAAGCTTTATGGGCCTATAGAACATCGCCGCGAACAAGTACTGCGGTGACGCTGTTCCAGTTAGTGTATGGTCAAAAGGCCATGCTTCCAGTAGAAATGAATATTGAGTCTACCAGGGTGATGCTACAAGACAAACTGACACGGGAAGACTACGACGAGGCAATGATCCATAACTTGTTGGAATTGGACGACATCAGATGTGATGCGTTAAATCGTCTAGAAGCACAAAAGAAAAGGATAGCCAAGGAATACAACCTCAGAGAAATGGCTAAATCGTTCAGTGAAGGCGAATTAGTGTGGAAGACTGTGTTGCCACTGTGTTCTAAAGACCCAGCGTATGGAAATGGTCGCCCAATTGGGAAGGCCCATTCATGGTTTAAAATGTGTTGCCAAATGGAGCCTATCATCAACAAGACTTAAACGGAAGATTGCATGCAAGAGCAATAAATGGAAAATACTTAAAGAAATATGTGCCCTCATTATGGGAGCACGAAAACAAAAGGCACTGAAACAATAATAACTTCTCATTAAACACGGACGAAAACATCCTAAGAATACAAGGATAGACGATATAACGTCTTACAAAATATTACTTTTGGCCCGAAGATCGCCGAAAATCCCCAGGCAGCCCCTTAATGGCCGAAAGTGTCTCCCTCCTCAGGCGCCATTCGTCCTGTATTTCTATACCCACTGCGTCTAAGTCGGCCAGGCTTTTCTCAAAATTGATGCGGGCCAACCCCTCGTACTCTGCCATAGACTCGTCCATCTCCTCCACTCGAGTAACGAGGGTCCTCCTTTTAGACTCCTTCCTCATGCGGCTTTCCTCAAGAAGACGTTGAACCTCTTTTAGTTGTCGCTTCAGATCCAGGAAAATCGATTCTTCGGTCACCATTTCTTCTGTTGTCTCCCTCAATGCCTGGTGTCGTGCTTCGAGAGAGTCACAAAGCGTTTCTTTCCTCATCACATAAGAACGAAGCCCGATCTTCTGGCTGTGCACGTTGCGATACCGAGAGAGAAGGTTTGCTATGTCATTCTGCATTTCTTGGAGAAAAAGCCGATCATCAACATATATTGGCAAAGTAGGGATGGCCAATATTTGGTTCAACTCGGAGGAGCTTTTGTCCAATTGAAGGACATTTTCTGGCCGCGCGGCTTGATTGATTTCTAGTGCAGCGAAGGAAGCATATTGGCCAAGAACCTCCTGAAGGGCCTCCATGTCTGTGCTGGTGCTGACCAAAGGCGAAGGAGGCCGAAAAGAAGCAGAAGACAGACGTCCAAAGCGATCCAAAATGTCCTGGATTGTTTGCAACAATGGATTGGATACCTGTACACAGAAGAAATTAGCAAGTATAAGCCAGGATAAGGACAAACTAGAGAAGAAGAAAAAGCTTACCATCCCAGAACCAGAACCAGAGGGCTGACCCACCAGTGCCTCGAATGCTTCAGCCGCGGGCTGCGCCAACTCTTGTTGAAATGAAGGCCCTGGGGATGGTGGATGCTGGGGGACAAGAGTCGACTGTGGTGCGGCCTGAGGAGAAGACGGCCGAGCAGGAGAACTCATTGGCAAAATGAGAGACTCAGCCCGAGGGGGTGACGGCTGCTCAGGAGTAGCCAGTACTTGGACTATCTGAGCAGAAGCTGCGGAAGAAACAACCATGAGAGCCGAAGACGACGGCCGCTCAAGCTCAAGAAACTCCACTTGAGGAGAAGAAGGCAGATGAGCCAAAGACGAAGGTTGTGCTGAGACTGAAGTTTGATGCGCAGAAATGCTGGGAGATACCACTTCTGGCATCGAATGTTATGGCACAGTAGTCGGCCGAACATCTGCAAGAGAATCGGAGTCGGTCGAATCAGAAATATAAATGATTTCATCTTCTTCGTAAATGCGACGAAGTACGTCGTCTTTATACATAGACCGAGCCTCCTCTAATGACCCCAATTCGGCCAAACTATAGAGGCTGTCTACGTCCCTATAACTCCCTCTGAGTTCTGAGGTAGACATCATGCGTACTAAAGGGTAGAATTGCCTAAGATAATGCCACAGAGCCCCAGTCGGCCAGATAGGCTCTGACACTTCATCTTCATCATCCGGATCCTGCACGATTGGTACAAACCGTCCGAAGGGAAGCGCTCAAATGGGGAATGATCACCAGGAATCTCCTCAACTCTTAGACGCGAATAGCCAGATTCAACAGATGGCTCCGTACCTTGGGGGTCGGCTCCAATTGCATCTCCCTCTCCTGAGAATTGCGTTATGACGAGACCTTCGACATCGTCATCCTCATCAGAAGGAAATTGAACAACCGGCATACATGCAGGTCCCGCTCCCTCATTTCCGCCCACAGGAGCTTCGGCCTCCGGAATTCGCGTCATTTCGGGAATTGCTGAAGGCGGATCAATCTTAAGGGCCTGTACCAAATTCACAGCCATGGTATCAAGATACCTCAAACCTGTATGAATGTAAAAGAAAGCAGGTCTCAAGCTCATACCTTAGAGCGATGGGCGAGCGGAACGTCCGAATCAGAACTTCGGCTGGGAGAAGGCTGCTTCCTTTTAGCAAGCTTTATGCTCTTGGGTTTAGACGCCTCAGCTGCCTTCTTTGACCCCGACGGCTCAGAAGATTTGTGGGACAAAGGAATAAAAGAAAACACCCTCGCGGGAGGCAAAGAAAAATATCGCTTACGGGGTGATTGCCAGAAACGGTCAAAACAACGATGAACCGATATACAAGGAGCGAAAATAGCTATGATAAAAGAAGACAGCAAGGAGCGAGTCTCCACTAAGGAGTCCTCAACTTCAGAAACAGAAAAGACCTTAAAACGGTCTGACGACGCAGAATACGAATGAAATAGAGCAAGAGGCCACCCTTGGACGAGGCCAAATTGACGGGCGACGAAGTTGGGCGAATATGCCTCCACTCCAGCCTTGCCATTGGTCCCGGTCAAGATGTCATGAACCAAGTCACGGCTGCATAAAAACTTGCGCCATAAAAGAAGACATGATTCATCCTCTGCGAAATGGGAAGGTCATGAACAAAAGACGGACTGTTCGACACAGTGAAAGGGAAAAAAGAAGGAACCCGAGGAAGAGTATAAAAATAATCAAAGGTAGCACGAGGAAGGAAAGAAGACGGCCTAAGCTGAGCGAAGAGAAGGCCGGCACAAGAGTAAGGGTGAGTTGAATCAATTGTGCCAAAAATAAGAAAATATGCTCTTAACCAAAGTTGGACAATCCACAAGGGGCCAGATGCAAGGGGTGATGACCCCGACCGAAGTTGCTTTTGAAGGACAGCCAGCCCCCGATACATGGCGGCAAGAAGAAAATAGGCCAAATCTAAATGACGGCCATGGGCGAGATCAGAAGAAATGGGGAGGTAACCCGCCACAGATTTTTGGCTGGGTGTACAAACGATATATTTGCACAGCTAGTAATGAAGGAAGGCTGTACGTTCTAGCATTAAAACCGTACCAGCCGTTTTCGAATATGTGCGGAGAAGAGAAGAATAAGACGAAAAAGAGGAATGACTCATTGAAGGAGGGGGAAAACGAAAGGGTGTGGAGGCCGAAATGGTCACTTCGATAGGGGTCAAACCGGTAAGAGCACCAACATCACGAAGGGTGATAGTAAAGGGCCCGACCGGAAAAATGAATATATTGTACTCGGAAGACCAAAAGAGTAAGGAAATGGGAAACAAGTTGCGATCAAAAGCTGTCAGAGACAAAGAAAGCTCAATAAAGAAAGAAGATGGTGTTTGTCTAAAAAGGCACGGGTATCCGCATGTAACAACATACGTTGATACCAGGCTTCGAAAGTTGTATCAGGCTTGGGCCAGGTGCGAATTGGACTGGACTGAGCAAGGACATAAATGTTAAGTGGTTCAGAAAACGGAGGGCTAGAAGAAGAGGGAAATTGCTGAGCCAACGGGGCCGTCGCGATAGAGTTATCATCAATGAAGATGGGGCCAAGAGCGCACTGGCCGAAATCCTCATCAAGAGTGTGAAGGCTAAACACGCCCACAGAAGAGTCTTCCAATGCCAACTTGTAATCAGCGAAAGTTGAGTCGTTAGTTTTGGGAAAAGAGGAAGAAGAAGCCATTGATGACAAAAGTTTAAGAGAGAAGTACAAGCGAGTTTGCAGAAAAGGTAGAGGTATAGCGAGAGATAGAGAGGGGTGAAGCCTTATGGACAGACGAATGGTTTAACCTAGGACAGCTGTCACAACATGAATCGTCGAGGAGTAAGAGCAGCGGGAAAACGGAAAAAGATAGAAAGTTTCCATAGACAGGTGTTCAAATGCAACTCGCTACGCAAGTAACGTGCGACGGAAGGAAACACAGAAGTGACATAAAAAGCGGCTTTTAAATGGGCCTCATGATGAAACGTGTAGGAATTGGCCGCACATTTATTGCAGATATGATGGTTTTGCGTAGAACTCTAAGGGACGACCCGACAAACTATAGGGCGAATAATCTAACCCCGAATCTACTTCGCTCGACCCCGCTACTTCGGCCTCTAACAGATCGGCCGAGTCTCAGAATCTTACATCGGCCTTCAGAATCGGCCAAGAACAGGTGTCAACACTACACTTTCCAAAGTCTTCGTCCAAGCCTTCTCCATTATTAACGCAAAGACTGATATGACAAGACCATCAGGTCACGGGTTCACTCTGACAGAGGACCAGACTTTGGGCAGTGAGCCCCTCCAATCGATCAGACAACACGTGAAAAAACCCTTCACGTGACAACAGTACCAAGGAAAACCCTTCACCACCTATTTAAAGGGCAACCTTAATAACCAAACTCTCCATAGTCAAACAGAGTCCCGAAAATGAGAAGGAAAAGATCAGAAAAGGCGAAGCAGAGTTGGGAAAAGGAAAAGCTCTGCATGAAACATAGGCCACAAGAGATGGAAGCCTCTCTTTAGTAAGGTGTGGAATGGAATGTAAAAAGACTCGCTAACGGCCATCTACACGGTGTAAGGTGTGAAATGAAATGTAAGGTTGTGGATGGGCTGCGTCCGTTAGCGACAGATTATCCGGGGTTCTTTGTGTGGAAGGTACTGCACCTCCTGAGTTGCGACTGGGTTAAGCTCATTAACAACAGCTTGCCTGAGCTTCTTTACACGGAGCATGCTGCTTACATGGGACCTCGGATTCTATAGACTGGGGATTGGCCGAATGAGGGGCCGGCCAAAGGCGGAAATGAGTGATCATATAAGTTTCTATCACTCCAATCTATACGCCGTTTTGTCTTCTCCGATCGAAAATTCGCTCCCCGGACTCTACGGACAGGGGGATCGACCGAATAGTGGGCCGGTCGAAGGCAGAAAGGAATGGTCTTAAGTTTCTCTCATTCCAATCTATACGCCTTTTTTTCTTCGACCATAAATCCATTCTACAGGTTCTCTGGACTGAGGGATTGGCCGGGTACAATCCCTCGATTGGAGTAGCGGTCTTCCCTGAAATGAGGAAACAACGAACCGGGATGAAAGACTAAAAAGAAAATTCACCTCGATCTTCACACTCCCCGTGCAATCAAGGTAAATTTGGGGGACAATTGTTGGACCATAGGATGAAGTCGCCCTAGGACGAAAGGAAGAACGAAGAGAAGAAGGACGATGGGCCGAAGAGCGACGAAGAGTTTGGGGCGACCGGACCAATGGTTAGGGCAAAAACCCATGATGCGGTTACTCCCACGATCGTAGTAGTTGGACGGTTTTCCCTCCATAACCAAGCAGTTGAGACACGCAGTTCATCGGTTACATGCACGATCTTGCAGCTGCAGGGAGATACTGGAACCGCCTAAAACGGTTTACAAGCTTCACTATAAAAGCCTACCTACACTAAGAGAACAAGCCCGATAAAATGAAGACTCAAGTGAGCATATTTTTATTTTTCATTTCTTAGACTGTAATCTTAGGACTGTAACTTGTGTGCTTGCGCCCCTTAGAGGCTTATTCACTTAATCAAACACCCATTTGCTGAGACATTGTCTCAGGAGGTTTGAACCTTACACGCTCTTCTTTCTTCACGCATAAAAATTGCGCAAACAGAAACAAATTCCTAGGATAATGACACATCATTCAATGCCCATCTGCCCATTAATCAATATATATATATATATATATATAAAAGAAAGCCAAACCAAATCATATGAACTTGAAAGGTGTCAAAAATTGCTATAAAATAATATACCATTAATTATTTTTATTTTTATTGGTCTAAACTACCCAACTTTCCCATTTGTTACTTCGTGTTTCTAATATTTTATTTAATAAAAATATATATTCTTTGGTTTGGGTTTGAGTCATCTAGGTATATTTCTTATTCCCTTTACATTATTAACCAAGATTCCACATTACATCAAATTCTTGATTGGTCTAGATAGAAACATCATGATTCAATTTCCAACAAACTACCATTTAAAAATAATAATAAGAGGATAAAAAACAACATCATAAATATTTACCTTCAATCTAATATTAAAAAAAATGCAATTCATGAATTTTGAATTTTGAACTCGTCTCATATTTATTCCTTTTTCAATTAATTGAATCCATACCACCCATCCACTCACCAATTATTATAAGTTGATGTGTTGTACATGCACCCACGTCAAATAGACAAATATTTAGTTAATTTAAATATATGGTATAAAAATATAAATTTAATTTAATTTAATTTAATTTCGTACATATGTGTTGGAAGGTGTTATAAAATCTCGCTCTCAAGAGGTATGATTTGTTGATATAAAATTTATGATTTGGTTGTCCAAATTTTAGGTTCGAATCTAAGAGATGAACTTCTTGTAAGAACATAGGACAATCAGGGATTTAATCTACTCCGCTTAAACCCAGATAAGGTGATTTGGCAGCGGGATTTTAAATATTTTTTTTTAAAAAAAGTCTTATAAAATCTAAAAATTCCCAAAATAGCCTCGCATGAAGACCGATGATAATAAAAGCAGATCAATTTAACCAATTATTTTGGTCAAAATTTTCCGTTAAAATAGACACGTTGATCTAAAAAACAAAGGTCGTTGTAACAGAAATATATAGCATATTTCTAAAAATAACCAAAAGTTTTTGAAAATATGATCGCACTCAAAGCTTAGCTTACAATTTTCATGGCCATATAGACAGAACAGCATCCATTTCTTCTACAGGCCATCCCTTGCAAATTTCAACCCACCCCTCCAAAAAACAACAACAATGACTCAACTTATTACCAAAAAAATGGATCAATTCAATCTTAAACGTAGAATTGAACGTAGAGTTTTGATTCTTAGACGGTGCATTAGCTGTTTCTGGGAGAAAATTCTTGTGTGCTCCCTAGGAAAGCCTATTCGGTACCGTGTGCTCCAGGGTTCCACCGTGCCTTCTCCGTCTCCGTCTCCATCCACCCTCGAGAGCGGTTTAGCCCCTGCCGCCCCCGCGGCCACCACCACCTCGAGGCCGTCCGTGTGTCACAGCAACCATCACCTTGATGCTGATAATTTAGTTGCTTTGAAGATCAGTCTCTTGGGTGATTGTCAGATTGGCAAGACAAGTTTCGCGGTAATTAAATACTTTTTTTTCCTCGCGGGTGGTCAGTCAAAAAAAATTACTTTGAAAATCAATCGGTTATACATATATTTCTCATACAATGAAAATTATTTTTGCTAGGAAAAGTACATTGGAGTGGAGAAAGAACAAGAAGGGTCACCAGGGGAAGGATTAAATTTGATGGATAAAACTTTACTAGTAAGAGGGGCAAGAATTTCTTATACCATCTGGGAAGTAGCAGGTATATTTATGTACATACATATATATATATAAATTTAGGTCATTTTTATTTCTTGTTGATAAAACAAAATTTGAAATTTGTGGGTGCAGGTGATTCAAAATCTCAAGATCACCTTCCTGTTGCTTGTAAAGACTCTATAGCAATTTTGTTTATGTTTGATCTAACAAGTCGGTGTACACTAAATAGGTTTGTGATTAATGATCAATTAAAAAAAAAAAAAATTGAAATGAAAAATTTCATTATAGTGCAAGTCTTGAGTGGTTTTGTTTTGTGTTATTTCAGTGTCATAACATGGTATCAGCAAGCAAGAAAATTTAATCAGGTAATTTTTTTTTTTTCATTTCATCTGTCCCATTCATTTATATGTGAATGGTTAATGAGTGAATCTCATATGGGTATTGTTTCTTGATCTTGTAGACTGCAATTCCAATTATAATAGGAACAAAGTTTGATGATTTCATTCAGCTTCCTATAGATTTGCAGTGGACAATTGCAAGTCAGGTATGGGCCCTTTGCTTTTTTTTTTTTTTTAAATGAATTGCGATTGGTAGTTAATAGATAAGAATTTTTAAATAACTGAATATTAATAATTTATTATTATAAAAATAATACACACGTAACAGAAGATTATAAAATACGGAGCACAAAACTTGATCCAAATTCATTTAAACAATGGTAAAGTGATCCTAAAATTTTATTGGTGACAGGCAAGAGCATATGCTAAGGCTTTGAATGCTACCCTCTTCTTTTCAAGTGCTACCTACAACATTAATGTAAACAAGATCTTCAAGTTCATCACAGCAAAGCTCTTTGACATACCATGGACTCTGGAGAAGAATCTCACGATTGGAGAACCTATTATTGATTTCTAGAGTTCAAATTTATGAATAGCAGAAGTGGGGTTGATCCTAAGAAAGTTATCCCAGTCAACCACTCGCCGGAAACATGGCGAAGAATGGCGATGGAGGAAGGCAGAGGCTCAGAGCCCACCTCTCCATTCGAGAAAATAACTTTTTGTTGTTCAACAATTGTAGAAAAGATAGGAATCAGTAAAAAAAAAAAAAAAATTACAAAAACAAATGTCTGCACTCTCCCTTCTCCTCATGTTCATTTAGCTCAATTCCTGTTAACTGAGTAACTCTCACAGCCTCACTTGCATTCAGGAATAAACCCACCATCTGCGACTAAACATACGGTACTGAAAGGTATTGGGTTATGTATGATGGTAGAGAAGATGGTAATGTAATAAATAAATAACCAAAAAATAGGATGATGATGCAGCCTATAACATGATTGTTGAAGCGGTTATGGCTAGGAAAAACAAAGAGAAAGATAAACTGATTTTGGGTTAAAATTTTGCAGTATCCTGCTTATACAAGGCTAAGTCTTCTATGGTTTCCAGAATTGATACTAAAATCCCTTTGTCATGTTGGCCTCAAACTCAAAGCATACAGAAACATGCATTTTATTTTCCCAATCGGATGGCTAACAATGTTTAGTAGAAACCTCTTAGATATAGAAATATAGATGCCATCGACATTCGCCTGAAGAACTAAAGGATATTCAGTAAGGAAACACTAGTTCAATTATGACAATTCAAGGACAAACCTTTCTTATAGACAAAACTACATACACTACAAAAGAAGATCGACAAGTCGACCCTCGTTACCTCGTAGTCACAGCCCAATCTTGCATCTCATCCACTTTAAATTATTTAGTTGAGATAGCAGGAATTTCATATCCAAATAATAGCAGACATAGATTGAAGGCACATCATCTATCTCTTATAGTGAGCCTATTTCGTTTAAGGTGATGAACAAATCTGACAAAAGGCCATGAAGAGACAATTATTGAGGCAACAATCAAAAAATTACCTATCGGATGGAATCACATCGAAAGGCATTTTGTTCACCTGATCATTTTCATTATTAAACACGAAAGGCTACAATATATCAGTCCAACACCACATTAGGCCTTTCTTATACATGATACATAACAAAAGCTGCCTGACTAAAAGCCAGAAAGCTCCAACCAGAAAAGCAATAACAACAACGGCATTCTAAGAAAGCATTTTATTCAAGTTTCACCTCTCTCTTAGGGGGATCCAATTGCAAATATGTGTATGGCTCTGTTGGTTCCTCCCTGCACAATTACAGATATTGTTCACATACATGTGAAAGCAACAGATCTTAAAGATTCAACTAAGGCATTCTCATGAACGAAAAGGAGAATACAAGCTTAATAACACAAGGCAGGGGCCAATGAAACAACCTGAAATCCATTCTTATCACTTCTATTACTAGAATCTACGGCTAATGTTGAAAATCAAGTTAAATTTATTAACTTTACGTATATACAAGAGCAAAGTTAACGAGTTCATTACCCTGGTTTCGATCGCATGCACCGCCAAAAGAGCTTAAAGGGTCCTGGAACAGTATTAAATGGATTTCCTTCAAAACAAGCCTACATAACACACAAATAGCTGCAAATCAGATTAGGAACTTAATCTCAGCACTAATGACCAAAATGGCCAAAAATAAAAACCCCACATGGACATGGTGGTACTAAGCTTTGAATTGGAAGCAAGTATTTGAACCCAATTGATAATGATCATTTCACTCGAAAATAATTTATGGGTATTAGTTTATACAGAAGCCAGAAAAATTAAACAACAAATATATAAACAAACTGTAAAGATTGTATTTGAATGGATAATTTGAACAAAAAAATAAAGAAAGAAAGAAAGATTTGGCATTACTTGGATAACATCTTCAGCTCGATCGTTGCATCTGTGAGCCTTTGGCTGACGATGCTCGCCCTCTGGTGTTCCCCATGGGCTCTCCCTCCTCGGCACTGGCCTCGGCTCGCTCATTCTCGTTCTCTGCAGCAGTGAGTTATCGTGAGTCGGGACTCGATCCACCGGCTCAACCGAGTAACAGTTATAAATTATGCTCCCACGAGACGACGTCGTTTATTTTGAGGACTGTTGATAAAGAGGTAGGGATGGCAGAAAAGTCTGGGCCCGGTCCGGCCCGTCCAGGGTCAAAAAATCTCGGACCGGGCTCAGGTCTGAGCAGGGCTCAATATAATAAGTCCGGGCCCGGACTTAAAATTTTATATATATATAAGAATAAATAGTGTATTTGTTAAGCCGATATGTGTGTGTAGCCCATTGGTAACTCACATGGGTTCAAGTCCCCCACAAAAATATTCGGGATTCAAAATCTTCTTCCATAGGCTAGGGAGGGTCTGAAGGAAGATTTTCTCTTATATGGGAGTTGATTTCCAAGCTGTGTCTTGGTTGATTGATAATAATTGAGTTCCGAGCTGCGTTTCGGTTGATTTCTGGGCAGTGTCATAACTTGTATGTATCTAGAATCCCGGTTAACAGTGTATTGTAATATATATAGATTGTAATAATTCAAAAAAGTGTGTATTTGTTAATAAAATGAAATGAAAATAAAAATGCTAATGGAATGAGAGAAAGAGAAAAGATGAATAATTAAAAGACTTGTTTTAGTGTACTAAGTATTTTTATGAGTGTGTAAAGTAAACAAAATTAATTAATATAAATTATTTAAGAGTGTGTTTGGTTTTGGAGGGGAGGAGAGTGGAGAGATTATTTTAAATTATGTTTATTTGGTTCAATTTTTTGGAGGGGAGGGGAGCAAAATCACTCCTAAGTCAATTTTAGCCCGCTCCAAAAGTGGGGGGTTTTGGAGGGGAGAGAAAGTGAGCAATTAAAATTTTAAATACATTGACTAAATTATCCCACTTATACATAAAATCCAAAATTGTCCTAATTACAAATCTCTCTTATATTTCTTTCACCATTCAATTCTTCTCATTCTCTTATCTTATATTTGTTTTAATTTTATTTTTAATAACACGTATTATGTAGAACTTTTAATTTTAATTTTAATTTTTGTTTAATTTAAAGATAATATAAGCTTATATTGTTTTAATTTTATTTATAAAAGGCTATAAGGATAAAATAGTAAATTAGTTTTAAAATTTCTCCCCTCCCTTCTTGAACCAAACATATATCTAATTAAAAACCCTCTTCTCCCTTCCCCCCCATTGAACCAAACACATATTTAATTAAAATTCATTCCCTCCCCTCCCCTCCCCTCCCCTCCATTAAACCCACCCTCTCTGTTGAACCAAACAGACCCTAAGTGAATGTGATTTTGATATATTGAAGAGTGTACAGAGTAATAATCAAAAATTTAAAATTAACACGTGAGTATACTTAGTAATAGAGTGTTCAAAGAAACTTTTAGAGTGTAAATAGTCACACCCATTATTATTCAAACTATTTTTTTTGAATTAGTTTTTATATATGTTGACGGCGGATTTTGGTCTCAGGGTAATATTGGAATATCACTCCCGAAGAAATCCTCCCTCAATAGTGAATTTGTTTGGTTATGGGGGACCAAAGGCAAACTTAGCAAAAAATAGATAAACACACCAATCGACAAGGAGATTTAAAGTGGTTCGGTGGATTTGGATCCGACCTACGTCCACGGACACAAACGGGATGGTACTTTTATTACTGAAATACGCTTCTCAGATCTTTTTTGTGTTTACAAGTCAGAGCTTGATGATTCTGATCTCCACTCTTTACCTTCAACTTGTTACCCTTATTCCCTCTTTTTTTGTTCTCCTATTCTCTTTACTCTACCCTCCTATTTATAATAGTGTAGAAATCATATTCCTATTTGTACAAGAATTTCCTAGTTGAAACAATTTCATTTCCCATAAGGATTCCTAGTCAAAACTGTTCCATTTTCCCATAAGGATTCCTAATCAAAACTACATTTACTTCATTTATCCTATTAGGATATTAACTCACCAGTTTTCCTTATGAAAATAGGATAACTTGTCATCTTATCCACAATGATAGGGTGTTATCTTCTGGAGCACGCCTCGCTATATGGTCGGTCTTCATGAGGTCGGTCACAATAGTTTTTTGTACTGAGAGTGCTGCTGTCGACCTGATAATTGCCCGGTCATCCAATCTTTAAGTGGTCGGGTTAACGATCTTAAGTGCTCGGCCCCTGACTCACGTGGTCGGGTCGGTATTAATGATCCGGACCAATAAGGGAATTGCCCTTTTACCCCTGTCGTGCTGCTTAAATGACATAGTGCCCGGAAAACACCATCAACATCTGTCCCCTAGTTCTCGGTTCCAACGAGTATACAAGTTGGTGCCGGGAACTATAAAAAGATGGTGTGCTGATCGCCTTGCTGGTGGTCGCTCCAGAAATCACAGAGAAAAACGCATTGGCTGCAAATCTGGTCATTCCTGCCACCTTCATGTGCTCAGTCAACGAGGATCTCGATATCTTCCTGTGGAGAAAATGTTTTGCCCTTATGCTGATGACGATCGACTCGGTGGGACGTAACCCGACCCCAGCTGAGAAGAGCATTTGGCTCTCGGGGAATGTCCCCTCCCCAGACCAATAGAGGGCCGACCATGGGGGAGATGCTCCGATCCCATGCCGATGATAAGTCTCTCGGTGGGACGTATCCCGACCCCGAGCTGAAGAAAGACTTGGCTCTGGGGAAATGTTACATCCCCAGTCCAAAGAAGCCGACTCGGTGGGACGTAACCCGACCCCGAGCTAAAAGAAAGACTTGGCTCTGGGGGAATATTACATCCCCAGTCCAAAAACCGACTCGGTGGGACGTAACCCGACCCCGAGCTGAAAGAAAGACTTGGCTCTGGGGGAATATTACATCCACAGTCCAAAGAAGCCGACTCGGTGGGACGTAACCCGACCCCGAGCTGAATAAACCATAAGGCCTCGATGGAATAAAATCCAGATCCGAGCCGATTAACCAAGCGGTCTCGGCGGAACGAAATCCAGCCCCGAGCCGAATAAACAAGTGGCCTCGGCGGAACGAAATCCAGCCCCGAGCCGAATAAGCAGCGGCCTCGGCGGAACGAAATCCAGCCCCGAGCCGAATAAACATCGGCCTCGGCGGTACAAGAGCAACCCGAGCCAGGAAGAAACATCGATCTCGGCGGTACAAGAGCAGACCCGAGTCGGAAAGAACATCGGTCTCGGCGGTACAAGAGCAGACCCGAGCCAGAAAGAACATCGATCTCGGCGGTACAAGAGCAGACCCGAGTCGGAAAGAAACATCGGTCTCGGCGGTACAAGGGCAGACCCGAGCCAGGAAGAAACATCGATCTCGGCGGTACAAGAGCAGACCCGAGCCGTAAAACATATATCAACAAAACGGACTCGGCGGTACAAGAGCATACCCGAGCCGTAAAACAAATATCAAAACTATTGTGTGGACCACAACAAACAAGCATAAATAAATGTCAGCCTAAGACAGAAGAGGTCTTACTCACATTTTTGGGATCCGTTGTCTTTCTTGCAACTCTACAAAGGTCACTACAAGTAAGACTCTTCTTAATACATCCTCTCTGCATCTCAGCATTCTATGCATCCGACCGGATGACTTCCGCTATCAACTTTGGTCGACCTCAAAAACAGAATGGTCTATGTACTCACTGAGATAGCCTTCTTTCACCAAGTCTTCCACCTGCTCCCGCAGGTCTCTGCACCCATTCGTGGCATGTCCCCTTACGTTATGGTAGATACAGTAAGCCCTACTATTTCCCTCCTCAATCGGGAACCTTCTCAAATTAGGCTCGGCCAACATACATTTGTCCTGAATTTCCCGAATTATCTGGGTCATAGGTTTGTTCAGGGGGGTGTATATTGTCCTTCCCGCGACACGGTTGACTTGGACGGGTGACTTCATCTCTTGAACATTACTACTCGGAGGTGTCGGTCTGAGTTTCTTCTGCTCCGGGACCGATCTCCTCAAATTTCTGATCGAATCCCACTGATTGTCTGACCTGAGTATCTTAGCCTTTCGGGTGTCTACTCCCCGGACAATCTTTTTCTCCTCCTCTATTAAGATAAACTTCCTGGCCAACTCCAGGGCAGTGGCATAATCCGATATGTCTTGAATCCTCAGGTGAGTCCACAACTTCCCGACCTTCAGACCTCCCTTGAGACTTTCTAGCGCTTCCGATGACTCGTACGCTCCGACCTCGAGCACCAAATTGTGGTACCTTTCGATAAAATTCCTCAGGGGCTCATCATCCCCCTGCTTCATCAGTCTCAATTCTCCCACCATTTTCTTTGGGACGCATGCCCCTTTGAAGTGTCGTATGAATGACTTCCTCAGTTGTGCGAAGTTGCTGATGCTCCTTGGGCTAGGCTTCTATACAATAGAATGGCCGGTCCGGCCAGAGTTAGGGGGAACACTTTGCAGATGGCGTCCCATGTTACCCCTTGCACCTCCATTAGTAGGACGAAACCTTCAATGTGGGTTTTGGGGTCGGTATGGCCCTTGTATGGTGTCATGGTCGGCATGCTGAATCTTTTTGGGAATTTTGCCGACCTTATTTCTTCTGTGAAGGGAGATTCAACCTCGTCATCCCGAGCATCTGATGTATCAGTTTTGGGGTTTACTCCCCACTTGGCCATTTCTTTTCTTAACCAAGACTTTATACTGCCATCTGTGTCACTATGCTGCCTCCCGCGGCCTCCTTCGCGTCTGTCACCACGGATGTGGCGTTCCTTATGACCTGAGACTTCCCGTCCAGTTTCACCATGCTTCATATTTCCCCTTCTGGTGTCGCGGGGGCTATCATAAGAAGAATATGGTGATTGTCTCCCCTCTCTTCTTCCCACGTATCCTCCGTTTGTAAATCTTTTTCTACCACTACGGACCTCATCCCGTAGGGACCCTTCCTCATCGGTTCCTCGTCATCACTCACATCGGCGACTCTTTTTCCATCTGCTTTTTCACCTCTTCTTCGACTGATTCCGACTTCGGGTCTTTCGTTGTTCGTTTCCTCCACTCTCTTCAGTTTGTTCATCATGGATTTCAGAAGGATTTGATTTTCCTCCCTATCTTTCCTCATATTTTCCTTCATTTTCTCCATCCAATCTGCAGCCGAGCTCCCTGATGATTGGTGGTTTCCGCCTTCCGCCATCGTCTCACTACGCGAGTTGCTTTTTGTTCGATTTCCCCACAGACGGCGCCAACTGTTGACGGCTGATTTTGGTCTCAGGGTAATATTGGAATATCACTCCCGAAGAAATCCTCCCTCAATAGTGAATTTGTTTGGTTATGGGGGACCAAAGGCAAACTTAGCAAAAAATAGATAAACACACCACAATCGACAAGGAGATTTAACGTGGTTCGGTGGATTTGGATCCGACCTACGTCCACGGACACAAACGGGATGGTACTTTTATTACTGAAATACGCTTCTTCTCAATCTTTTTTTGTGTTTACAAGTCAGAGCTTGATGATTCTGATCTCCACTCTTTACCTTCAACTTGTTACCCTTATTCCCTCTTTTTTGGTTCTCCTCTTCTCTTTACTCTACCCTCCTATTTATAAGTGTAGAAATCATATTCCTATTTGTACAAGAATTTCCTAGTTGAAACAATTTCATTTCCCATAAGGATTCATAGTCAAAACTGTTCCATTTTCCCATAAGGATTCCTAATCAAAACTACATTTACTTCATTTATCCTATTAGGATATTAACTCACCAGTTTTCCTTATGAAAATAGGATAACTTGTCATCTTATCCACAATGATAGGGTGTTATCTTCTGGAGCACGCCTCGCTATATGGTCGGTCTTCATGAGGTCGGTCACAATAGTTTTTTGTACTGAGAGTGCTGCTGTCGACCTGATAATTGCCCGGTCATCAATCTTTAAGTGGTCGGGTTAACGATCTTAAGTGCTCGGCCCCTGACTCACGTGGTCGGGTCGGTATTAATGATCCGGACCAATAAGGGAATTGCCCTTTTACCCCTGTCGTGCTGCTTAAATGACATAGTGCCCGAAAAAAAACACCATCAACAATATATATTACATTCGTGTTGGGCAGTTTAACTGAAAATTGACAGAAAATCATTCCATGAGTAATTTAAGGGATTTGTGATTAATCTGAAATAATAAGAAATTAATCAAAAATTAATTGGGAATGATAAAGTTGATAATTCCCATGACTGGAAATAAATTTTTCAAATTTAAACAGTTTGTGATTAATCAAAATAATGAAAAATTAGTTATGAAGGATAAAGTTGATCATTCGCAAGATTGGGAATAAAAAAAAAAAAATCATCATCCTATAATTTACTTATGATCAAAGGAGGAAAATAAATAAAAGAAGAAAAAGATGAGTTTTTAACAAATCGAACGATCTAAAAAAAAATAAGAAATTGGTGATTAGGCCGAAAATCATCATTTTTCAATGGCCAAATAAATCATTCAATTTATATAAAATTAGATTGATTGAGAAATCACCAATTAAATATCGGTGATTTCTTACAGTTTAAACTGCACAACATTCAGGGATTTACTAACCAAATTAAATTATAAATGATCTTTTATTTTCTTTTTTTTGGGTAGGGAAGCACACGGTTCGGTTATGGTTTAAAACTGTAATCGAACCGTGTGGTTGATGGTTCAGTTTTGGCCGAACCGTAACCATATTGTAGATCAACGATTCGATTGTGGTTTCGGCCAAAGCCGAACTGCAACCGTAACCTTAAATCGGCCAACCGCATGGTTTGGTTCGATTTAAGGTTTGAAATCTTAATTTTTATTTTTTTAAATAAACTAATTTAATTTTTTTAAAAAATTAATAAAAAATTAAAGATTTACTAAAGAGTAAGACTAAAAGTATACATTGATAATTTATTTATTGTTTGTTTTTTTTTAAAAAAAAAGAATTTACACTTAATTAAGCTGTCTAAGTATCCTTTTGGGGCATAGAGGAATCAAAGCTTACAAAGTTATGTTACATTTTATTTTTAATAATTTACCCCATTAACATTTTATTCATCGTCATCCGGGGAAGATGGTCTGGTTCTTGAGCCTTCGGTTCTAGTTGTGTATGTGTTATCACAAAAATCTTCAAAAATTTCCGGTTGATTTTCTTGTTCACGACGTTCCACCCTACACCAATCGTCAAGACACGTTTGAGCTTCTAACATTTCCAGTTCCAATCTTGATTATCTGTCATCAAGAATATTGCCACCAATACTAAATGTCTGCTCTACAGATACAGTTGAGACTGATGCCGCTAATACCTCATTTGCAATGACGGCCAAGACTGGAATCAATTCTTGATGTTTTTGCCATCAATCAATGATAAGAAATTGCTTACCTACAAAAGTATTTTGGAGAAACTCGAAATTTATCGTTAAATATGCATTAATTTCTGAATTAGTAGTGGTGGTATTGGTGGATTTTGATTTTTTACATCGCTGTATTAACCAACTTTTACAAGCAGTGAGTTTAGATTGTACAGTTGGAGAATTCATGGATTGTGTAGTATCAACTATTTGAATATTATATCTACTAACATAATCATTGTATAAATTAAGTAAAGTTCTCCTAAGATTATCAATAGTTGAAGAAACAATCACAGTTCTTTCACCTAATAAAGCATAATAATTTTGTAAAATATTTTCCAAATCTGCTATTTTAAACATTGGATCCAAAACAAAAGCAACAAGATAAAGTAATGATATGTCTCTATAATAATTAAATCATTTTGTCCTCACTGATGCAACACATTTTTTAATTGCATTTGAAGGACCGTCAAAAACATTGTTAGGATCATCAAATTTGTTGTTATGATTATCAAAATCATTGTTATGATCATCAAATATATCATCAACATCGTAAGGATCATCAAATTCGTAGCTATTATTAGGTTTAGCTAATATCCCAACAATGTCAAGACTTGTAAGGAGAAAAATATTTAAAGTTGGATAATAATCACCATTTAAAGTATTCGTTGCATCATTAAATTTTTTTAAAATCTCTCAGATTTTTGAACAAACTTCCCAATAACTGGGATATAAAACTACATCATATTGATAGTGAGCAATAAATGAACATAATAAATCTTTATATTCAAAACTTTCATTTAGTAAAAAATAAGTATAATTCCAACGAGTTGAAACATCACTACCGAATTTTTTCGGTCTAACACCATTTTCCTTACAAAAAGTACATCATTCTCTTCTAATTTTAGAATACGATCAAACTAAATTAATTACTTTTTGAATAGGTGCAACATGAGAGTTTAAAAATTTCAAACCATCTTGTACACATAAATTCATAATATGACATGCATTAAAAATTTTCCTCCCAAATTTGGTTGACAAATAGCTTTAAGTTTATTAATTGATGAAGTATTAGATGATGCATTATCGAATCCAATAATTCAATTTTATTGCACTAATCCATATTATTGTAAAATATTACTAATCATTATATAAATATTATGTGCAATGTGTGTTTCATCAAAAAGACGAAATGCAATAATTCTTTTTTGAATAAATCATGAATCATAAATCTAATGACATGTCACACCTATGTATGAATGTGATTGCTAATTAGGGGTGGCAATTTGGGTCAGGATTCGTTTATTCGTTCGATTCGATTCGCTTTAAAACGAATATGGGTTTGGAAAATTGGATTCGTTTAATAAATGGGTCAATTCGATTCGATTCGTTTAATTAACGAATCGAATCCGAATTTGAGCTCTTCAATTCGTTTATTCGTTTAGAATTCGTTTATTTAAACGAATCATAAACGAATCGAATTCGAATCGAATTCGTTTACTATCCGTTTAATTATATTACAAATTTACCCTCAATTTTATTTATTATATTAGTTAAACACGAAGGGTAATTTAATAATTTCAAACGTTTAACTTAAGTATATAAATTGAAATCTAAAACCTAAACCTAAAATCTAAAGTTCTAAACCTAAACTCACTCTGCCGGCGGCCTCAATCTCCCTCAGAGTCGTAGCAGCCATCGACCATGGTAGCAGCCATTAGGTAATGTTTTGTAATAATTCTTTCCACTACTGCAAAAAAAGTAAACAGAGATGATAAAGATTTTGATTCTTCTCTAAATATGGTGGCCTTAACTTCCAGAAAAAAAAGACCCCAACTAGATTTTCTTGTTCATTTAATTCGTTTTTGCTTCATATTCACTGCTGAAAGTGATGGCTTCATATTTCAGATCTAAACACTTTGAATGAAGAACATGGTATCAGTCATTGGAAACAGTCCATGCACATGCATTTGCAAACTTTGATTATTGGGTTTGATTTTTTTGTGTTCATTTTATATCTTTGATGTGATTATTAATATTATTTTCGGTTTTATCGTTGTGGTGAGCTCTCTGCATTTCTTAGCAAGTTTGTTTCTTACAAAGTACTTGATGAATAAATTTAGTTTTCTACTTGATTTTTCAAAAATCCCTTGGTCCAGGCAGGGCACTGTAAGAAGTCTTTTTGCTGATTTAATTAAAGGTCTATAGTTTCAATATGTTCGATCTAATGATCTTTAGGAATACAAGCCAAGGACACCATTTATTATAAAGTGCCTAAGTTTAAACCTTTTACAAGTGTTGATAGTGTGCTTACATTGACAATAGACTTGATAAGTGAAACATAATGCATTCCAGAAAAGAAGCCTAAAATGTAGATTAAATTGGAGCAAGCAAATATTGTATTAGGTTAGTTATATTCTTAGGAGAATGAATTATGCTATGTCATGCTTTCTTATTCCATTCTGTTGTTGTGATTTTTTAATCCCAATTTGATACTTAATTAATTCATGCTTGTTGCAGAGTGCTCCCCAGCAAATCTTGGAGAGTTATGAGCTTGCATCTGTGACTATGGAGTATAGGAGGGAGTGTGGAAGGGAAAGTGTGTTGCAGTCCTTGACTGCAGTCTCAGGCAATGACATCGGCAATCTGGTGAACTTAGGCAGTGTTGAGTCCCAGCACTTGCTTCGACTAGAGGAATGTGCTGAAATTGTGAGAGCAAGGACCGATTGGAGGCCTAAGGTTGCCCAGAACTTTTGGGAATGTTGATCAGATTCCAGCAGAAAACACTTAAACCTGGAGTTTCTTGCAACGGAGCAGCGGTAGTCACACCCTGGTGTCACATTGCTTGCGAAGAATTCTGCATGTGACGAAAACTCACTTAACTATGTCAAAGTTCGTGAACTCACAAGAAAACTTGTTGTAAAGATTTTAACACTTTAATAAGGAATCTGTTATTAAATATGGTATGGGGTGGATGTTTAGATTTTGTATTTTATTTTGATTAAATGAATCGAATTTGAATACGAATATTTGATTATTAAACGAATATAAAATTCGATTCATTTAATTTGATATAAACGAATCGGATGCGAATAATAAACGAATCGAATGCGAATAGTAAACGAATCGGATGCGAATAGTAAACGAATCAGATGCGAATAGTAAACGAATAATAAATTCGATTCGATTCGTTTGATTTATGTAAACGAATAAACGAATCGAATACGAATATTCGTTTATTAAACGAATCGAATCCGAATCCTAATATCAGGATTCGTTTAATAAACGAATCGAATTCGAATTTAGTGCATTACAATTCGATTCGTTTATTCGTTTTGCCACCCCTATTGCTAATAGTCACTACATATGTTATTACAAATTGAAACACGACCTTTAAGTTTAAAAAATAATTCCCTTAAAATATTTTGACATTTTGCATATAATTCCATCAATTTTCTTTAACATGTCATCCTAATAAGTTTACATGCAGCAGGATTCAATTTTCATGTATTAAATCATTAAAAGATATTTTTTTCACTAAAAGTAAAAGCTAAATGTTTCATGACAATAAATATAGTTAGAATATTTTTCCATTGAGATTCATTTTATTTAAATAATTTAGTAGAAGAAGGACCAGAAGCAGAAAACCTTGTCATTTGTGTTGTATCAATCCCAAACTCAGCTTTATGAGTACTAATCATATGACCCGTCATAGTTTTATATCCACCGGTGTGTGTGTAAATTTTTCCACAATAATTGTAGCCATCATTCTTCTCACCAGTGGCATCATTCATGACCAGAGTGAAATATTTTATCAACATTTCAGAACCTCGATTTCTCACTTGAATATGTGAAGTCGTTTCACCGATGGTATTTTGAGTGATATCCTCAACCTCAGGAATGTTAGTTTTGTGTGATGAGCTTGTCATTATAATGAAAAGATTGAGATAATAAAAGAATAAATTGATTGAATATATGAGATTTGAGAAATTGAGGGAGTGAGAGGAGAATAAATGATTTTGTGGTTAGAAAAAATGAATTAAAGGATTATTTATAGTGTTTTTTGTTTTTATTTTATTTTTATGATGTCTAAAATGTCACCAAAATATAGTTGTTGTGAGGGGAAAATTATATATTTTTAACTTTTATTATTATTATTATTATTAATTAAAAAAATTACCGTTGCGCGCTAACGGTCAAAATCGTTAACCATTACGGTTAACGATTTTCAACCATTACGGTTCGAACCGTAACGGTTACGGTTCGAACCGTAATCATAACAGTTACGGTTTGAACCGTTCAAACCAGCGGTTGGAAATGCTATCAACCGTAACCGAACCGAATTGGACCGGTTTGGTTACGATTCACGATTCGATTGACGGTTGGTCAACGGTTCGATTACGGTTCTTAACCGCAACCGTGTGCATGTCTATATGTGGATAGGCCACATGGATTCTTTTTATGCCATTGTGCTCTATCAAGAATCATTATCTCATTAATCTCAATATAATATAAGTCTTTTTTTATGATTTATGTCATTATTAATATACATCTGACCCGACCTTGACGTATGTCAATATTATCTGCTTTTTTTAATTGATTTATTTAAAGCTTTACATTTTACATGTCTAAACCATCTAATGATGTAACAATATAATATCCTAAAGCCTAAAGGTCTATTAATCAAAACTCGAAAATCTACACTAATAAAAATGAGATACATTATTAATTTCCTAAATGAGGAAAGTAAATATACTCATATTTCATTTGTGGATGATTGAACTTCACCCATTTTAATCGGAAATATGTGTCAAATCACTTCAAGAGAAATTTGAGCTATTTTCCATAATCGAAAATGATAAAGATATTAATCCAAAAGTAATCGAGAAAAATAAAGTAGATATTTTGTACGGTTGAAAATAAAAAAATTTCAAAACTCATCTTTCAACATATTCCGAATATCATTCATTTACGGTGAATAAAGACTAGACAATCTGAGAATTTTTAATCAAGATAATATGAATAGGGACAATTTTGAAACAAATAGGAAAATTTATCTTTATTTAAGAATATATAATAAATTAAAGACAATCCTCTAATAATTCGTTTAAACAAAAATATATTCTCACTATTTTTCTTTATTTTTAGCGAAATCTTTCTTTTTCAAACAAAATCATCAATCAAAACCTTGAAAAATAGAAATTTAAGGAATAAAAAGTAGAATAAAATTGAAATCAGATGATTTTTAAGTAAACCAAAAATCAAATCGCTAGGATAATAATTAATTAGTACTTAAACTGCTTAACTAAGTGGATAAGAGGTGGGATTTCCATTCGTCTAAGGAAAAGGTTGTGTTCTCAATTTTTTGAAAACTCTTTAATAAATCTGAAATAAGATGAAACAATATTATTATCACACTGATTTTTTCCGTTCATAAAACAAAATATATTGAAAAATAAATGATAAAATGCGCTCCCAAAATTAGATTCAGAATCGAGCTGAGTTTTGGACTGATACGTGATAAAAAATTATGAAAAATTTAATATAACTTAAAATTGGATCTAGATGAGTAGACATATAACAAGTGAAGGTCACACGACTCACACCAAGATCTCCTTTTTATAACACAATATTTAAATAATAAAATTTTAATTTTAAATTTGGTGGATCCATTATTTAGCACACCATGCCCATTTCTCTATCATTTGTAGTAGAAGTCAATGCAAATACAATCGAATAGAATAATGATAAACATACACCCAAGGACACACCTAAGGACACACCATGCCTATTTCTCTATCATTTGTAGTAGAAGTCAATGCAAATACAATCGAATAGAATAATGATAAACATACACCCAAGGACACACCTAAGATAATTATCTTGGAAATTTTTTTTTGAATTAAAATAAATAAAAATTAAATTATGGATTGCAAATTATACATTTTGTGTGTCTTTTAGATTGTCTTTGGGTGTATTTTTTATTAGAAGAGAGAGATACTGAAAATACAACAATACTGGATCTAAAGACACAAAGCATAATTTATATATGACAATTTATTTTAATCCAAAATTTATTATCCTTTTGAAATTCAACTCCAGAAGCAACCGCCGCCCTTTTGATCTACTTAAAGTTAGAGATGAAGTAGCTTTGATCAGCTGTTTGATGTTCAGTTTTTGAAGGGAACTTGCATTTCTAAGTATGAATAAGAGAAGATCAATTTCACATCTCTTTCCTGTAAAGCCCTCCATCTTAACAAATTTGAGATGTTCAAGAATCCAAGCATCAGTTGTCCCAATTACTTCAGGAAATATAGGAAATCCATTGGGCCTAAAATCCTGAAAATAGAACAAATTAAATCTTTTGTTAAGTTAAATGAAATGATCATGTGCCCTAAATGGATGAATGATTTGGGAATGATTAAGGAACTTACAGGGATATGCATAATGTAGCCAGTGGAAATTTTTGTGATAAAAACTCACACAATAGAAGAGAAAATGAGAGGAAAACTCTTCTTTATTTCACAAAACAAAGAATTACAAAGCTTATACAAAACTTTACAAAAAAACCTCTCAACACTCTCTTTACTATCTATTCTCTGATTTTTGGGATGTCATAACAATGATCCTAAGGTTCAAATTTATAGTGTAAAAAACGTGTGCTACAGTGCACACGTTTTGACAGTTGGCTGCAAGTTGGGCAAGCTAGAGTCTTCAATCTTCATAAACTTTCAGTGGCAGTCACTTCCAACTTTCAGTGGAACTATTTTGCATGCATGCTGCATGCTGTCTTCAACAAATCTCCCACTCAGTGAAGATTTGCCCTAAAATCTGAGCCGACCATCAATCCCCAAACCGGATCCTCAAAAGGATCCACCCCTGGCTGCATCTGTATGACTGCCTACGTACACTGAGTTGGGATCAAGCCAATCGTAGTTCTCTGTATCTCCATACTTTGACTATATGGAGAGTTTTGTCATCCCAGCTATGGCACGACAGATTTCAAGCTTCTCATTCGGTAAAACTTTTGTGAACATATCGACACCATTGTCATCAGTGGGAATCATTCTGAGTTCTAACAGCTTTGAACTCATGACGTCTCGTATCCAGTGATACCTCATATCGATATGTTTTGATCTCGAGTGAAAAGTAGAATTTTTACCAAGGTAGATAGCACTCTGGCTATCGCAGTACAAAATGTATTTCTCCTGCTTGAAATCCAATTCCTGGACAAATGTCTTCATCCATAGTAATTCCTTGCAAGCTTCTGTAACTGCAATGAATTCTGCCTCTGTTGTAGAAAGTGCAACACATCTCTGCAATCTTGACTGCCATGCCACAGCTCCTCTTGATAGAGTAATTAGATATATCGAAGTAGACTTACAAGTATCCACATCACCTGCCATATCTGAATCGGTGTAGCCCATTAACACTGGCTTGTTGATTCCAAAACATAGTCTCATTTTGGATGTGCCTCGAAGATACCGCATTATCTATTTGACAGCATTCCAATGTTCTTTTCCTGGGTTTGACATAAACCGGCTGACCAATCCAACCGCGTGTGCTAGGTCTGGCCTTGTGCACACCATGGCATACATGAGACTTCCCACTGCTGAGGTGTATGAAACCTGTTTCATTTCCTCATTCTCTGTCTCAGTATAGGGACTCTGCTGTGTACTCAATCTAAAGTGGGTAGCAAGATGAGTGCTAATCGCTTTAGTATTGTCCATCTGAAATCACTGAAATACCTTCTCAATGTACTCCTCCTATGACAAATATAATTTCTTGGCTTTTCGATCACGGCCGATCCGGATGCCAAGAATCAGTTTTGCTGGCCCCAAGTCTTTCATCTTAAAAGACTTACTCAGTTGCTGCTTCAAATCATTAATCCTCGATTGATTTTGGCCAAGTATCAACATATCATCTATATACAGCAGTAAGATGATAAAGTCATCGTCAGAAAATTTCTGAACGAAAACACAATGGTCTGAAGTAGTCTTCTTGTATCATTGCTCCCCCATAACTGACTCAAACTTCACGTACCACTGTCTCGGTGCATGTTTCAAACCATAGAGGCTTTTCAGGAGTCTGCACACATGGTCCTCTTTTAATTTGACTCTGAAGCCTTCTGGTTGCTCCATATAAATTTCTTTTTCCAGAACCCCATGAAGAAATGCGGTCTTGACATCCATCTGCTCTATCTCCAAATCAAGACTTGCTACTAAGCTGAGGCATTGTTTTTATCTCATTTCTGATATCTTCTATGGTCTGGCCTTCAACGAAGACAACATCTCGGCTTCTGAAAATCTTCTTCTCAACAAGATCATACAATTTGTAGCCGAAATCATCCTGACCATAGCCAATAAAGACACACTGTCGCGTCTTTGCATCAAGTTTGGATCTCTCGTCCTTTGGGATGTGTACAAATGCTTTGCACCCAAAAACATGTAAGTGTTCATATGACACTTCTTTTCCCGTCCAGACTTGATTAGGAACATTTCCTTTTAGTGCGACTGCTGGGGACATGTTCAAAACATGTACGGTTATGTTGAGTGCCTCCCCCAGAATGTCTTCGATAGCTTGGCTTGTGAGAGCAAGCTTCTGACCCTTTCGCACAAGGTTCTGTTCATCCTCTTAGCTAGGCCATTCAGCTGAGGTGTCTTGAGAGGTGTCATTTGATGTCAGATTCCTTACATCTTGCAGTACTGATCAAACGGACCTCTGTATTCTCCACCATTGTCTGTTCTGATGTATTTCAGTTTCTTGCTGGTTTCTCTCTCTACCAGGGCATGAAACTCATTGAACACTTTCAACACTTGATCTTTCGTCTTCAAGGTGTATACCCATATCTTCATTGAATGATCATCTATGAATGTCACAAAATAAAGTGACCTACAAAGTGTTATTGTCTGCATCAGACCACATACATCTGAATGTATGAGATCAAGTACCTTCGGTTTTCGTTGAGGCGGGGAGCTCTGAAAGGACACCCTGTTCTGCTTTCCAGCCATGCAGTGTTCACACTTCTGTAAGTGTGAGTTTTTCAATCCGGGAAGAATATTTCGTCTGCGTAGTACTTCCATTCCCGTTTGACTCATATGACTGAGCTTTTTATGCCATAGCTCGGCTGCCTCATTACTATTGACAGTATTTATGCATTGGAAAGTTTAACATGCATCAAATACAGTGTTGAATCTTTCTTACCTCGAGCTATCACCATTGATCCTTTAGTGAGCTTTCAGGTGCCGTCACTAAATGTGCTGCATAAGCTTTCATCATCCAGCTTGTCTGTTGAGATCAGGTTTAACCAGATATCTGGGATGTGCTTGACTCCCTTCAACACTAGCCTTGTCCCGTTGTCTGTTTCAAGGTAGATGTCTCCAATACCGACGACTTTGGACTGACCGTCATTGTCACGACCCCCTCCCTAGAGCGGGCCCAACCCTAGAAAGAGGTTCGAAGACTTCTTTAGCTCGAGCATTCTATATGACAATCAACCACTCAAATGCACACAAATATTACATCACTTATTATAAATCCAAACAGTATACATGACTGTTGTGGTTTACAACACAATATTAAAGAAATAAATACAATAGATGACACAAATGTCTGGTCCGACCCAAATATACAACTGTGGCACGTGGATCCAATTCTGGTACTGCTACTACTGAACAGACGGACTACCTGAAATGTTAGGGGAAAGGGGGGTGAGCTTATAAAGCTCAGTAAGTAAACACTCATTCTCTCAACAAGACCTCACCAACAAAATAAGATTATATAATAAATATATATAATATAATATATGAAAATAGCATATATTATTATATCATCTCACACAATCATCCCACAACAATTACCAACATCCATCAAACCTGGCTGCTACTCCGGGTCTAGTATAACAGAGGTCTGAAATATACACAATGAGGAAGCCCCCGTACTCCCCCATATCAAAACCAATGGAAGAGTCCTCAATGACAACTTCCAAGGTTTCCAACCATATCAACTCGTAAAATGTGAGTAAAATATACTCAAATAGGAAGCCCCCGTACTCCCCCATATCAAAACCAGTAGGAGTGTACCTCAATGACAACTCCCAAGGTTTTCTATCATCTCATATCATCTGATGTATCATCACATCTCATCTCAAATCCGACCACTATTATACCAAACCCGGCAGCATATCACAACAACACACATCATCCAATACAATCACCTCTCGCATCCAAACAAATCAAACTCATCTCAACAATCATGATTTCATATTATCATGCTTTCAATATCTCAATATAATATCTCACAAATATGAAAATATATATATAACAATATATATATATATGATAATGCCAATATATATTTATATATATATTTACCAACTCACACAACAACCATCAATCATCAAACAAATGTTAAGAGAATCACCACAGAGTGTACTTACCTCGATTCACGCAAAAGTCAATAACGATTATCAACCCGAAATTCCAAACAACAAAGCTGAGAAGAAAAACAGCAACGAACGGCTCTGGAACTAATTAGAATGCTCAGCGAGGCAAGCGGGCCCCACAACAAAGATCGGGCCCCACCACCAAAAAGCGGACCCCACAACCAAATATATTCTACGGCGAATATATATATCAAAACGCTCGAAATTTCGAGAGCAATAATCTGATGCGATCGGATCGTCGATCCAACGGTCAGATCTCACTCCCAACACAATTCCCGAATTACCGAAGCTATAACACGGAAAACAACCCAAACGATGTCGGATCGGGAAGTGACCACTGGCGTTGGAAAGGTCTCGGCCTGAAACGTGCTCACTCGCCGGAGGTGGTCGTCAGAAGTGGCCGGAGACGGCCGGAAATTGCAGAAGAAGCTGCGACGTAGCGTCCCCTTCAGGCGGCGCGTGCGGGCGCGTCCGGCGGCCTCTGAGCTCGATCTTGGCGGCGACGGAAAGCTGGCGGCGGCAGTTACATGTCGGTCCGGCGCGTGGTGGTGGCTGATCGACGGTGAAGCGGCTACAGCGGTTTGAAGTTTCGGCAATAAAGAGAGGAAAAATAAGGAGAGAGAAAGGAGAAAGTTTTTTTTTTTTTTTCTTTTCTATCTACAAATGATGTCGCACGCCAAAATATAAGCAGGTAAGGTTTAATAAATTAATATTTTTTTTTTTGTGCTCGCCAGCTAATCTGTCACGATTCTCACAGTCATTCCCCATCCTTACAGCACCATAGTCCCCCGACGTGTAAGATGAAAAGAAGTCTCTGCGAGATGTGGCGTGTATGGAGGCGCCACTATCTATTACCCAACTGGTCTCGTGGCTGGCAAAATTCACAACATTTTCTTCATAGATAATGAAGAATTCTTTGGAGGTTTTGTCGGTAGTGGCAGTAATAACTATTTCCTGGTTCGAGTTACTATCCATTTTGTTGTCTTTGGACTGCTCGTTCTTTAATTTGTAGCAATCCCTCTTCACATGGCCTTTCTTTTTACAATGGTAGCATTCTATATCTCTAGTTCTTGATTTACCTCGGTTCTTGTCTGATCTACCTGGGCCTCGGCTTCTACTCCTCCATTTTCTGTTATTTTTCTCAGTCACTAAAGCTTCTGAGGTTGAGGCTGATGTAGTCCCTTGCATTTTCGTCGTCTTTTCTTCCTTGAACATTCTGGTCTTTGCCATCTTCAGTGTGACTCTTCCATCTGTGGTTGAATTTATCACCGTAGATCTGAACTTTTACCAAGATTCTGGTAACGTATTTAGGAGTATTAAGCCATTTACCTCATCGCCGAAGTCTATGCCCAATCCAGATAATTCTTTCATGGTGCCGAGGAAATTATTGATATTCCATTGTCTAACCTGATGCATTTCAGTTTCTTGCCGGTTTCTCTCTCTACCAGGGCATGAAACTCCTTGAACACTTTCAACATTTGATCTTTCGTCTTCAAGGTGTATACCCATATCTTCCTTGAATGATCGTCTATGAATGTCACAAAATAAAGTGACCCACCAAGTGTTATTGTCTGCATCAGACCACATACATATGAATGTATGAGATCAAGTACCTCTGATTTTCGTTGAGGCGGGGAGCTCTGGAAGGACACCTTGTTCTAATTTCCAGCCACGCAGTGTTCACACTTCTGTAAGTGTGAGTTCTTCAATCCGGGAAGAATATTCTGTCTGCGTAGTACTTCCATTCCTGTTTGACTCATATGACCGAGCTTTTTATGCCATAACTCGGCTGCCTCATTACTATTGACCGTATTTATGCTAATATTGGAAAGTTTAGCATGCATCAAATACAGTGTTGGATATTTCTTACCTCGAGCTATCACCATTGATCCTTTAGTGAGCTTTCAGGTGCCGTCACTAAAGGTGCTGCAGAAGCTTTCATCATCCAGCTTGCCTGTTGAGATCAGGTTTAACCGGATATCTGGGATGTGCTTGACTTCATTCAACACTAGCCTTGTCCCGTTGTCTGTTTCAAGGTAGATGTCTCCAATACCAGGCTTTGGACTGACCGTCATTCCCCATCCTTACAGCATCATAGTCCCCCGACGTGTAAGATGAAAAGAAGTCTCTGTGAGATGTGGCGTGTATGGAGGCGCCACTATCTATCACCTAACTGGTCTCGTGGCTGACAAGATTCACAACATTTTCTTCATAGATAATGAATAATTCTTTGGAGATTTTGTCGGTAATGGCAGTAGCAACTCTTTCCTGGTTCAAGTTACTATCCCTTTTGTTGTCTCTGGACTGCTCGTTCTTTAATTTGTAGCAATCCCTCTTCACATGGCCTTTCTTTTTACAATGGTAGCATTCTATATCTCTAGTTCTTGATTTACCTCGGTTCTTGTCTGATCTACCTGGGCCTCGGCTTCTACTCCTCCATTTTCTGTTATTTTTCTCAGTCACTAAAGCTTCTGAGGTTGAGGCTGATGTAGTCCCTTGCATTTTCGTCGTCTTTTATTCCTTGAAGATTCTGGTCTTTGCCATCTCCAGTGTGACTCTTCCATCTGTGGTTGAATTTATCACCATAGATCTGAACGTTTACCAAGATTCTGGTAACGTATTTAGGAGTATTAAGCCATTTACCTCATCGCCGAAGTCTATGCCCAATCCAGATAATTCTTTCATGGTGCCGAGGAAATCATTGATATGGTCCGCCACAGCTGTACCTTCGTCGTATTTCAACCCCATCATCTTCTTGATGTAGTACAGCTTGTTGTTGCCAGTTTTTGCTCGAAAAAGCTCCTTCAGATTTCTCCATAAGACACGTGTATTTGTATCTTCACTAACATGGTTCACGATACTATCGTCGATCCACTGACGAATAACACTGCATGTCTTCTGGTGAAGATTATTTTACTTTTCATCGGACATTGCTTCTGGTTTCTACTCCAGAAAGACCGACCCATCATACTCTTTCACATATAGAAGGTCTTTCATCATTCCTCTCAATGTGAAATAATTGGTACTAGTCAACAAAATCATTTTTCTGTTGGCCCCATCTATCATAAAAATTCTAAGCAAAATTTCAAAAAACGGAGCTCACCGTTGCGTCCGGAATGGTCGAAAATGGTGGAAATGACACTTCGTTTGTCAAAATCCGACACATGGACCAAAATGAAAATTTTCAGAAATTACAGGGGTCAAAGTGTAATTTTCGAAAGTTCAGGGGCCAAAATATAATTTCTAGAAAGTATAGGGACCTTTCTGAAATTTACTAGATTTTGTTGCTGACGTGGCAGACACGTGGCGCTGACATGTCGCTGATGATGTGGCAAGCTGACTGGGCTGCTGACTGTGCGTTTTACAGGCTGATGTGGCGCTGACTGGACGCTGACGTGGAGCTGACTCATCGTCGTCTTCCTTCAGCAGCGCGTGACGCGCGTCGGGAGCGTTGAGTGCTCTCTGTCGGCGCGTGCGGCATCCTGGGAGCTCTGATTGATCGCCCAAAAATATCACCGTGCTCGTCTCGGCATGAAAAGTCCGATGGTATGCTCAAAACCGATTTTTGACAACTTTCATCGGAACCGATTTTTCGAACTGAACCTCTGTTTCTGAGTTTCGAGATCCCACAGTGGAACCTTAGCTCCCGATACCACTTGTTGTGATAAAAATTCACATAATAGAGGAGAAATGAGAGGAAAACTCTTCTTTATTTCACAAAACAAAGAATTACAAAGCTCATACAAAACTTTACAAAAAACCTCTCCACACTCTCTTTACTCTCTATTCTCTGATTTTTGGGATGTCATAACAATGATACTAAAACTCAAATTTATAGTGTCAAAAACGTGTGCTACAGTGCACACGTTTTGACAGTTGGCTACAAGTTGAACAAGCTGGAGTCTTCAATCTTCATAAACTTTCGGTGGCAGTCACTTCCAACTTTCGGTGGAATTGTTTTGCATGCATGTTGCATGCTGTCTTCAACAGAAATGGAGAGTATTTTAAGAAAATGGGAGCAAATAAGCAAGCATATTGTTGATAAATCTCACCGAGACTGAATCAAGATTAACCAAGTTCCACAAATTATCACAAATAAAGAACAGACAACGATCACAAGATCACACAAACACACAAGAACAAGTTTACGTTGATGAAAACCTTCCTGGAATAAGTCAAGCAAAATCATATAAGATTGAGATCATTTCCAAGAAAGACAAGACAGTTCGGGTTGAAATTTTAAACCTCTGGAGAACAAGCGGCATAAACCTATAGTGCTAATTAGGGCAACACAAAGGGTTAACAAACCTTTGATAAGCCAAAACCAGCGAGAACAAGTTGATGGTTTCTTAAAGCTCACGAAAATACTTTATTTTTATTAAAAGATGTGTTTTTCATTACAATGAATAGTGCCCCTTTAAATAGATGGCTAACCATAATTCTACCCAAACATAATAAAATCATAGTAAAATAAATCATATAACATATAAAATACTTCAAATTTTCGTGCATGAGTTTTTTAATTTAATTAAAGTTCAGCCCAATACTTAAACATCACATAACTTTAAAAAATATAAAATATAAAAACTGTAGAGATAATTTGTGTCCGTATTTTGACCAAAAAGAATTCTAAATTGGACTTTTTCATAGACTACAAGTTGTATATGAATATCTTTGATGAATAGGAGATGAATTTTTCTTTGATTCATTATAAAATAAAAGGTGTCTATCTCATTATGTTGTACATGTATTTATAGTGATAACAATAACAAACACATCACATTTAACTCAAATTATTAATTATATTAGCAAATTCATTGACCTAAATATGACAAATACATTCATTAGATCAAGTTCATTCATCTACTAAATATACCAAATATTTCAAATTTTTCATTAGTTAAGTTTATTCATCTACTAAATGCACCAAATGTTTAAAAATTTCTAAGTGATATGTGTCAATACCAAATAAGATACATGTTTCAAAATTTTAGTGTGACATATGACAATATCAAAGAAAATAGGGGACACAAATATATATTAGTATGATTTTTTTTTAATAACTACTAATCACAATTTATAAATAAATCCCAACACCAAATTCTAAGTCCCAGTAAAAAAATAAAAAAGGCCATTATACTAAAACATTAATAAAAATAAACAGGCAAATAATAGAAGAAGTCAATTTTTTT
The DNA here is from genome assembly GCA_019454045.1 of Zanthoxylum bungeanum. NCBI lineage: Eukaryota > Viridiplantae > Streptophyta > Magnoliopsida > Sapindales > Rutaceae > Zanthoxylum > Zanthoxylum bungeanum. Next base: position 2,809 of record SKCR01007828.1, on the reverse strand, counting down.
TTTTAATATAAGAGTCTAAGCAATGGATGAAACGTCAAAACAGAAACATATATATTCTAAACTAAATAGAAGCAGTCAATTTCAAAAGCTCCGAAAATGGGGGAAAATGGAAGCCAATGTCTGCTAGTTGGTGTGAGCTTTTTGCACCCACTAGTGTTTCAAAAACACATAAATACATTATTTAGTAGAGAGTATTGATTGAAAATATAAATTAACTTCTAAATATTACAACAAGAATATAAACTGATTTATAAGTAAAAAAGAACATCAGAATAAAGAACTAAAACTCCCACTTAACACAAAACATTAACCATAAAGTTAATAAGGTCTTACAATTTCTTTGCTTAATTTTCACTACTCATGTTTGGGAAAGTCAATACCCGAACCTTTAATCCTCACACATTGTGAAAAATATATGCTTAGGATATTGTTTCACTCTTCTTAAAGAAACACCAAATGCAGCACCAAAAACAAAAAAAGGGTCATCTAAGGTGCGTTCTTGACTTCTCCCCCATCTTTAATTTATATAAGCAGAAATTTCCTCACCATCTTTGCTGTTTTGTTGATCTTCTTTTTTCTTCTTCTTCTGTTGATCACTATAACAAACAAAATGAATTAATTCTTATGGGAACCTTTGATTTATTACAATAATACTATGCTTACAAACATCTATCAATAATATTATTACTATAATATATACTTTTTTTTTTTGGAAACGTTGGAAACCCCGCCACCAAACCACCCATTCTGGGCCGCGGCGCAGGTAAAACCACCGGTTGTCCCAGACTCTTACAAGAAGTGCACCCCTGGATTCGAACCAAGAACCTCAAGGTGAGATCCTGAACCCTACACCACCAAGTCACACCCCTTGAGGACATATATACTATATATGCTTACAAACATCTATCAATGTACTAACATTATTATCCTACCATTAATATGTCATCTGTAATATCATTTGCAAATGCGAAGTTTGTATCACATTTTTTTAAAAGCGTCATAATAGAAAAACTACAGACTTTTAAGTGGCTAAAATAAAAAAAATTGAAAATAAAAATGGGATCTAGTCATGTCATTTTTACATTGATGAATAAAAATTATATTAATATTATGATAGTGATTAATATAAATGAAAGGACATAGTTTTATTCGACAAAATAGTATCGTAAATATCTATATATAATTTCTCCTATTAATTATCATCTTCTCTTTGCTATAATTTAAAATCCATTTCAAGAGCCTATATTTCCAAGAGTAAAAGCATTAAGAAACTTGGACTCAACAAATACTACATAAAATAAGTCTTGAATTCGATTCTCTACAGTGACATGAGTGAAAAAAATCATGTAATTATTAGTTTAATTACGGGTCTGATTCTATTAACCTACGAGCTATGTTCGCATGGAAATCAGAACAATATAGGAAATAATTTGTTTTGTGTAAAATATTTAGAGAATAAACAAGTTACCCAAAAATTGAAGCTTGGAGGCTCATGCAGTCTCGCATGACAAAGAACCTTTAATCCTCTCAACAGTGCTAGCAATCAAGTTGTTAACAGTAGCAACAGAGCCAAGAGAGAGCTTTGCTGTAGGAACTGAATCGACCAAAATCTGAAATGCAACAGTTAGTAGAGATCCACCAGATGCAGTCCCACAAATGCTTCCATCGGGAAGAATGGCAAAACCAGAGGGTAAAAGGGCAACATAATCGGGGTCTCCGCCGTTAAGTACTACATTCATGGCAGCAATATCAACAGGAGCATAGATGACAAAAGAGGACGTTGGATCAGTGCAGCTCTCTTGTAAAATCAGCATGTTGCTCTGGCTTGAATTGGCACTCTACACGCACAGATATTAAGGTAATTTCTTGAAAATGAATACCAACAATAAATATAAAAGTATTTTCAAGATTCGAACCCGTGATCAAACGAATAATAAATTAATACTTGACGATCACGTTAGGTATGACCATCGAGTATGAACAATATATATAAAAGGATAAAACTGTACGACGTAGAATTCGGATGTAATTACTTACATTCACACGAAGTAAAGACACACAATTGCCTGTATGTGGGCTGTTTGCAATATGTGCCATTTTTTGGACAACTCCACCATTTGAAAGAATATCCCACTGCAATTATGAAAAATGAATTTAGATTTAAATTCATTACAGAAAATGAGAATTCTAAAAATATAAATATATTCCTACTATAATTTTATTTCTCATCAGGCACATTAAAAATAAACTATATATCTTTTATAGGAAAATTACATCAAGTGTATGCCTTAAGTAATGACTTGAATTCAGTGTTAAGTTTTTTTTATAAATTATGATTAGTAGTTATTGTATAATAATTTAAATATAATCAAATCTTGAATGTGCATTAATATTAAAACATATGTGACAAAAGATTATGAAAAACTTAACATAACTCAGCTCAACATTGTATCCAAATTCTAATTAAACAAAAAAAGAAAGTAGCCAAGTATGCAAAGAAATCTAGTTAAAATAAGACAATTAGAATTATATTAAATATAACTGACATATATTTAATTTTTTTTATTGTTCTAACATATGTTGCTATATATTATTTGATTATTGTATGAGTGATGTAGTACCATCGTTCAATAGTATAATTAATTCTTCATAAAGAAGATCCCTAGCATATATAGCATGGAATGTTAAATTGGCTCAGAAAACAATAACTTCTTAAGTAAATTTTTTTTTTTTTGAAATCGTTGGAAATCCCGTCGTCAAACCACCTATTCCGGGCTTAACTGGAGCAGGTAAAACCTCCGACTGTCCC
>SKCR01007827.1:0-203680 GCA_019454045.1 Zanthoxylum bungeanum | reverse complement strand
CCAATTATATTAAATCCGCTATAGTAAATCGAGCTAGCACGGGGACCAAATGGACCCACGGTTCCGAGCTCCAATAATCTCGAAATATTAATTAAGCTCTTAATTAGATATTCCGAATTATTAACTACGGGTTATTCCACTAAAAACCCGAAGTTGCACTCTCGTTGCCGCAGATGAAATATTAAGTCGAACTAAATCGTTGTCCATCGATATAGTCATTACATACGAATTGATCCTTCACGAGTATCTTGTAATTAGAGCCGGGTCATAATGTCCGTTATACCCCTCTAATTATTTTTACCTTAAGTACCATTGATTCTCTAATGAACGATTTATTCATAACTATTATGAATATTAATCTTTCTGTTCGTAATAGAAAGACTTGAGCGCTCAAATTGTTCAAGTACCGAATCAACCCTTAAGAAAGATACTCATCTACTTCTCGCAAGAAGGAGTGAACTCCATGTCTATGTAAAACGTTCCAGCTACAAAACAAACTGTGCCCCCAAAGTACATAGCTATTGGTCGGGACTACTACACCAACCTCACCTTTGTAAATCAAAGGACACAGCCTGCCATGCAGGAGTTCGTAGTACACTCAGGATTAAGATCAATCCATATATGACAATCAAGTAGATTGAAATTACTTTCTTTGCTTAACGAATGTTATAAAAATGTCATTTCTATTTGGGTCCAGTCCTATATGATCGCATCATACAAGGTGCCTTCATTATCATGTCTCTACATGGACGATCTGGATTAAGATCGCCATACAAATATAGAATGGACCGCAGCTATAGATAAACCAGAAACAAAGTACCCGCTTTGTTCGCTCTCTATGGACTATTTAAGATTACTATCTTCAGACTTAAATCCTCTGGTATATGACACTCATACACTAAGTCTGAAGGTACATAAGTAATCTATGGTATTTACGAAGATATATAATATGCGAAAAATAAACAAACAATTTGATAAATGAATAATGCATCGTTTTATTTCAAAACACATGAAACCGTTTACATCACATGTAGCTCTAGGGCATACATCCCAACAATCTCCCACTTGCACTAGAGCAAATGGGACATGTCACGTAATCCTAGACCATCTAGGTGACCTTCAAAAACTTTAGCTGGCAAGGTCTTTGTAAACGGATCAGCAAGGTTCTATGCGGATACAATCTTTGCGACGGTAACATCTCCTCTCTACACTATCTCCCTGATGAGATGATATTTCCTCTCTATATGCTTTCCTCTCTTATGGCTTCTTGGTTCTTTGGAATTTTCCACCGCTCCACTATTATCGCAATAGAGGGTGAGTGGTCTATCCATTTTTGGAACAACTTCCAGATCTCCCAAGAATTTACGGAGCCAGACTGCTTCCTTAGCCGCTTCACAAGCCGCTACATATTCAGCCTCCATGGTGGAGTCAGCAATACAAGATTGCTTTATACTCCGCCATACAATAGCCCCACTACCTATGGTGAACACTGATCCAGATGTAGATTTCCTGGAATCAACATCTGTCTGAAAATCAGAGTCTGTATATCCCCTAAGGATCATATCCTCACCGGAATATACAAGCATATAATCTCTCGTTCTCTTAAGATACTTGAGAATGTGTTTCACAGCCACTCATTGATCCAATCCTGGGTTTGACTGAAACCTACTGACTACTCCCACTGCAAAACAGATGTCCGGTCTCGTGCATAACATGGCATACATGAGACTACCAACTGCTGAGGCGTATGGGATATATCTCATTTCCTCAACATCCTGAGGTGTCTTAGGAGACTGTTCCTTCGACAAATGAATTACATGCCGATAAGGCAGATTGCCTTTCTTGGAATTTTGCATCCCAAATCGCAAAAGGATTTTGTCGATATAGGATGCCTGAGACATAGCTAATAGTCGTTTCTTGCGATCCCGAAGTATCTGGATCCCAATAACATAACTGGTCTCTCCCAAATCTTTCATTTGGAATTGGTCAGCTAGCCAGTTTTTCACGTCTGATAATATCCTTACATCATTCCCAATGAGTAAAATATCATCAACGTATAAAACAAGAAAAACCACCTTCCCGTAAATGACGCGCTTGTATACACAAGGCTCATCAACATTCTGCTCAAAATTATAAGACTTGATTGTTGAGTCAAATCTTATATTCCAAGATCGAGATGTCTGCTTGAGTCCATAAATGGACATCTGCAGTTTGCAAACCTTTTGCTCTTGACCTTGGGCGATGAACCCTTCTGGTTGTATCATATAGATACTTTCATCAAGATTTCCATTCAAGAATGCAGTCTTGACATTCATTTGCCAAATTTCATAGTCATAATATGCGGCAATGGATAGAAGAGTGCGGATGGATTTAAGCATAGCTACTGGCGAGAAAGTTTCCTCATAGTCAACTCCCTCTTTCTGGGTATAACCATTGGCCACTAGTCTAGCCTTGAAGGTCTATACCTTCCCATCTGACCCCCTCTTCCTCTTGTAGATCCACTTGCAACCTATGGGTTTCACCCCCATCAAGTTGATCTACAAGTTCCCAGACCAAGTTGGAGTACATGGACTCCAACTCTAGGTTCAAGGCTTTGAGCCATTCCTCTTTGTCAGAATCATCCATTGCACTACTATAGGTCAATGGATCATCTATCCCATCGCTAAAGGTGAAAAATTGTGCCTCTCCAACCCCTAGGTAGCGATCAGGTTGTCGTACAACCCTCCCACTGCGTCTAGGTGGTAGATCATTTTGACTGGGTATCATCTGACTATCAGATGTTGAAGGTGCTATGTATTTGTCAACTTTCGTTGACGATGGCGTGCTGGTCGAACCAGTAAGTAACTCCTCGAGTAATATTTTACTACGAGGCTTGAACTCCCTCATATAGTCCTCCTCTAGAAACATATCATTTGTCGATACAAATACTTTGTTATCATCAGGACTGTAGAAGAATCCACCCTAGTCTCCTTAGGGTAGCCTACAAATAGGCACACCTGAGAACGTGGCTCCAACTTTGTAGTCTTATTCTTCAGCACATGTGCTGGACACCCCCATATGCGGAAATGTCATAAACTAGTTTTACGACCATTCCACAACTCTAAGGGAGTCTTAGGAACAGACTTAGATGGAACTACATTAAGGATATGCATTGCGGTTTGCAGTACATATCCCCAGAATGAACTAGGTAGTGAGCTATAACTAAACATAGATCTCATCATGTCTAGTAGGGTTCGATTTCTCCTTTCTGCAACACCATTTTTTTGTGGTGTTCCAAGTGCTGTGAGCTGGGATACTATCTCATGCTCAACTAAGAATTCCTCGAAATCTCTGTCGAGGTATTCCCCTCCGTGATCTGATCGTAGAGTTTTGATTGTCTTACCTAATTGGTTCTCAACCTCAGCACGATACTCCTTGAACTTTTCAAAGGTATCTGATTTGTGATGCATTAGGTAGACATACCCATATCTTGAATAATCGTCAATGAATGTGATGAAGTATTCATAACCACCTCGGGCTTTTACATTCATCGGTCCGCAAACGTCCGAATGTATTAGCTCTAGTGGTTGACTGGCTCTTATACCTTTTCCAGTAAAAGGTCTCTTGGTCATTTTTCCTTCTAAACAGGATTCACAAACTGGTAAAGTCCCGAGCTTTAACTGGTTTAAGGCTCCGTTCTTTATCAATCTATTTATCCGGTCAAGGTTGATGTGATCAAGTCTAAGATGCCATAGATATGTGTCACGTGAGAAATCTTTGGCCGTTTTATTTTAGGTTTTTCAACCTTAACATTTCAGTGTTCAGCAGTGACCTATGTGTTAATGGTCTTAACACATACAAGTTATTTTTGAGTTTCATGTGCATATATTTTTGAGTTTCATGGTCTTAACCATGAGTAATGAATTAGAAACCTAAGAGAATTATTATGCCATGGAAATCTATCATCCCACAAGTAAGTGCCGCCGTAGGGTAGGTCAAGTACTTGCATGATAGATCGAGACAATCTCAGTCAATTTAATATATGCGGGAATAACTCTTATTCCTATAGTAAACAACTATTGTTTTATTTGATCAAGGAATTTCATTAACAGTTAATTACTCCTTTGTGAGTGTAACCGCCGTTTCGGGATTCTTTGACTTAACGAGTGAAGTGCCGCCGTAGGGTAGGTCAGTTCACAAGATACATCTAGAATCCCTATCCTCTCAGAACCCAAACCTGATATTGACCCAAAATGGACATCATCCGTAGGGGGACGAAAACAAAGCCGTCTCGAGGCGCCTTTTGAATCTCACGTTTTTGGACTAACAACGGAGATCGCGTGATACACTGTCGTATATCCCTCTCCCACTCACTATTTTAAAAATTAAGGTTTCTATCTAAAATATCTAATATTTTATTTTAACTAGTGTGGATAAACTTATGGCGGCTAAATCATAATTATTATTTACACTAGTTTGTCATAAGTGAGCTAATCAATTTTAACAATTAAAATTGTGCCACTAAAAATTCATTAGTCTCTACTAATAGATGAACTCTATTAAACTAATTTAATTAGAGTGGTATAAGTGAGCTATAATATTTTAACTCTTAAAATACTAGGCACTTAAGGGTCTAAAATCATGGAATTCTAAATGGTCAAAAATTCTAATTAAACATTTTAATAAATCTTAGTGGGTCATAAAATCCAATGGTACGTGGAATTGTATCCCGAGTTCAGACCATATTACCGTCCATTCGGAATCGGCTATGGAATTTATGTCTGGGTTTCCATCTTATATACCAATGGAATTTATTTTTCACTAATTAAGCCCAATATATTAGAATTCAAATTTTAAAACCATAAATCCAATTAATCTAATTAATTGATTTTCATGCATATCATTTTCTAACTTAAACATTTTAAATTACATAAAATCATAATTTTATGTCTATAATGATAATGCATGAGTGGACACCCTAAGCTATATGACATGTTATTCAAACAATTCGAAATAAACATACATATAACAAAAAAATTTATTTTTGCATTGACCGGGCTCTTATTTTTCCTATACTAATCTAATTAGTACAAGAGATTCACCAAGGCATTCTTTGGTCTTCAAATCCCGCTCCAAAGTGGTGTTGGCTCCCTTTGCGACTTCGGTGCTCCAAATTACAAAAAATTGAAACTTTACATTGAAAATTAAAATTACAACAAATGTAAACAATGGCCTTATGGCCTTACATCCCAAAAACAAAACAAACTACAAAAATAAGAGCCGGAAATATTTACGACCAATGCAAAATACATTCATCACATGAAATAACAAAACCATTCATCATATGAATATCACAATGTGCCCACTCATCTAAACATGCATATCATATTTATAACTCATATAAATATATTAAAAAACAGAAACTTTAAATGAAAAAGTGAAGGGTTAAGAACACTTTTCAACCTCGCTCTGATACCAGTTGTAGGAAACGCTTTCCTCGCGCTTGAAAAATTTTTCTGTCTTCCCTTCCTTAAAGTCTAATGGAACCAGTACTTATACTGAAGTTTTGCTTCTGTTTCGGACAAGATCTCAGCCCCGAAATGCACGTGAAACAGCCCCCGAACTGTAGTGAATTATTGGATTGTCTTACACCCGTTACACACGCGAACTGCACCCAAACCAACCCCTGATTTATGTGACCTGCTGTAGCGTTTTAGGTCTGATTTTTCCACTCAAAAACAATCCTAACTCAGCCCCAAAAACTCCCCAAGGTGTTTCCAAAAACTCGAATTAAAACAAATCAAAACCGAGCCCCGATTGTAACAAGTGAAGTGCGGCAATGAGGTATTATTCTTCCTCAATGCCGTGACTTACAAGAATGAATGAGAAGATGATTTGTTCAACGCCACAAGATCTTCCGAGCTATAAATCGTTACCAACGGAAAGTAGTGTGGGCTACACACACAAACAATCCCTAAACATTTTAGAGATTAAATCACACACTAATAATATTTTTCTTATTCTTGTTCTTCAAAATTGTTTCTCAACTTTTGAGAGAATTAAGAAGAAGAAGAAGGTGGCTAGGGATTGGAATGGGAGCACTACTCAAAAGAAAATCAAGTTTTCCTTTTATACTTAGGTCAATTTTGTTTCACTCAAACAAAACTACCAATCCCCTCCCTAAGGTAGAATTCGGCCAAGGCTAGGATTTTTGGATTAAATTTTGTTTCCAAAATAAACAAATCGTATTCCTTATACACCAAGGAATTCGGCCAAGGCTAGGATTTTTGATTAAATTTTTTTCCAAAATAAACAAATCATATTCCATAGACATCAAGGAATTCGGCCATGCCATTTATTTCTTCATTAATTTTGTAACAATATTATTTACTTTCCATAAAATCAATATATGTTACAAATTAAATATATGATTAATATTTTGAAAGTCATTACTTCCAAATTTAAATCAAGGGTTTCCAAAACCCATAATATAGAAATTACAATCTTAGCCTTATTAGATTATATCATATATATAATTCAATATTTTATATTTAATAATTATCATATAATTATTAATACCATAAATTAACTTTTAATGTATAGTTTCAAGTGTGACATAATTAATATTATTAATCATATTAATAATATTTATTCTTTTGTGAGTCTATAATTAGACTATCCAATTATATTAAATCCGCTATAGTAAATCGAGCTAGCACGGGGACCAAATGGACCCACGGTTCCAAGCTCCAATAATCTCAAAATATTAATTAAGCTCTTAATTAGATATTCCGAATTATTAACTACGGGTTATTCCACTAAAAACCCGAAGTTGCACTCTTGTTGTCGCAGATGAAATATTAAGTCGAACTAAGTCGTTGTCCATCGATATAGTCATTACATACGAATTGATCCTTCACGAGTATCTTGTAATTAGAGCTGGGTCATAATGTCCGTTATACCCCTCTAATTATTTTTACCTTAAATACCATTGATTCTCTAATGAATGATTTATTCATAACTATTATGAATATTAATCTTTCTGTTCGTAATTGAAAGACTTGAGCGCTCAAATCGTTCAAGTACCGAATCAACCCTTAAGAAAGATACTCATCTACTTCTCGCAAGAAGGAGTGAACTCCATGTCTATGTAAAACATTCCCAGCTACAAAACAAACTATGCCCCCAAAGTACGTAGCTATTGGTTGGGACTGCTACACCAACCTCACCTTTGTAAATCAAAGGACACAGCCTGCCATGCAGGAGTTCGTAGTACACTCAGGATTAAGATCAATCCATATATGACCATCAAGTAGATGGAAATGACTTTCTTTGCTTAATGGATATTATAAGAATATCATTTCTATCTGGGTCCAGTCCTATATGATCACATCATACAAGGTGCCTCCATTCTCATGTCTCTACATGGACGATCCGAATTAAGATCGCCATACAAATATAGAATGGACCGCAGCTATAGATAAACCACAAATAAAGTACCCGTTTTGATCGCTCTCTATGGACTATTTAAGATTACTAACTTCAGACTTAAATCCTCTGGTGTATGACACTCATACACTAAGTCTGAAGATACATAAGTAATCTACAGTATTTACGAAGATATATAATATGCGAAAAATAAACAAATAATTTGATAAATGAATAATGCATCGTTTTATTTCAAAACACATGAAACCGTTTACATCACATGTAGCTCTAGGGCATACATCCCAACAATTCTTTGATCTTGTCGAAGGCTTCTTGGCATTGCTCATTCCATTTCACTGGCTGGTCTTTTCTTAGCAGTTTAAATATAGGCTCGCATACTGAAGTCAACTTGGCGATGAACCGACTGATGTACCTAATTTTCTCGAGGAATGCTCTAACTTCTTTCTCTGTCTTTGGTGCAGGCATTTCTGTAATCGCCTTGATCTTCTCAGGGTCTACTTCTATTCCTCCAATTCCAACTGTGTGTCCTAGTAGCTTGCCTGACGTTACCCCGAACACACACTTCTTGGGATTTAGCCGTAAGTTGTATTTGTCGACTCGTTCAAGGAACTTCTCCAGTGCTTCTATATGTCTGCCTCTTGTCTCTGACTTCACCATCGTGTCATCCACATATACTTCAATCTCTTTATGCATTAAGTCGTGGAATAATGTAGTGGCCATCCGTTGATAAGTGGCTCCTGCATTCTTAAGCCCAAACGGCATCACCTTGTAGCAATACGTACCTCATTCAGTAACAAAGGCAGTCTTATGGTTGTCTTCTTCAGCCATAAGAACCTGATTATATAGTGAGAACCCATCCGCGAACGAGTACATGGTAGATAAAGCCGCACTATCAATGAGCACAATGTTTGCCAACCACTCGGGGTACTTTACCACTTCTAGAAATCCCACATCTATCTGCTTCTTTACTTCTTCCCTAACCCAACGGATATCTATGATGGCTTTTAAGACACAAGGGTTGACATGATACGTGTATGCATGAGATGCATGAGATGCGTGCAATGTATGGAATATATAAGTCGGCTCATTATCATTTTAAAGCATTCAATCATACTATTGCGTGGTGCAAACTTGTCCCAGTTGAAAAAGGCCCAACATGTTTACACTTTTGTGATAACATGGCTAAACGACTTCAAATGATAAGAGGCCTAAACGCAAAATGGTCCATCGGCATTTTAGAAGCTTTTGGCCCGATTGCCATAAAGCAGGGACTCGTCCCAATTTAAATGGCCCAACAAGCCAATACCACATGATAAAAAGTCCAACTGAATCCAAATTAGATGGTCCTAAATGCAAGCATAACAGAATAGTTTCTATTGGTCCTACTGTTGGATAATATGACCCATAGCGTCACTATTTGTACATATCATAATGTTGTTGTACAAATTAACTATGTGACAAGGAAATTGCACTCTCATCATTTGTGATTAGATCACCTTAGATATATAAATGAAGAGAGGTCCATATGATTAGTTCCTGGATTGAGATGATATGAGACAGTATCAGTCCACGAAGGACTAATCATTAAATATCCCTAGTCGTAATATTATCGAGACTGGACATCGATAATGCGGAATAGGCTAGTATTGCACTTGTGCGCGTTGTGAGGGCACAACAGCATAGTTCTCATATATTTGGGTATTGGATACTCATGCAAGTGCGATAGGAGGTTGTGTTTCACCGATGATACGGGAAACAGCTTCGCTCTGGATAGACCCATCGGAATCCCATTGGTATTATGACTATGTGTCTATGGGAGTCCGACATCAGGGTAGGTATGTATGGTCTTAACCTGAGACTTGCACCGCTAATGCTTACGACAATCAATATGCTTTAGTTGAGGTCGTCCAGGACTCTAACCGGTTCTGTGTACGCCAATGCTGGGTATATTGAGAATCGTAGAGTGTTGGGTGTGATGTCAAGACAGAAGTATCACTCCAGTCATAGTGGAGATGATGTCACGCAGGATACGATATTAGTGCTCTTAAGTGCTGGCCGGCCATCGGGATATTATGACAAGGTCATTTATATCTGATTATAGAGACTAGTTACCAGACATCCGATATGTGCTTCGGACGGGGCAGACACTTATCCATCCCTAGCCCTAGCACGTGACTATCCGATATTGGGCCGATATACACGATACTTGGTATACTACGCTTGATATAGATCTTAAATATTCTTAGATGAATATGACCGGAGAATTAGATAGACTTCGTGCTTTGCTAGAAGCCGATCTTGTCTCATAAATCGGTAGAACGTAGTACTTGGTACGTACGTGATTCGGATATTCCGACGACCGTATTTACTGCCGAATTATCCGGGGATCTCATGGGTCGCTTCCCGATAATGCACCGATGACGCATAACTCGCACTCATTAATAATCTGGGATTATATAGAAGAAAGAGAAAATTAATCTAGGATTAATTACGGAGATATTTTATGTAGGATAAAATATCGTCTAGAGAGAGATAACGATTAATTTGGAATTAATCGATAAATTAATATATTCGATATATTAAACGAAATTGGATTTCGACGCGAAATTGAAATTGGATTTTAATTCGGGCGAACGAATTAATTTAGAATTAATTCGTTAGCGACGTGAATAGTGAATTCGCTAGGCGTAATCATTTAATTACGACACGACGGAAAACTCGCTAATTAGGAATTAGCGAAACCGAGCCCAAGTGTGATTGCGAGCGCATTCGTATTTCGAATTCGAGTGCGGCGATGCAAGTCACATCAAGCGTCAAATCATTCGTCACATCAAGCGTCAAATCAAATGTCACTTTGAGTGATGTGATTGATTGATGTGATTGATTGATTGAAAGACTTACATCACTTTATTAAAGTAATGAATAGTTGATGTAAGTTGTTGGATTAGTGTTGGTGGTTGAGAAAGCCATTTCCATTTGACTTTATTTGATAAATTAAAATGGTAAATGCTTATTATTTTTTGGAAAAATATATAAAGCATTTTGGTAATTCATTTAACAACTCAACCAAAACACTTCCTCTCCTTTTTCTCACCATCATCACACGCCCAAGGGGCTGTTTTCTCCTCTTCTTCACAGCTCACTGCCGTGAGCTTCAAGGGAAGCATGAGTGTGTTTTTGTGGCAAAAACACAAGTTCTAGCACACTTACGAGACTTGCGAAGGTGTTAGGGAGGTTCACCCATGAGGCGGGATCCATTCGATGAAGTTTGGAGCTTCAAAATGAGATCCGAAACTGCCCAAACCAGTGAAGAATTCTGCACAGCAGTGGCGCCAAACCAGTGAGCGTTTTTGGCTTCATTCGTCTTCAAATCGTCTCAACCGATCGATGTGAGTATTCCGCCAACTTCGTCGATATGTATTCGCAATGTTTTTCATGCTTATAATCGATCCGGGACCTTAATAGAAACCAACAATGGCATCAAGAGCCTAGGTTTGAGCATGAAAATTTTAGGGCTTAAAATTTGGGCAAATTGCATTTGAGCATGATTTTATGAAATTGGATGATTGAGCATGTTTAAATGTTGTTGTATTGAAGTTTGATTGGATCAATTTCATGAAAATTGATTTGGAACAATTTTCCCCAAATTTGGAGTGTTGGCCGAATGTGTATGCTATTTTGGATTCTTGGAATTTTTTGATTTTGATTCATTGGATGAGTTAGAATCATGTAGGATGATGTTAATTTGAAGTCAATTAGATTGAATTTTGAATTGAACATAAATCCCCAAAATGTATATGTTGGTCGAATTCCATATGCCCTTTTAATGTCTTGGTAATTTTGATTTTGTGACATTGGATGTGTATGAAATCAAATTGGATGGTGATTTAATGTCGATTGTGGGTTCGATTGGATTGAAACCAAATCGGACACAAAATCACTCCCTTGGCCGAGACTAAGTAGCATGTAAAATGGGTTTGATTTTTTCATTTATGTGTTGGACATGTGAAGATGATAATGAACATGATTAATTGGACTAATTTCATGTTTTGGAAATATTGTTTTGGGTGATTAATCATGTAATGCACTTTAGGTAATTAAATTGCGGAATTGGATTCATGTAATTTAGTTATTTAGGCCTTAAATTGGATTTGGGCTTCTAATGTTGTAATTGGGCTTGATTTTATCAAGTTGGGTTTAGGCCAAATGGATTGGATCCAATTGGGCCCAAAACCACTACCATAAAGCCCAAATGCAACTTATAAACCTTTAAAGTTTAATTGGGCCTAATGGGCCCAAATTGATTTCTGGGCTTATGGGGTTACTCCTTGATTGGGCTTTGGTTGCCGAAGCCCACGCCTTATAGAAATTAATTAAAGCACATTAGACTTGAATTGAATTGATGTTGGACGTTAATCGGGCTTTGAGTCCCGACGCGATTAAATTTGGAATTTAAGTCGTTAAAGGTTTATTAAATAAAGTGTAATATTCAATTTGGAATTGAATAGTGAATTAGTATTAAATACATGTTAAATTGGATTTAATTATGTAGTTTAATTTAATTCAAGAATTCGTACTTTGAGTACTTATTCGCAAAACGAGTTTGACTCGAGCAAAATCAAATCGTTGTTTGAACATTGGATGATCACATAATTATCAGATTAATTAATTTGATTAGATTGATTGATAGCATGCTTATGTGTGAATACGTGGTTGTGATGAATGAATAATGTATATCGGATGGATATTAGTCGGGTGGGGCAATTTTGGAAATTGTTGTAATAAATTTGATTTATTAAATTGGACCTGCGTGTCCAGCCTTATCACCTTTATTCTCTTTGTATTCTCTTCTCACCTATTCCCCTCAATGTAAATGAGGTTTCTTTAGAAGTGTAGTGTAACGGGTAGAAGTAATACAAGTGCTAGCTTGAGTGAGAAGGGAGAGATTTGATCTAGGATCAATGTGTTAAGTATCCATCCGCATATCATTATTATTTATTTTTATACTCGCTCGCTTTATTATGTATTTATAATGCATGTTTAAGGGTGTATGATGATGAGACCTTAACAAAGATAATGAATTGGTAGCCAATTTGCACGCGAAAAGCCCTCATCAAATATCATGCGTCTTTTCCTTCCATTGAGTGATTCTTGCTCAAGATCCTAGATTGGCATGGGTTGTTGGCCAAAGTCAAGCCCTTGTCCGTCGAAGATGTGTTTGAATCACGAGGCTTTGTTCCATATTGGTGTCTTGTCCAAGTTGTGGTTTGTTGGCCAAAGTCAAGACCACTTCTTGTCCATCGACATTGATTACGAAGCTTCCATGGTCAATGGGTCCGCGCTTGACTGGGATCATCAGGTTTGTTGTGCCAAAGCCAAGGCCTAGTTGATTCAGAGGAAAAAGGTTAGGCTATATATTGGATATATAGGCATATATAAGATATATGTTTCGGACTTGGATGTCCACCTACTGGATCTAGGAATTGGATTAGATCCAATTGATCTTAGAGATCTACCTAGTTAATTATCATACAATTTGTTGGCCAAAGTCAAGATTGTGTGATATTTAACGGGATCCTAGCCCACTAGGAAACACGGTTTCCCCAGTACTCGACAGAGGGTTAGAGGCTCGACGAAAAATATTGGGAGGCAAGAATTGAATTTGCAATATTCGTTCAATTACTCGCCATACGCGCTCAAACAAATATCACTCGTCATATATTAAAAGTATTAGTTGGACTAATATTTAATGTTGTTTTAATAAAACAGTTGGACTGTATTATACTTGATTATATAAATTGGATTATATTAATCAATATATTTGAATTAATTAATTTCAGTTTACAGTTGATTTTATAATTGGATTATAGTAATCAATGTAATTGAGGTTAATTAATTTGGATTATATTTGATTATATAGTTGGACTATTATAATCATTATAATATATATAGTACCACTAATCGTTGATTAAATAGTTGGACTATTGTAATCAAGATAAAATTGAAAAGTTGGATATTTAAAATATAATCTGGGATTAAAATATTTTAAATGATTTAATTTTCAAATTGGGAATAAATAATAGGTTACTTTATTGATAAAATAACTTATTATACCTTAAGCCCAAAATTAAGCAAAATAAGTAGAGCATAAAATCTTTGGAAGATTTATGTGATGATGACTTTAATGATTAATTTAATATACTTGTCATAAATCTAATTTTAGATTTAATAAGTATTAAAATTGCAATAAATAATTCTTGGAGAATTAATTGACTATTCTAGAGGTGAAAAGTCAAAGTTTGCAATTGGGCATGTAGCACGAGGTGCACATTGTTTCGATATTCTAAAAAACCCCCAGGCTTGGCCTAAGGTTTCTGAAATATTGAAAAGGATAATTGACATATCCCAAAGTGACTACCATTTGGATATGGCAGACACGAAGGAATAAAGAAAGGGCAAGGCTCTGACTTTAAAAATGTTTGTCAAAGTTATGTTCACTACTAGTATTGAAATTAGATTTTAAATACTTAGTGTGGTACATAAAATATATGTATTGATGTTCAGAATCTGCTTTGAGCAGGATACTGACTTCAAGCTGAGATTGTTCTGCGCGAATCGGAAACGGGACGAAAGTCGCTGTTTCGACCGTAGATACCTAAGTTGAGGAACTACCCTTCGGGTGTGTACTTAAATTAGGAACTGTTATAATGTAACTAGTTTGACTAGAGACATTATCTCTATATCAGTGTTTAATCCATTGTGGATAAACCTTTATATTCTAGAACACTAAGTGTTTCATTATATAAAGATGATACTGAGATAAACACATTAGATGTGAATAACAGAATTTATATTTTGAATATAATTGAAATCTCAAAACATATAAAATGACAAATAAATAGCTCAAATTGATTTGATCAATAGAGACTTATTTGTGGCATTGTTGTCTGGGACACAATTAAACAAGATTCGTATATCCGCACTTTTGAAGAGTGGGTACTAGGACTGATTTGACTATTCAAATAAAGTCTACGAATCTAGTTTATTAGGTAAAGTACCTAAAACACTGTTTACTTGGTAATAGTGTAAGTGCCACCGATCTGTTAGCCCTATTCATGGTGAATTTAGTGGGCCCATATCTAGCTAGGCTAGATGTGAACATGAATATTTCGTGACCTTAACGGATGTGGCATCACGTTATAGTTATGTGTTTCTTTTGAAGAACACAGATCGGAAACTTTTAGAGTTTCGACACGAAGTAGATAAACAGATCGGCTACAGTATTATACCGTCATGGTAAGACCGTAATGAAAATACTTAAGCAGTAAGTTTCAAACATACATGAAAGAGTATAGTATTATTCTTCAGATGAGGACTCCTCCCGAGACACGTCAGTTAGACGGTGTGTCCGAACGAAAACCGAATTTTGTTGGACATGATAAGGTTTATCACGAGTCGCTCTGAGCTATCATTTCCTTCAACATGATATGTATTAACAGTGCAAAACTTATTTAGAATAAGGTTCCATATAAATCTGTTTGACAGATATCATATAGGATATGAACAGGAAAGAAACAGGGTTTCTCATTCCTAATAATTTGGGTATGCCGGGCATAACGTTTGGATGATACCAAATTAGAACCCAAATTGGATAAGTGCCAATTATAGGTTATCCTAGGGATAACCATAAGTATAGTACTTATATATCTCACAAGAGAACAATGTGATTGTTGCTCGCCATGCGGTTTTCCTAAAAGGAATACCGATATGCAGTGGTAAGTGGGAGGACAGTAAAACACGATGAAAATCGGGGTAATACTGTTCAAGGCACGAAGTCCGTAATGGAACATAAATAGTTCATCAAGGATGAAACTAAACCATTAATCTTCAAATACACAAGAACCGCGTAGATCGGAGAGAATCAGGAAACAACCTGGGGTATGGGTTTCTGATGTAACCCCTTAAAGATGTAAATCTTATGGAGGTATACCAACCGACTACGTACGAGGAAGTGATACAAGGTATCGACTCCCTATTATGGCAAAGTGCCATGAGTCTGAAATGGATTCCATGAATAACAACTATGTTTGGATACTAGTTGATTGTACCGCAAGGCATTGTGCCTGTTGGTACTGTAAACGTCTTCAAGGAAGACATACATGGATGGCAACATACCAACGTACAAAGCTAGGCTTGTGACGGAAAGGTATCGTTATCAGCATTATGTTAATAACAGTTCAACCTTTTACCTGTTGCCATGGTAAATCCATTTTGATAATGCTTGTTGATACTGCATATTTCATTTATGAAATGTGTTAGTTAAAGATCAAAATCGCTTTCCTGAAAAGGAAACCGTTTGGAGGATGCTTACAACATCCTGACGATTTTGTATAACCGACAAACAAGGTTTGCGGGTTATTCGATCCATGTTTGGATTGAAGCAAGCATAAGGTTCTTGGAACTGTCGTTTTGAAATAATCATAATGGTTAATGATTTGATTCAAAACGAAATGATTCTTGTGTATATAAGGAGGTTAGTGGGAGCGCACTGACATGGAAATTCCCATAAAGCAATTGGTGAAAGCTTGGCTTTCATAGAAATTCTCCGTAGAATTATGGAGAGTAACAACCTTTATTCAAGGAATAAAGATCTACTGGGATAGATTTAGAGTTGTTAACACTCTCTGGGAAATTGTACATTTAAAATGTACTTGATATGGTGTCTCATACGCTTTGAGCATATGGAGTCACAATCGGGTCAATCCAAGTGATAGTCACTGGATTGAAGTTAAGGACATCTGTTAGTATCTTAGATAACTAAAGATGTTGTCTTAAACTATGGAGAATGAGAACTTGAAGTGACTGGGATCACTGCTGCAAGTTTCCAAACAGTTTAATACTACGGTACTATAAAGTTTGAATAACGGGACAGTGAGCTGGAAATCTTCCGAGCAAGATACTGTTGCCGAATAAACAACAAATGCGGATTATTGCTGCGGCTGAGGCAGTAATAGAAGCCATTTGGGTCGATAATAAATCTAATTAGATTAGATATAGTTCTGTTAGCAGCTGAGCTAGGCGTCAGCACAAGGATAAAGAATTAAAGGTCTCATCGACGATCCAGATATATACTTCTATATCATCTGATTCTTCGGATCATACATCGTGGCGATGTGATGATCGTATAAATCGCGTCAGACAATAATCATGCAAATCCGCTGACGAAAACCTTTTCTCAGCAATTTGAGCGAACCGTACATAGTTCGGGTGAGGGACACTTGAGTGACTGGCTATGTGCCAAGTGGGAGATTGTTGGATAATATGACCCATAGCGTCACTATTTGTACAGATCATAATGTTGTTGTACAAATTAACTATGTGACAAGGAAATTGCACTCTCATCATTTGTGATTAGATCACCTTAGATATATAAATGAAGAGAGATCCATATGATTAGTTCCTGGATTGAGATGATATGAGACAGTATCAGTCCACGAAGGATTAATCATTAAATATCCCTAGTCGTAGTATTATCGAGACTGGACATCGATAATGCGGAATAGGCTAGTATTGCACTTGTGCGCGTTGTGAGGGCACAACAGCATAGTTCTCATATATTTGGGTATTGGATACTTATGCAAGTACGATAGGAGGTTGTGTTTCACCGATGGTACGGGAAACAGCTTCGCTCTGGATAGACCCCTCGGAATCCCATTGGTATTATGACTATGTGTCTATGGGAGTCCGACATCAGGGTAGGTGTGTATGGTCTTAACCTGAGACTTGCACCGCTAATGCTTATGACAATCAATATGCTTTAGTTGAGGTCGTCCAGGACTCTAACCGGTTCTGTGTACGCCAATGCTGGGTATATTGAGAATCGTAGAGTGTTGGGTGTGATGTCAAGACGGAAGTATTACTCCAGTCATAGTGGAGATGATGTCACACAGATACGGTATTAGTGCTCTTAAGTGCTGGCCGGCCATCGGGATATTATGACAAGGTCATGTATATCCGATTATAGAGACTAGTTACCAGACATCCGATATGTGCTTCGGACGGGGCAGACACTTATCCAGCCCCAGCCCTAGCACGTGACTATCCGATACTGGGCCGATATACATGATACTTGGTATACTACGCTTGATATAGATCTTAAATATTCTTAGATGAATATGACCGGAGAATTGGATAGACTTCGTGCTTTGCTAGAAGCCGATCTTGTCTCGTAAATCGGTAGAACGTAGTACTTGGTACGTACGTGATTCGGATATTCCGACGACCGTATTTACTGCCGAATTATCCGGGGATCTCATGGGTCGCTTCCCGATAATGCACCGATGACGCATAACTCGCACTCATTAATAATCTGGGATTATATAGAAGAAAGAGAAAATTAATCTAGGATTAATTACGGAGATATTTTATCTAGGATAAAATATCGTCTAGAGAGAGATAACGATTAATTTGGAATTAATCGATAAATTAATATATTCGATATATTAAACGAAATTGGATTTCGACGCGAAATTGAAATGGATTTTAATTCGGGCGAACGAATTAATTTAGAATTAATTCGTTAGCGACGTGAATAGTGAATTCGCTAGGCGTAATCATTTAATTACGACGCGACGGAAAACTCGATAATTAGGAATTAGCGAAACCGAGCCCAAGTGTGATTGCGAGCGCATTCGTATTTCGAATTCGAGTGCGGCGATGCAAGTCACATCAAGCGTCAAATCATTCGTCACATCAAGCGTCAAATCAAATGTCACTTTGAGTGATGTGATTGATTGATGTGATTGATTGATTGAAAGACTTACATCACTTTATTAAAGTAATGAATAGTTGATGTAAGTTGTTGGAATAGTGTTGGTGGTTGAGAAAGCCATTTCCATTTGACTTTATTTGATAAATTAAAATGGTAAATGCTTATTATTTTTTGGAAAAATATAAAGCATTTTGGTAATTCATTTAACAACTCAACCAAAACACTTCCTCTCCTTTTTCTCTCCATCATCACACGCCCAAGGGGCTATTTTCTCCTCTTCTTCACAGCTCACTGCCGTGAGCTTCAAGGGAAGCATGAGTGTGTTTTTGTGGCAAAAACACAAGTGCTAGCACACTTACGAGACTTGCGAAGGTGTTAGGGAGGTTCACCCATGAGGCGGGATACATTCGATGAAGTTTGGAGCTTCAAAATGAGATCCGAAACTGCCTAAACCAGTGAAGAATTTTGCACAGCAGTGGCGCCAAACCAGTGAGCGTTTTTGGCTTCATTCGTCTTCAAATCGTCTCAACCGATCGATGTGAGTATTCCGCCAACTTCGTCGATATGTATTCGCAATGTTTTTCATGCTTATAATCGATCCGAGGCCTTAATAGAAACCAACACCTACAACTACAATTCATATGCGGGTTTATTGAGGTATAGACAAAGGCTCCCGCTGGTGAAGGATTGCCCACAACTAGGACTCCCCACTCAAGGGTTCGAGCGACCAAGTGAACGTACCTTTTTTATATACACTAAGGTACGTGCCAACAAGTTATGGTGCGTGACTGACTGTCAAATGGATTTCCTATTGTAGATTCCCCAGAGGGAGGGTGGAGCGAACTCTCTTCAATACCCAAGCCTCTTAGGCTCTTATCGCCTTGGTGACAGGAATAAACAACATGTCCTCCAAATTAGTCCATCACATTAAGCTTCGAGTAAATGATTATCTAGGTGCCTTCACAACTTTTCCTTATAGAAAGGTAGTGAATGAAGGAAGACACCAAACCATTACTTAGCTATAATAGTGCCTTTGATTAAACCCCTTAAACCCACTATAGACACGGTTAACTAAAACAAAAATCACAAACATTACAAGGCATTATTTCGGGGCCGATTCTCTATTCCCAGTGGAGTCACCAGACTGTAGGACACAGAAATTGACGATGCTATTCTAGGCACGCGGCCTAGTCGGGAGTACGGAATAGCCCACGGGGGAACTAAACCAGAGAAATAACATGGAGTCGCCATCCAGTGTAAACTGGGAAAATGATTTAATTCCGCACTCACCCCTCGCAAGGGCAGACCTCAAACCATTGGGTTCGGAATGGTCCCTTACTTATGCCACTTGTAATGAATGGATTTATGCAATAATATAACCGAGTCTACGCAACAACAACCTACATCTAAGTTTGCATGCGACCTATATCTAAGGTTGCATGTATAAAAGTAAGTCGGAATAACAGCAAGCACACAATCGCATGCACACATAAAATCGCTAAGCATGGCAATGTAAATATATAATAATCTAAACATAAACGTAGAAGAGACATAATCAAGTTCCTAATGCGAAATAAATAACTAAATCATGCTTGGAAATAATCAACTAATCATGCATAAAAATTGACATACTAAACAACCTAATCATGAATAAAAGTAACATATTATTTCTAATAAACAACGAATAACATAAATTTAGATGAAACGAAATATGTATGTCTCTCAAGCGGTACGTGGCATTGTATCCCGAGTGCAGACCGCACTACCATCCATTCGGATTCGGCTACAGAATTTACGTCCGGGTTTCCATCTGATATACCACAAGAGAGAACACATATCTCATTCATCCCATGGCCATAGCATACATTAACCAACAATACTCATGCGAATAAGTATTAACAAATAATAGAAAATAAGCGGAAGTAAATATAAAATGGTTCCCTCAGGTCTAACCTCTTAAGTCGTCTCTTGGAAGTGCGCTACGCGGTTGTCGGAAGGATTAATGCTCCGTAACTTTTCCGATTTACTAGTTCATTGTTTTCCTTCGTTGCTTCGATGTTTTGGGCTGCTGTTTGCTCACTGTTTCTGCGGTATTTGGGTTGTGTTTCAAGGCAGAATTTTCGGTAATATAAGACAGTTTACTGGACAGAATTTTCGGTGGTAATAGAGGGATTTACTGGGCAGATTTGCAGTGATAATTGGGTAGTTTACTGGGGTTTTTTTTCAGTGGTTAAGATGCAGTTTAAGGGGTTGTCTTTCTCGATAATGGTTGGGCAGTTTGAAGTATTTTCTGGGTAGTTTTTATGTGGTTTTTGTAGTGTTTTCAGAGAATTTGCTGGGCAGTTTAGTCATGAAAGTCAGAGGGTGTGTGGGGGCTATTTGCGTGAAGTTTAGTGGGCTGCATGATGGCTGTTTGTGTGAAGGTTAGGGGCTGTGTTGAGGGCTATTTACGTGAAGGTTAAGGGCCTGTGTTGAGGGCTGTTTGAAGGGTGTTTATGTTGCTTGTTCACGGCAATTGCAAGGAGAATTTCTTTGTGTGGGGCGTGAAAAGCTAGCTAGGGATCTAAGGGTTTGGTTTATGGTCCTTTTTATAGGAGAGGGTTGGGGTTTACCTTATGTGAATAGGGAAAGAATATTGTGTAATTATGGGGGGATATTTTAATTAGTGTGTTATAAGGAAAAATCTATTTAATTAGAGATGTGATTTGGTTTGATTTGATTTGATCTCTTTTAATTAGGAATATGTTTTAATTGGATTTGGAATGTGATTGATGAGATTTGATTTGAATCTTTTAATTTGGGAAGGTGATTTGTCTTGATTTTAGCATGTGTTTAATGTGTGATTTTTTTATTTTGGAAGCTTTGGGCGTGGGGTTTAGTCTATTTAGGTGTGAGTTTGGTCCATTTTGGTGGGCTTGGTGTGTAGCTTGGTGATGTGTGGGCTTGGTGTGTGACTTGCGGGGGTTGGGGCCAAGGATAAGTTTAAAACAGAGATCTAGCGATCAAACCCGAAGCTAAGCAAACGAATTAAATCCAACAAGGTGTCAATTTCTGACTCTTCCCTTCCTACGTTTGTTTCCCGCGACTTCCGCAACTTAAAGAGGTAGTGTCTCTATGTGAGACTCGTCATCGGGACTTATATGCAAAAATGCAGTGCCTACAATTAGTTGTATTCAGGAATGTGATTAAATCTTATTTAACCAATGATCGTCATTGGACTACAGATTTATTAAACTAATACTTTGAAAGTATGTAGTTTAATGAATTAGAAATTGTCATGGATAGTTTTCTTTGCTCCGTAACTTAGTTAATGAATTGTCATAACTTAGTTACGTATTTCTAATAGAAAACATGTTGAACGTCTTGAATGGTTCGGGAACTTTAATATATCTATGATGAAACGTGAATAGAATATTTAGAATGGTTCAGAGATATTCTATTTGAAGTGTTGAAAACTATAAAATTAATTGTGAGTCTTTGAATTATTCGAAGATATTTGATATGATCAAACACATGAATTTATGGCAATTAGTTCTAAAGTTATTTATTGAATGTGGTTCTTACTCAATATTAAACTTCTGCGATTCTATTTTGATGGAATTGGTCAGTGGGAGTTATCAAATCTTATATGATTTGATTCCTTGATATTGAGTGTTACCGAATCATTTTTCAATACTCTTGGGGTTATGCTCCAGTTACACTAATTCATCTCTTTAGTTAATGTTCCATTTGTTTATACAATTACATATATGATATGTATAGGTAGAAAATTCGAATCTTGAATGTTTAAGATTTGAAACTTTCTTTTATGTAATTGTTATATAATTGAAAGTACTTATGCTCAGAGGTACGAGTGAAAGGTTTATCATTTATTCTATTTAATGGAATATTGTATTCTATTTGATAGAATATATTTTCTACGATCCCGAGTAATAAAATTATTTTGTTACTTGGTAGTTAACATTGGATGTTGACGATTGCAGAAAAGATTTGACTTAGTGAAGTCAAATGTGAAAGTAATAAACTGTAATGGAACTACATAACTAATTAGATGAAAATACCTTTTGACAACTTCCGTATACGTTCAATAGGATATCAGGATCATTTACAAAGTATTTGATACTTAATGATTTTGTTGTTTTCTTATCGAAGAAAATTATCCTATAACTTATAGTGGGAGTGATATTTGATATCGATTGCGGAACTTTCCATTGAACGGTAGATATAAGATTGTTGATTGCTTACTATGATCGAGTTTAAAAATTCATTAGGCTTCGTTATGAATAGTTCATAAAATATGTAAATTATTTGCGCAGCAAAAGTAAAGTGAGCTTGATAAAGGTTTGACCTTTATAGTATGACAATGAGAAAATTATACTCAGTAGTCTATTGTAGATTCTGAGAAAACTTGTCTCTAGTCGCACTAATAGAACAATTAAAGATTTTTTGGTTAATGTTGATATTACACAGTGTATTTTGGCTAAAGAATGCAAAATGGCATTCTTGAGTGATTTCTTCGAATGAGAGATCCGTCGTGATTTCTTTATTTGAAGAGTTCATTCTAGAATGGCCCTAGAGTTTGTATTCTTATAAGATCATAGTTTAATATACAAGCTTATGGAGCCTATTGTAGACTCATATAAGCTTTCCGGAAATCTGTGTTCTCTGATTTTGATGTTAGTCAGATTGTCTGGTTTTATCAAACTATAGAGCTTACGTATTTGTTAGTAGGGTCAGTGGGAGCGTATAAATTTCTTTCTAGTATTATATATCCTAAGTCTTCTTTTCTCCGTGGAAGCAGTGGGAGTAGTCTCTGTTATATTTGATATAAAGTTTCATATATGATATAAAACTAAGAGACTTGTGAGATACTCCCATTAGTCGAGTATTAGATATGATCTAATAAAGGACACATCAAGACTATCTGTATGACAGTTAGTATAACTGTTTGACAGTTAACGTGTCTTTAATGATATAGTATTCATCTTTCGTAAAGGATGATACATTTGTCAAAAGAGAAATTGATTAGAATGTATAGTCAATATTATGCATCATATGATGATGACATAATAAATAATATATTATGTGCGATTAAAGATATCAATTTAATCGTAATTGTTAAGAGTTATTTTGATATGCAGTAGACCATAAGATGTGTCTTGAAACATGTTCTTTATGATCTTTGAGATATTAAGAACGAGTTTCTTATTCATGGAGAATTTAGTCAGCATCCATAAGGTCATGTTAGATTTGGTTCTAATTATGAAATTAGATGGTCTATGTCATATAAAGTCAGAAAAGATGCAGTGGGAGTGTCACGGTTGATTCTACTAAACTAGTGGAATCAGTTGCAACTTTCAAAGTTTTGACTTAAGAAGTTGCAAAGTGACCTCAATAATTAGAAGTGTTGATATTAGTTTTGTGCTTGCGATTGTCTTATAGTATTTTGGATTTCATCCATATATGCTTAGACAACTTAGTAGCTATAGCACAATACTGATATAGCGTCTGAGTCATATTGATGTGGAATTTGGATTATACAAAATATGAATGATGTTGGCTAAGGAAAGCGATTGAGTTTGTTGGACAGACTCGATTTATTAAAGCAGGATTACTTGTTCTTGCCTACCTCTTGAGTGCGAGGTGAGCTCTTGAGGGCCATGGGTATGCGATACACATTGAGATGTGTATAAGATACCGTGGATTGGAACTAGAGCAAGTAGGAGAAATTATTAGGGTTGGTACTCGGAGTGCCAATCCGAATCGTATTTATGTCCGATTCATGAATACGAACAATGTTATTTTCCATAATATTACTAATTTAATGGTAGCACCATTGTCTTTTATACACTTATTCGATATAATTACGATTAGATATCTGATTAAGATTAGATCAAAACTGAATCTGGTTTAGTGATAAGTGTATATTAGACAAAGACCTTAGGATCTAAGATATAGTGCGCAGTTACAACGTAGTTTGTAATTGAAATTGGGAAACGCACTATAAGATGTATATCCTTAGAAAAAGTTCATGGTCAAGATTTACTAACACAGGTCGGTTAGTAAAATCTACTGAGACCCGTACATGTCGTATATTGTGACTTGGTCCAATGGTTTATCCCAGTGAACCATGAGTCTCGGGAGACTCGTATAGACATGTAGGTGTCTATTTGATAAGACACTGAATGACTCACTGAAGATTTCCTAATAGATGGTACACCAACATCAATAGGAATCTTCACGAGTTGAGCGAGCATAGTGGTCCTTCGACTTGAGATACCACAGTGGGATATATGAGTTATCCTCCACACTTTGATGGCAGTCACGTCACCGATCTATTCATGATCAGACCTCCGCATGTTCGTTGGGTGTGGACTGATGCTCATGATATCCAGTGCGTATCAAGATAGGATCTGTCAGTTCTGTGTACAGGGCATATGCATCCTCAAGTATTTACGATCTAGTAAATCTATGGTCGTGGTATAACATCAGAAATCAGTTCCGAGTGTTATTTAGAGATCGTAAATTGAAAGTCGACTATATTATACCGAACAAATTTGACGTTCTCATCTATATCCTAGGTATAATATGGATAGCCTGAGACGGAGGGATTATACATATGTAATGACTTCGGCTTGCATAGTTTAGCGTGATTATCTGTGGTCGTCATAATCCATGAGTGGGTTGATTATGGACACGAAAATTGGATTTCCTGACGAATAAACCTAAACTTAGAGAGTCCCACAATATGAAGTGTACTCGTTGAGCACTTGGGCAACTCGATATGAATAATACGGATTATTCATAATACTTCCCCGGATTAAATGAGTTAATTCGGATCGTTTAAATGATAATACGTGCATTAGGGGATTTTGTCCGATAATAATTATTGTGTATTTGTATTTGATACATAATACAATTAGATACACATTAATTATTCTTCAAATGAGATTTTGACATGTGTCATAAATATATATGTATTTGTAATTTATTGTAAATAAAATACATATATAATAATAATTACATTAATTAGTTATTTGGATATTTAATTGTTAAATATTTGAATTATTAATTAATTAAACTTTTCCATAAATGTTATGGAATTTGTTTAATTATTATTGGAACTTTTGGCTTGCTTTAATTATTCTTTATGTGTGTTCTAATTTGATTGGATAACATAAAGTATGATTTATTTAATTTGATTAAATTTTAAAAATCCCAAAACTGCCCTTATGAAAGTCGGTCATTAGGCTTCTTTAAAAGAAAATTTTTTTTCTCTCACTTTTTCATCTTCATTGCCGAGAGTCCTAAGAAAGAAAAGGGAAAAATGGGTTTGAAATTTAATTGGTTAATCAATGAAGATTTGAAGCAAAAATCAAAGAAAAAGGCTAAGGATTTGGGAGATTTAAGGTAATTCTTCAAAACCCTAAGCTTAGAAATTTGATTTCTTATTTCTTCATGATTTAGAAATGTTCTAGGGTTCCTTCAAATCTGAAATTTTTGGGCTTTTGGTTATGGATGATGGATTGGAAGTTTTATTGCATGTGTGAAGTGTATTTGGATGCAATTAGTGTCCAAATTTCCCAATTGTTTATGAGTTGCTATTCTAGAGTGTTATAACCACTCTTATTATGCCTAGAATTGTTCTAGAGTTCTTTATGTGTGGTGACTTTGAATGGTTTTAGATTAATTAGATTAATCTTGCTAAAAATTGGATTTAAAGCATGTTAAATGGACTGTTTTTGTGCTCACTGTTTTTGCCTGAAAATCTGAAAATTTTGTGATGAAAAACATGTCTTTTAAATGTATTGGATGTATTTTGGGTGTTGGAATAATTTCCGGAAATTATTTCCGAGTTGAAATAAGCGAAAATAGCAAAAAAACGACGTTACCGGGTGGATTTTGAGCCAACCGGGTGACGGCTGCCCAAACAGTGAATCCATCACTGTACGGGCAGCCCATGAACTGTCCTGACACTTTTAGGGCTGACCTGGGTAGTCCCCATAAGTGTCGGGTGGTCGGTTCAGTCAAAAATGTGTTTTGCGTCATTTTGCGGAAAAACGGTTTTCATAAAAGTTTCGCGACATTTCAACCTTATTTATGTTGATATTTGATATTGAATAAATAGGTTTAGGTGAAATATGAATAAATTATTCATATTGGATATTGAAAAATTTATTCGGTAATTTGAAAAAGTTTTAAATTATGATTTCGCCCGAACCGCGCTTCCGCTGCACCCATCGCCCAAAACCCCAACACATTTCATCTAAGAGAAATCAAGATTGGATCTTGAAGTGAAGTTTTCTAGTATTGGAAACAAGATTAGATTTTGAAGTCAAGCTTGCACACCTTGGAGGTTCTCCAACAATTTCAACAAATGAGAAGTAGATTGGATCTTGCATCAAGCTTACTAGGTAATGTTTGATATTCTCCTAAGCTATGTTCATTTGTGTTAGGATACTTTGGAAGTATAAACACAACATGCTTTTAAATTAGGTCAAAGATGTTCATGTTGGACATGGAATAATTAATAAGAGTTTGGAACTCTAGATTAAAGCTTAGAGCTATGGCTATCATTCTAGAATCACTTGACCACCTTTGGGTGACCTAGAATTTTTCATGAAACATTTCTTATTGGGATTCTATTTTGGGTTGTATTTTGATTCAAAGAAATGTATATATATATTTAGTATTTATATATGTTTATTTCATAGTATGTGTTGTGATTGGTTTTGAAATTAAAATTATTTTGGGTGATTTTAAAAGTATTTAAATTTTTAGAAAATTAAAAAAAAAAAAAATTATAGAGGGCAAAAGACTGAGAGCGATGCGTTGCAGCGCAGCGTAGCATACGCAAGCTGTTTGCTTGTGCATGCATGCGCAGGCAAGCAAGCTACGCATGTATGCGTGCATGCATGCCAGTTTGCTTGCGCAAGCAAGCAATTTGCAATTTGCTTGCGTAAGTAATAGGTGTGCAGGGCTCGATTTTTTTCCTGTTTTGGTTTTTCCGGATTTCGATTTATCTCCGAGTTTTTTCCTGAACACTTGTAATGGAATATTGTATTTCATTAAAATTTTTAAAAATACACTCATGTTTTATATTCACGGATTAGACCTACTTCCGCTGCACGGGCACCGATCCGACCCTAGGGGTTCCACAATTGCCCCAACATAATGGTATCAGTAGCAAGGCTTAACCACACAACACATGTTTTTGAATCTATGCCATAGTAA
Organism: Zanthoxylum bungeanum; assembly: GCA_019454045.1. NCBI lineage: Eukaryota > Viridiplantae > Streptophyta > Magnoliopsida > Sapindales > Rutaceae > Zanthoxylum > Zanthoxylum bungeanum. Next base: position 176,247 of record SKCR01007827.1, on the reverse strand, counting down.
TTTTAATTTAATTATGCATAAGACATATTGGATATGTAAAGCATGTTTTAAATTAAAACTTTGACCTAATTAAGTTAATGACTTAATTGTCATAAATCTCTCGTGATTAGGTGATTACTTTATTTAAGTAATAGTGTTAGTAATGTTGGAGCATTATTGGATGGTCCGTCTTGTCAATACAAAGATGAATGGGTTCTTACTACTTATATCCAATATCGTCATTAGTGTAATGGTATAAATGCTCGGAACTTAGGTTGCTCTGGTAAAACATTAGATGTAGCGTGATGAGTTAACGCAGCCACCCAATATCGTCATTAGTGTGAGGGTGTACATATGAAGCTCATTAGTGCATATTGACAAGTATACACCTGGAACACGTCTTAATCCAATATCGTCATTAGTGTGAGGATAAGAAACGGTTCAGGACCAAACTAGGAGTCACATTAAGTGATTGACCTTGGAGGTCTACCTAATGAGTTTACAAAGGCCAATATCGTCATTAGTGTGAGGCTGGAGTAAATGTCATGGGATCCACTTCCCGCTATGAAATTTTGATAGTCAAATTTCTATTTTTCCGTTAAGGGAGATTACGGAATTATGTAAAATAGTTTGAGGGCACTAATAGATTTAAAATTCCATAACCAATTAGTGTTATTATTTTGAAATGAAAACTGTACTTCTACTACTCAAAAATATTGTCTTGTAGATGGCTGCCGTTAATCCATTAATGAAACTTTTGGATTTGAATAAGCTAAAAGGAGCCAAAAACTATTTCGAATGGGAAATGAACATGCGCCTTGTCTTGGAGTTTGAAAAGTTGACTTATGTCACTGTCAATCCACTACCTGTTGAAATCGATCCTGACTCCACTCCAGAAAAGCGAGAAACTTTTGATAGATGGAAGGATGATAACCTAAAGGTGAAATCCTACATCTTGGGATCGATGGTTCCAGATTTTCTGAGACAGTACATTGAAGTACCAGATGCTTGGAGCATCATGCGAACACTCAAGGAGTTGTTCGATGCAAACCAAGAGATAGAACTTTATCGAAGATCTAAGGAATTTTTCTGTATTGAACTCAAGGAGGGAGGAGCTGTCAGCACTCATGTTTTGAACATGATAGACCGGATTCGATATCTGAAACGACAGGGAATTGTGTTTGATGAACGGCTGGGCCATAATTTGATTCTGTCTTCTTTGTCTTATTCTTATGCTGGTTTTGTATTAAATTTCCATAAGCAATCGATGCAAGCCACATACGAAGAACTTCATAAAATGCTACGCACTGTAGAGCAAGATTTGAGGAAAGGCAACCTCACACTGTATCTCCATGGTGGAGCTGGCTCTTCAAAGACTTCTGGGAAGTCAAAGAAAATAAAGATGAGGAAGAAGAAGATTACAAAGAAAAACTCCAAGAAGCGCAAAGGCATAAAACCAAAAGTAGCTCGTGATCAATGTCTACATTGCAAGAAGTCTGGACACTGGAAGAATGATTATCCAGAGCTAAAAGGAAAAGCAGGACCCTCAGGTACGCTTTGTATTTTTCCAATTATTGACATCTCATTAGCCTTAGATGTAAATATTGGATGGGTGTTAGACACTGGCAGTCCTACTCATATTTTCAATTCCCTGCAGGAAATGAGGGTTAAAAGAAGGCTAAATAAATGGGAGATCCAGCTTAGAGTTGGCAATGGCGAGACATTGGATGTCAAGGCCATAGGAACAGTTGTTCTAGATCTCTCAAATGGATGTAAATTAGATTTGTATAACTGTTATTATGTTCCCTCAATTATCAGATCAATAATATCACTACCAATATTAGATAAAGAGGGATATAAAATAAACATTAAGGATGAAACTTTATGTTTGTATGATAAAGACAATTTATTGAAATGTGAATGTTCTTTATTAAACGGTCACTATGTTTAGGAAACAAAAGAGATGTCTTTAATATAGAGAAAAGTACAAGTAGGAAATCTGAACTAAATAATACTGAATTATGGCATATGAGATTGGGCCACATAGGTGTTAGACGTATATCCAAATTGGTAAAGGATGGTTTGATTGAAAATCTTACCTTAGATCCTTATCCGATTTGTGAGTCATGTGTTAGTGTTCTGGACATGTCACGGGATCTCTAAGCGTGATTATTATGTGAATAAATCAAGAAAGTTGTTGAATACTTACATTGATTTGGATGAGAAGATTCAAAACTTTTTCTTGTAGATGGAAGCTCCAAGCCCTCTTTTAGTGTTTCCAACACTTGGGTGAGTCTCCTTATCACCTTGTTTCACTCCTTAATGTGCTAGCATACTTGAAATTTTACAAAAAAATTCCATGGGAGAGAAGAGAAGCTCACAGCTTCATGAGGAAGAAGAAGAAAGTGAGTGATGTGAATAGTAACAAGTTACACTTCCAAATTCAACTAGCCTTTTTATATTTAGGTTGTTTGTTGGATTTGGTTAGTGTGTTGTAAAATCAATCCAAGCTTTACACTCAACAAATCAAATCCAAAATCAAGCCTAACTACTTCCATCATTAGTCAAACAAATGATGTAAGTGAAGTGGATCCCACCACCTTTAAATTCCAAATTTAAGTCGGCTAACTTAACACGCAACTTCGCTCGGGCTCGGGTTCGTTTAATTCCGAATAAATGAATTTTCCATTGTGACGTAATTAAATCTAATTTAAATAAATAATAATGCCTAGCAAAATTATTACGAAAGTCGCTTGCGAATTAATTCTAAATTAATTCGTTTGCCCGAATTAAAATCCAATTTTAATTCCACTTTGAAATCTAATTTCAATTAATATATCTAATATATTATTTAATCGATTAATTTCAAATTAATCGTTCTCTCTCTTCTATCCAAATTTTATCCCTGATAAATTCTTGCCGCAATTAATCCCCGATTAATTTTCTCTCTCTCTTTTAATTAATCCCAGATTAATTCTATTCGAGTCTAATGTAATCGGTGAATCTTTGGGAGGCGACCCAAGAGATCCCTGGATATGTTGGCAGTGAATACGGTCATCGGACTATCCGAACATGTGCGTACCTCATACTATGTTCTTACCTATTTACAAGACATGGTTGGCTTCTAGCAAAGCACCGTGCCTACCCAAATCTCCAGAAATATTCTTTTAAGGAATATATAATCTATATCAGGCGTAGTGTATATAGTATTGCGTATTATGATCCAGTATCGGATATCACATGCTAGGCCTGGGGCTGGAGTTGTGTCTCCCCGTACGAAGCATATATCGGATCACTAGCAACTAGTCTCTTTATGATCGAAAAGTCATGACCTAGTCATACTTTCCCGATGGCTATAGTACTATTGCGTACCAGTTCTGTATCCCTGCATGATCATCATCTCCATATGACTGAAGTGATACTTTCATCTTGACATCACACCCAATACACTACGATTCTCAGTATACCCAAAAAAGGCGTACACAGAACCTGTTAAAGCCCCGGACGACCAAAACCAAAGTATACTGATTGTCATAAGTATTAGCGATGCAAGTCTCAAGTTAAGACCATATACACCTACCCTGATTCGGATTCCCATGGACACATAGTCATACTACCAATGGGACTCCGAGGGGTCTATCAAGAGCGAAGTTGTTCCCATACCATCGGTAAACATAACCTCTTATTTCACTTGCATGAGTATCCAATACGCAAATATATAAGAACTATGTCGTTAAGCTTCTATAACATACACAAGTGTAATACTAGCCTATTCCGCATTATCGATGTCTAGTCTCGATAATACTACAACTAGGGATATTTAATGATTAAACCTTTCGTGGATTAATACTGTCTCATATCTTATTAATCAGGTACTAATCATATGGACTTTTATCATTTATATATCCAAGTAATCCAATTACAAATGATAAAAGAGCAATTTCTTTTGTCACATAGTTAATTTTGTACAAGAACACCATGTTCTTTACAAAATAGTGATGCTATGGGTCATAATTATCCAACAATCTCCGACTTGGCCTATATCCAATCACTCAAGTGTCCAACACCTGAACTATGTACGGGTCGCTCAAACTTCTACTGAGAAATAGCTTTCGTCAGCGGATTTGCAAGGTTATCATCTGATGCGATTTATTCGACCATCACATCGCCACGATGTATGATCTAACGAATCAGTTGAAACAGTCGAAGTACATACTTGGATCGTTGATGAGACCGCGGTTCCTTAGCCTGTGTTATAGCCCAACTCAGCTTCTAATAGAACTACTCCTAATCCAATTAGGAATTTATAGATCCAAAATGCTTCTTTTACTGTCTCAGCTGCAGTAATATTCCGCTTTTATTGTTTAATTGGCAACAGTATCTTGCTTGGAAGATTTCCAGTTAACTGTTCCATTATTCAAACTAAATATGTACCCTTATTGTGACTTACAATCGTCTTTATCGGTTTGGAAACTTGCAGCGGTGAACCCAGTCACCTTAAGTTCTCATTTCCCCATATTCACAGAAAGCATCCTTAGTTCATCCAAGATACTCAAGGATGTTCTTTACTTCAATCAAGTGACCATCACTTGGATTGGCCTGATTGCGTCTATATATGCTCAAAGTATATGAGACATCAGGTCGCATACATTCTCATAACATACGAGCTTTGGGAGAGTGTCAGCAGCTTTCTAGATTTATCCTAGTAGATCTTTATTCATAGAATAAAGCCTGCTTCTCCCAGGTATTTCATGGAGAATTTTATGAAAGCCAAGCTTCACCGATTATAATATGGGAATGTTATTGTCGAGAAGCAATAAATCATCAACATAAGGATAATGAATGTCAGTGCGCTCCCACTAACTCTCTTATATACACAATAATCATCTTCGTTTTGAATTAAATCATATACCATTATGATTACATCAAAACGATGGTTCCAAGAATTCAATGCTTGCTTCAATCCATAAATGGATCGATTTAACTTGCAAGCCTTGTTTGTATATTTTGGCACGATAAAACCTTCAGGATGTTGCATACAAACATCCTCCAAAAGGTTTCCGTTAAGGAAAGCGATTTTGGAGTCCAGCTGTCATATTTCATAAACGAAATATGCATCAATAGCAAGAATTATCCGAATGGATTTAATCATGACAACAGTGAAAAATTTTTGTCGTAATCGAGACTATGTCATTGACGATACCCTTTCTGTACAAGCCTAGTTGCGTACATTTGTATATTGCCATCCATATATGTCTTCCTTGAAGACCATTTGCAACCAATAGGTTTAACACCTTCTGGTGCATCAAGCAGTATCCAAACATGGTTCGTATACATGGAATCCATTTCGGACTTCATGGCACTTTGCCATAAAAGGATTTGATACCTTGTATCACTTCCTCATATGTAATCGGTCCATCTTCCTCAATAAGATTAATATCTACATGAGGTGAGATCAGAAACCTATACCTCCCAGGTTGTTTTCTGACTCTCTCCAACATACGCGGTTCTTGTGTATTCGAAGATTGTGGTACAGTTTCATCCCTGATGAACTGTTCATGTTCCGTAAGGGATCGGTGCCTGGAATAGTATCACTCTGATTTTCATCGAGTTCTACTTTCCTCCCACTTACCACTGCATTTAGGAATTCCTTTTCGAGGAAAACCACATGGAGAGCAACAAATATATTGTTCTCTTGTGAGTTGTATAAGTAATATACTTTGGTTTCCCTATGATAACCTATAAATAGGCACTTATCTGATTTGGGTTCTAGTTTGGTACCATCCAAACGTTTAGAGTATGCTTAGCATTCCCAAATCTTCAGGAGTGAGAAACCTGATTTCTTTCATGTTCATATCTAATAAGAAGTCTGTCTAACAGATTTTCATGGAACCTTATTCAAAATAAATATTGCACTATTTAATGCATATCCTTAGAAGGAAATTGGTAGCTCAGAGCGACTCATCATTAACCTTACCATGTCCAACTAAGTTTGATTTCTCTGTTCGGTCACACCGTCCAACTGAGGTGTTCCAGGAGGAGTCCACTGTGAAAGAATACCATACTCTTTCAAGTAATCTTGAAACTCATATGTTTAAGTATTATCCACAATGGTCCAACCGTAATGTTTTAATACTTTTACCGATCTGTTTTTCTACTTCGTGTTAAAAATCTTTCAATTTCTCAAAAGTTTCCGACTTGTGTTTCATAAGATACATATAACCATAATGCGATGCCACATCCGTAAAGGTTACGAAGTATTCATATCCACCTCTAGCCTAGCTAGACATGGGCCCACTTACGTCACTATGAACGAGGGTAACAGATCGGTGGCACTTGCACCTTTAGCATTATAAGGTGTTTTAGGGACTTTGCCTAATAAACAAGATTCGCAGACATCATTTGAATTAGGATCAAATCCGTCCTAGTATCCACTCTTCGAAATTGTGGATATAGAAGTCTTGTTAATGTGTCCTAGACAACAATGCCACAAATAAGTCTCATCTGATTTACTCAATTTGAGCCTTTTGTTTGTCATGTTATATGTTTGAGATTCATTTATATTCAAAATATAAAGACGGTTATTCACATCTAATGTGTATATCTTAATATCATCTTTATAAACAAAACACCCAGTGTTCTGGAGTATAAAGGTATACCCACAACGGGTTGTACTAGATATAGAGATAATGTTTCTAGTCAAACTAGGTACATTATAACAGTCTTCTAATTTAAGTACATGCCATAAGGGCAGTTCCAAAACTTAGGTTTTTACGACCAAAACAACTTTCTCGTCCCGTTTTCGACTCGTAGGTCGATCTCATCTGAAGCCAGTCTTCTGCTAATCAGCAGATTCTGCACATCAGTACATATATTTATATACCACATCCAGTATCAAAATCCAATTCTTAAAACTAGTAGTGGACATGTTTATAACAAACATACCTGAAGCCGGAGCCTTGCCCCACATTTACTTCCTTCATGTCTGTCTTGTCCATACGGCAGTCACACTTCCAGTGACCCTGTTTGCCATAGCTTAGGCAGACATCTTGGGATATGTCCTTTGTCTTCCCAGAAGACAGTGACGATTTAGCCTTGCCCTTTTCTTCACACCCTCAGAAGCCTTCGGCCAAGCCTTGGCCTTCTGGGATGTCGAAGTAAAATGCGCCTTGCGCTTCTTGCCCTTTTAGAAGCTCTGGCTCTTTCTCCTTGAGTATAGCCATTAACTCTCCAAGATTTTTCTCTTGGTTCATCATGTTGAAGTTCATGATGAACTCGCCCCAGCATTCAGGCAGAGACTGTAAGATCAAATCTATAGAAGTCTCGGCCTCATAGGTAATGCCCAGCTAACCTAGTTGTTCGATGTCAGCAATCATCTACGACTCCTAGTGCTCGATAGATGTACCCTCTAACATACGCGAGTGAAAGAGCTTCTTTTACAATTCCTACTTCTAAGATCCAAGGTTAGATCTATGAGGATCCTTTAATTTCAACATCATGGTATAATGATCTAATCCTTAGTTCTCACGACGAAATTAAAGAGTTATTGCAGCAAGCATAACGGATTGAGCACTAAAGTTATGAGTCTTCCAAAGCTCATGCTCCACTATTTGCTCAACTCCGGGATCAGGCCCGAGAGGTTTCTCTATCAAATAGAGTAAATTCTCAGCTCCCAGAACTATCCAGAGATTTTTTTTCCCAATCTGGAAAATTAAAACGGTTAAAGACATTTTCACCTAGGATTATGTCTTTTGACGCTAATCTTTCAGGTCATCTTGATTGTTACAGTCCAACTATACAATCAACGATTTCGGGCACAATCAAATGTAATGATTACTATAGTCTAACTATATAACCAACTATAAATGATTGGTTAAATTCAAATGTATTAATTACTATAGTCTAACTATATAACCAACTACAAATGAAGCAGTTTGAATACAGTCCAACTGTTCAATTAAAACAACAATTGAATATTAGTCCAACTAATATATATAAATTTAATGACAAAAAATAAAGAGCGTGTATTAGCCAGTATTAAACGAATATTGCAAATTTAATACTAACCTCCCACTAATTTTCAGCGAGCCTCTAACCCTCTGTGGAGTACTCAGGAAACCTAGTTTCCTAGTGGGCTAGGATCCCATTAAATAACACACAACCTTGACTTTGGCCAACAAGCTGTGTGAAACTTAACTAGGTATATCTCTAAGATCAATTGGATCTCATCCAATTCCTAGATCCAATAGGTGGACCTCCAAGTCCGAAACATATATCCAATATATGTAAATATATCCAATATATTTCCTAACATGTTTCCTCTCAATCAACTAAGCTTTGTCTTTGGCTCAACAAACTTAATGATTCCAGTTAAGCGTGACCCATTGACAGTGGGAAAGCTTCGTAATCAAAGTCGATGAACTAGAAGTGACCTTGACTTTGGCCAACAAGTCACAACTGCCCAAGACATACAATATGGAACAAAGCTTACGCGGTTCAAACACATCCGCGATGGACAAAGGTCTTGACTTTGGCCAACAAACCAAAGTCACAATTCTTAATATTGTATTGAGGGTTTTTGCGTAAATTGGCAACCAATTTATTATCTTTGATTAGGTCTCATTATACACCCTTAAACATGCATTCTAAAAGCTTAATAAAGCGCGATAAAATTTAATAATGATGTGCGGATGGATATATAATACATTGTTCGTAGAACAAATCTCTCCATTTCCTCTCTCCCGCTAGCACTATTCTTACTTCTACCCAATTACATAACACTAAAAGAAACCTCATTTACATTGAGGGGAATTGGTGAGAAGAGAAATACAAAGAGAAAAGAGATAATATGATGGACACGCAGGTCCAATTTAATAAATTCTAAATTTATTACAACAATTTCCAAAATTACCCTCACCCTTCTAATATCCATCTGATATACATTATTCATACAATACATCCAAGTATTCACACAAAGCATGTTATTCAATCAATCTAATCCAATTAATTAATTTTTGACTTAATGACCATCCAATGTTCAAACAATGATTTGATTTGCGCGAGTCCAACTCTTTTAAGAATAAATACTCAAAGTACATATTCTAGAATTATATCGAACTACAATTTCAAATCCAATTTAAATTGTATCCAATATTAATTCATGCTTAATTCAAAATTAAACAATTACACTTTCAATAGTGCCTTTAAGGACTTGGATTCCAAATCCAATCCAATTGGGTCTCAAAGGCCCAATTAGCATCCAATACTATTAAATTAAAATCCAATGGGCTTTCAATTGATTCTTTAGGCATGGGCTTTGGCCATTATGGATCAAACCCAAAATGCCAAGGCCCAAGTTAGAAATCACCCTATGCCATAAAATCAATTTAGGCCCATTGGGCCCAATTAAATTATTAAAGGCCCAATATCATACTTGGACATTATAGAAATGGTTTTAGGCCCAATTGGATCCAACCCAATTGACCAAAACCAAACTTGGCCCAACCAAGCCCATTAAGCCCAATTACAACAATTAAATTAATACATTATTCCAAATTACATATTAATCCAATTCAAGTGTAATTAACACAATTAATTAACTAATTAATCTAGTATTTCCAAAACACTAATTAATCTAAATAATCATGCTTAACATCTAATTTATGTCCAACACAAATTAATCAAAATCAATATTTCCAACATGCTTCATATCTCACGGCAATGGCAATAAAATAACATCCAATTTGATTTCAATCCAATTAAATCAACATTTAACATCTATGATTCATTTCATGCCATTTAATTGTTGGACAATTGTGACCCATAGCATCACTATTTGTAAAAGACATTGTGGTTTTTGTACAAATTAACTATGTGACAAAGGAAATTTCTATTTTATCATTTTGTAATTAGATTACTTAAATATATATAAATGATAAAAGTCCTTATGATTAGTTCCGGATTAATAAGATATGAGACTGTATCAATCCACGAATGGTTTAATCATTAAATATCCCTAGTCATAGTATTATCGAGACTGGACATCGATAATGCGGAATAGGCTAGTATTACACTTATGCGCGTTATGGAAGCGTATCGGCATAGTTCTCATATATTTGGGTATTGGATACTCATGCAAGTGTAATAGGAGGATCTATTTGCCGATGGTACGGAAACAGCTTCGCTCTGGATAGACCCCTCGGAATCCCATTGGTAGTATGACTATGTGTCTATGGGAGTCCGAATCAGGGTAGGTGTATTTGGTCTTAACCTGAGACTTGCATCTCTAATACTTGCGACAATCAGTACGCTTTGGTTTTAGTCGTCCGGGACTTTAACAGGTTCTGTGTACGCCTCTTCTGGGTTTATTGAGAATTGTAGTGTTTTGGGTGTGATGTCAAGATGGAAGTATCACTTCAGTCATATGGAGATGATGATCACACAGGGATACAAAACTGGTACTCTAATATGTTGCAACTATCGGGATAATATGACAAGGTCATGATTATCCGATTTAAGAGACTAGTTGCTAGTGATCCGATATATGCTTCTTACGGGGCAGACACAATTCCAGCCTCAGGCCTAGCATGTGACATCTGATGCTGGATCATTATACGTAATACTTAGTATACTACGCCTGGTATAGATTATGTATTCCTTAAAAGAATATTTCTAGAGAATTGGGTAGGCACGGCGCTTTGCTAGAAGCCAACCATATCTTATAAATCGGTAAGAATGTGGTACCGGGTACGCACGTGTTCGGATAGTCCGACGACCGGATTTACTGCCAACATATCCAGGAATCTCATGGGTCACTTCCTAAAGATTCACCGATGACGTTGACTCGAACAGAATTAATCTAGGATTAATTATAAGAGAGAGAAAATTAATTTGGGATTAATTACGGTAAGAATTTATCTTGGATAAAATTCGCAAAGAAGAGAGAGAACGATTAATTTGGAATTAATCGATTAAATAATATATTTGATATATTAATTGAAATTAGATTTCAAAGCGGAATTAAAATTATTTTTTAATTCGGGCGAATGAATTAATTTAGAATTAATTCGTTAACGACTTTAATAATAATGTCACAACGGCAAATTCGTTAATTCAGAATTAAACGAACAGGAGCCCGAGCGAAGTTGCGTATTGGATTGTTCGACTTAAATTCGGAATTTACAAGTGGTGGGACCCACTTGACTTACATCAACTAGTTTGACTATTGATGGAAGTGGTTGATGTTTAAATCAAATCTTGGATGGTTTGTTTTACACACCAACACCAACCAACACATTTTATTATTTTATTTCATTTGGAATGACATTTACCTAATTGTATTTTTTGGTAAATGGTAATTGATTTTTGAAAATCAAATACAACACAAAAATCAAATTCTATCTCTCTCTCTCCCTTCCATTACCGAGAGCATCTCCTCTCCCCTTAGAAATTTTGTTTCAAAATTTATTCATTGCTAGCACAAAAAGGAGTCGACCAAGGTGTTAGGGAAACCATTCCCAAGAGTTTGGAACACAAGGAGAAGCTTGGAGCTCTTCCTCAAACACAAAAGTTTTGAAATCTCTACATCCAAGCAAACCGATCAATGTAAGTTTTTCTGCAACTTCTTTGAGTATTCACACCAATTTCATGTTAGAAGATCTTTGGCATGTTCTAGGAACCCAACATTAACAAATCAAATTGTTAAAATTCAAAAAATCACCATGAGCTACATCTAGGGTACCATTCGGGCAAGGTGTGAATTTTGGGGAAAATTAATGCAATCAAGTTTTCTTAAATTCTAAGATGCATAAATCCAATTCATCATCATCCAACCACAACCAAACAACAAATTTATGAAAATACATACTCCAACCATAAAATCCCAAATTAAAGTTTATAAACCCTAGAATCCAAATCAAGCTTAGATCTCGCTCGGATACCATTGTTAGCGTCCTAGACATGCCACAGGATCTCTAAGCGTGATTATTGTGTGAATAAATCAAGAAACTTGCGGAATACTTACATTGATTTGGATGAGAAGTTTCAAAACTTTTTCTTGTAGATGGAAGCTCCAAGCCCTATTTTAGTGTTTCCAACACTTGGGTGAGTCTCCTTATCACCTTGTTTCACTCCTTAATGTGCTAGCATACTTGAATTTTTGCAACAAAAATCCATGGGAGAGAAGAGAAGCTCACGGCTTCATGAGGAAGAAGGAGAAAGTGAGTGATGTGAATAGTAACAAGTTACACTTCCAAAGTCAACTAGCCTTTTTTATATTTAGGTTGTGTGTTGGATTTGGTTTGTGTGTTGTAAAAACAATCCAAGCTTTACACTCAACAAATCAAATCCAAAATCAAGCCTAACTACTTCCATCATTAGTCAAACAAATGATGTAAGTGAAGTGGGTCCCACCACTTTTAAATTCTAAATTTAAGTCGGCTAACTTAACACGCAACTTCGCTCGGGCTCAAGTTCGTTAAATTCTGAATAAACGAATTTTCCGTTGTGACGTAATTAAATCTAATTTAAATAAATAATAATGCCTAGCAAAATTATTACGAAAGTCGCTTGAGAATTAATTCTAAATTAATTCGTTTGCCCGAATTAAAATCCAATTTTAATTCCACTTTGAAATCTAATTTCAATTAATATATCTAATATATTATTTAATCGATTAATTCCAAATTAATCGTTCTCTCTCTTCTATCCGAATTTTATCCCAGATAAATTTTTGCCGCAATTAATCCCAGATTAATTTTCTCTCACTCCTTTAATTAATCCCAGATTAATTCTGTTCGAGTTAAATGTCACCGATGAATCTTTGGGAGGCAACCAAAGAGATCCATGGATATGTTGCCAGTGAATACGGTCATCGGACTATCCGAACATGTACGTACCTCGTACCACGTTCTTACCGATTTACAAGACATGGTTGGATTCTAGCAAAGCATCGTGCCTACCCAATTCTCCAGAAATATTCTTTTAAGGAATATATAATCTATATCAGACGTAGTATACATTGTATTGCGTATTACGATCCAGTATCGGATATCACATGTTAGGCCTGAGGCTGGAGTTGTGTCTGCCCCGTACGAAGCATATATCGGATCACTAGCAACTAGTCTCTTTATGATAGGAAAGTCATGACATAGTCATACTTTCCTGATGGCTATAGCATTATAGTGTACCAGTTCTGTATCCCTGCGTGATCATCATCTCCATATGACTGAAGTGATACTTCCATCTTGACATCACACCCAATACACTACGATTCCCAGTATACCCAGAAGAGGCGTACACAAAACCTGTTAAAGCCTCGGACGACCAAAACCAAAGTATATTGATTGTCACAAGTATTAGCGATGCAAGTCTCAGGTTAAGACCATATACACCTACCCTGATTCGGATTCCAATAGACACATAATAGGATTCCATCGAAAACTGTTTCTACAATCCGCTATCAGATATGGTTCGGTAGAAATCCAAGTCTTAGGCATTTAAAGATTTGGGGTTGTCCTGCATACGTTAGAATTACGCAGCGGGATAAACCAGCACCCAGAGAGGATAAATGTAGGTTCATTGGATATCCTGATTATTACATGGGATATCAATTCTATGATTCCAAGTAACGAAATGTATTTGTTGTTCGCTTTGCCACTTTTCTTGAAAAGCAATTTTTGAAAGAAAGTGGGAGTTGTAGAGAGATTGAACTTGATGAATTTGATCCCAACATTAAGGAACCTGAGATAGAACCAGACATCCAACTAGGTGAAGGATCTACAACACAGGTTCTACGTAAGTTGAATAGAATATCAAGGCATCCTGAGAGATTATTTTTAACATCTTATGTGAGCCTTGATGTTCTCCTCTTAGAGGAAACAAATCCGACTACGTATAAAGAAACGATATTGGATATCGATTCGGGAAAATGGCAAGAAGTCATGAAATCCGAAATGGATTCAATGCATGCCAATCAAGTCTGGGACTTAGTTAAACTTCCTGAAGGAGTTAAACCTATTGGTTGTAAATGGGTTTAAAAAAGGAAGCGAGGGCCCGATGGAAAGGTAGAAACCTTTAAGGCTCGACCGGTAGCGAAAGGTTACACTCAACGTCCTGGGATTGAGTATGAGGAAATTTTTTCACCAGTAGCCATGCTAAAATCCATTAAGATTCTTTTAGCCATTGCTGCATATCACGACTGTCAGATATGGCAGATGGATGTGAAAATCGCTTTCCTAAATAGATTTCTTGAAGAGGATATCTATATGGAACAACCAGAAGGGTTTCGGTGAGACTTCAAACTTGATTTGTAAGCTACAAAAGTCTATTTATAGACTTAAACATACATCTCGAAGCTGGAATCGTCATTTTGATGAGATAATTAAATTATCTGGATTCATCAAAAACGAGGAAGAACCATGTGTTTATAAGAAATTGAGTGGGAGCATGATAGTTTTCCTAGTCTTGTATGTAGATGATATCCTTATCATAGGAAATGATATAGGGATGATCTAAAGTGTGAAAGCCTACCTTTGCAAGAACTTCTCCATGAAAGATATAGGTGAAGTTTCCTATATACTAGGTATAAGGCTCTATCGGGATAGAGTTAGGAAGTTTATAGGGTTGTCACAATCGACTTACATAGATAAGATGTTAGAAAGGTATAGGTTTACCAACTGCAAGGCAACAAATGTACCTTTCTGATACGGCATATATCTTTCAAAGAAAATGGCACCTCAAACTGAAGAAGATAGAGTTAGGATGTCTAACTTGCCATATGTTTCTTGTATTGGAAGCATAATGTATGATATGTTATGTACTAGACCTGACATCAGTTTCGGCTTCAGTGTGACCAGCTGATATCAATCTGATCCAGGTAATGATCATTGGACAACCTTGAAACATATCCTAAAATATCTTAAAGGTACTATGGATAACTGATATATGGAGAAAATGAGCTACAAGTTAAGGTTATATAGACTCCGACTTCCAGGGAGATCCAGATGATAGAAAATCTACATCGAGATATATATTTACCCTTAATGGTGGTGCTGTTAGTTGGCGATGTTCAAAGAAAGGCTCAATAGCTGATTCCGCCACTGAGTCAGAATTTATAGCGACTTCAGAAGCTATTTGGATTACAAATTTTATCACAGAACTTGGCGTTGTATCTAGTACTGTGGATTCGATCCCATTGTACTGTGATAATAACGGAGCCATCGCACATGCTAAGGATCCGAGGACGCATTTTAAGTCTAAACACGTGGAAAGGAAATACCGCGTAATTAGAGAGATTATTGAATGAAAAGACATAGTTGTCTTCAAGGTTCAATGACAAGACAACATAACAGACACGCTTACAAAAGCCTTACCTCCTAAGTTATTCTATAAACATGTGGAGGAGATGGGACTGCGGTACCATCCAGATTGGCACTGAGCAGGTGGGAGTTTGTTGGAATTGGTGCTTGGAGTGCCAATCTGATTTATATATTTTATTATTTATTAATAAAATAACTAAATTTTTCATTTCATACCTTATTAATGGTATTGTCATTATGCGTATTAGATTGATGTATAGATATGTTAAGAATGACATCGACCTTAGAATAGTCTTGACACTAGGTGTAAACTATTCTTAAAGTAAATATTCCTAGTCGTTGGTTTTGGAATACAGTCGAATTCCTATAACCTAGAAGACTAGCACATATCATATATTGGAATTAGAGTTCCAATAGTTTAACCCGATGTATCATGAGTTTTGGAAACTCGTATAGACATGTGGGTATTCGTTAAATCGAATACAGAATAACTCATAGGTGATTCCTAATAGTAGTATGTACACACCACCGTCAATAGGAATCTCCTCGAGTCAAGTAGCATATGTAATCATTTGACTATAGGATAGCAATGATTTTTTGTGAGATCCCCCACACTTGAATGTCATGTATGTCAGAAACCTTTCATGGTCTGGCCTCTAAATGTTCGTTGGGTGTGAACCGATGTACTCAGTAATCAAGTGCGAAGCAAGATAGGAACCTTCGACTCGTATGTGTACCATAAGGGGTTTAGGTATCCATGTTAGTAAAGTCAAGATTCTTAAAACATTGGCCAAATTCAATCACCTAGGGTGGATCCATCATTTATGAAGAATCGTGGACATGTCGACATGAGATGTGCATCTCAGAAACTTGACGGTGTATTCTATGTTTCCTAAGCACAACTCGGATAGCCTACGATGGAGCGATTGTTAAACATATGTGATGACCTTGACTTGTATAGTTCAGAAAGGCCATTCATGTTCTTCACGAATTCGGAGGTGGCCGAATTGC
This sequence comes from Zanthoxylum bungeanum, assembly GCA_019454045.1. NCBI lineage: Eukaryota > Viridiplantae > Streptophyta > Magnoliopsida > Sapindales > Rutaceae > Zanthoxylum > Zanthoxylum bungeanum. The sequence continues at coordinate 159,940 of SKCR01007827.1, read as the reverse complement.
GTACATATTAGCTTGGCTTATATGACGAACGTGTCTGAACTTAGAGAGTCCCAATATGAAGTGTACTTGTTGAGCACTTGGGTAGCCGATTAATTTTGATAAAAGCTAATATATTTGATATTATAATTATCAACTAAGATAATCAAGTGTTATTGGATAACATTAATTATTTACTTTGACCTAATTGGATTAATTGGATTAATTGGATTAATTCAATAATTACACAAAGGCTTAATTGTAAAATCATAATTATCTCTACCATTTGAGGATAGTATGGTAATTGTAAGTATGTAATAATAGGTGGTTTTGGCTTGATTTAATTGGATTAAATCAAAGTGGAAAACATTTAACTAATCCATTTCCTAATCCTTCGCTTGATTTAATTGGATTAAATTAAAGAGGGAGACAATGGAGATTAGTCACACCTAATTATACATATTTAGACCAATTGGGTTAAGCCCACTTAAAAGTTGATTATAACTTTTATTAATTAAAAAATACATAAGTTTTACTATAAATAGCAAGCTTAATGAAGGTTTTAATTACAAGTAAAAAAATAACAAGTATAAGCTTAAGAAAAAGCTTGAGTAAGCTATACACAAGTAATTCTTGAGAGATTAGCCTAACTTAGAGAAGTTTTTAGAGAAACTTATGAGGTCTCTACTGTTGGGGTCAAAACAGAGAGGCGCAGCGGAAGAAGCGTTGTTCGGGCGAAATCGTAGTTTAAAATTTTTAAACTTACGAATAAATTATTTAATATACAATATTAATAATCCATTCATATTTCACCTAAACATATTTATTCGATATCATAAAACGACATAAATAATATAGTAATACCGCGAAACTTTTACGAAAATGTTTTTCCGCAAAATAGCATAAAACGTGTTTCCGGCCGAACCGACCGAAAAATGCTCGTGTGGACTCCCCAGTTCACTGTTTGGGCAGCCGTTACCCGGTAACGCCGTTTTTCGCCGTTTTCGCGTATTTTCGCTCCGAAATAATTTCTGATAAATATTTTTCTTGGGAAATTAAAATAAACCAATTTATTATAATTACTCAATAAATAAAAATTGAATTTTTATTTAAAAAATCAGATTTATCAATAATTACCGTGAGACCTACGACTTTGCAAATTTTACATTTTAGTCCTAAAATTGTCAAATACAACTTTGGATGATTCCAAATCATTTCTAAAATGATTCTTAACATGTTCAAAACATGAAAATAAAATTTTTAACGCAAACCCCTCAATTTCTTCAAATTACCGAGAGGGTCCCAACTTTTTCATTAATTACGATTTAGCCCCAAATATTCAAAACATGTCAAGATAAAATCCAATTAATCCCAAATTTGATATACATCATATATACTTCAGAATATGCAACATATATGAAAAGCCCCAAAATTGGATTAGGTTAAGAACCCTAATTTCTCAAATTACTCCAATTGATCAATTTACACTAAATTGATAAAATTCAACACTTTAATCAATCCAATACCACACCAATCAAGTCTCATAATCATGAAACAACTCAAGAACAATTCTAGGTCATTTATGAATGGCTAAGAAACTCTAGAATGGCAACATCACCATCAAATGGTTTAAAGATTACTAAATGAACAATTTCATTCAATCTTTAATTAACACACATGCTCATCTTTAAAACAAGTTTACAACCGTGTAATTACATACATAAAAGAGTATAGAAAATTCTAAGAATCACAAATTGAAGCCTAGATACATGGAAATAATTTCCTAGTTGAAGAAAGTTAAGAAAAACTTGCAAATTCCAAGCTTTGATTGAGTTTTTTCTCTTTTTCTTCAATTTTCTCTCAACCTTTTCTTTGTAATTATTTTGTAAAACTTGTGTAAGTGTTTGAAAAATGAAACAAAATAATTTTGTATCAATTTTCCATTATGGCCGAAATTAATAAAAAAATAAAATAACAATTAATTTATTTTTGTTCTATTTTTATTTGTCCACATTTTACTTTAATAAAGTTAACATTTAACTTTAATAAAGTAAATACACAAATGGACCAATGAAAACAAGCCATTGAAAAGCATAAATCATTATTTAAGATATTTGTAATATTAATTAATTTAATTATTTAACCATTAAATAATTAAATAATAAATATAAATATATTTAATATATGCATTATATTTACATTAAATATCTCAAATACATATATGAATGATATATGTCAAATATCACAATTTGATAATTAATTAATGTGTATTTAATAATATCAAATATTAAATACAAATACACATTAATTCAAGAATGACGATCAGGTCCCGATTGCATGTATTTTTCTTTTAACCGTTAAACGAGTTATAAATAATCTATATTATTCATAACAGTTGTCCTAGTGCTCTACGAGTATATTTCATTAGTGAGACTCTCTAGATTCAGGCATATCCGTCACGAAATCAAATTTCGTGTCTATAATTCACCCACTCGTAAATTATGACGACCACAGATAAACTCGCTGAATCATACAGGTCGAGGTCACTACATATGTATAATCCCTCTATCACAGGTATCCGGATTATCCCAGAGATATAGATATAAACGTCAACTCTCTATAGGAATATTCTCGTTGACGTATCTATTAGCAATCTCTAAATAACATTCGGAACTCACTTCTGAAATATACTATAGCCATAGATTTAACAGATTGCTAATCACTTATGGAATATCTATGCTCTGTACACAGAATTGACGGATCCTATCTTGATACTCACAGGATATCATGAGTATGAGTCCACACCCAACGAACATGTGGAGGTCTGATCTAAATAGATCGGTGATGTGACTGCCATCTAAGTGTGGAGGATAACTCATATATCCACAGTGGTATCTCAAGTCAAAGAATCACTATGCTACTCAACCCGAGAAGATTCCCAATGACGTTGATGTACCATCTATTAGGAAATATTCGATGAGTCGTTCAGTGTTTATCAAATAAACACCTACACTTCTATTTTGGGATAAACCATCAGACCAAATCCGATATACGACATGTACTGGTCTCAGCGGATTTTACTAACCGACCCGTGTTAGTAAATCTTAACTAGGAACTTAATTTAAGGATATACAACTTATATGACAAACTATGTTGTAACTGCGCACTATGTCGTAAATCATGGGGTCTTTGTCTAATATATATATACATATCACTAAACCAGATTTAGTTTCAATCTAATCGAAATTAGATCGAATACGTTATAAAAGACAAGAGGTGCTACCATTTAAATTAGTAATATTATGGAAAAAGGTATTGCTCGTATTCATGAATCGGACATAAATACGATCCTGATTGGCGCTCAGAGCACCAACTCTAACAATTTCTCCCACTTGCTCTAGTGTCATTCCCTGGTATCATATACACATCCCAATGTGTATCACATACTCATGGCCCTCAAGAACTCACCTAGCGCTCAAGAGGTAGGTAACAACAAGTAAGCCCGCTATGACAGATTGAGTTTTTCCAACAAACACAATCATTTTCCTTAGCAAGCATGATTCATATTTTTGTAGAAACTAAGTTCTACATCAATATGACTCAGATGCCATATCAATATTGTGCTTCAGCTACTATGTTGTTTAAGTATTTACGGATCAAATCCAAAATTCTATGAAGACAACCGCAAACACAACACTAATAACAAACTTCTAATCTACGAGGTCACTATGCAACTTCATAAGTCAATACTTCATAAGTTGCAACTAATTCCACTCATACAGTAGAGTCATCCGTGACACTCTCACTGCATCTTTTTTTACTCTTTATGTTGTAGACTGTCTAACGTCATAACTAGACTCAAAACTAATATGACCCTAATAGTTGTGAATTTTATTCTCCATTAATTAGAAACGTGTTCTTAATATCTCAAAGATGATAAAGAACATGTTTCAAGACACATCTTATGGTCTGGAGACTATCAAAATAACTCGTAACAATTACGATTAAATTGATATCTCTAATCGCACTCAATATAGTATTCATTATGCCATCATCCTATGATGCATAAGATTGATTAGACATTCTAATCAATATCTCTTTCGAAAAAGGAATCATCCCTTACGAAAGATTAATACTATACATAAGACACATACTAACTGTCAAACAGTTATACTAACTGTCACACATATAGTTTCACTGTGTCCTTTATTAAATCATATCTAATGTACGATTAATAGGAGTATCTCAAAAGTCTCTTAGTTTTATATCATATATAAAACTTTATATCGAATATAATAGAGACACCACTCTCACTGCTTTCACGGAGAAAATAAGACTCAGGTAAACCTTTTACCTCATAAACATCTCATTATTACCTTAATAATGATAATGTCATTATGATGTAAACACTAGAAAGAAATTTGTACGCTCTCACTAACCCTTCTATCCCATATGTATTCTCTATTCTTTGATAAAATCAGAAAATCTGATTGATATCAAAATTAGAGAACATAAATTTCCAGAAAGCTCATCCGAGTCTATAATAGGCTCTATAAGTTAATATACTAAATTGTAATCTTAGCATAATACAAACTCTAGGGCCATTCCAAAACGAACTCTTCAAACTAAGAAATCGAAATGGATCTCTTATCTGAAGAAACCATTCAGAAACGCCACTTTGCATTCTTTAGCTAAAATGTACAATTTAATATCATCATTAACCAACATATCTTAAATTATTCAATCAGTGCGACTAGAGACAAGTTTCCTCAGAATCTACAATAGATTGATGAGTATAACTTTTCTCACTGTCATACTATAAAGGTCAAACCTTTAATAAGCTCACTGTGTTTTTGCTGCGTTAACCATTTGCACATTTTATGAACGATTCATAATGAAAGCTCAATCAAGTTCCAAACTTGATCATAGTAAGCTATGAACAATCTTAGATCTATGGTTTAATGTTAATTTCCAGAATCGATATCAAATATCGTTCCCACTATAAGCTATAGGATAACTTTCTTTGATAAGAAAACAACAGATTCATTAAGTATCAAATACTTTACAAATAATTCTGACATCCTATTGCACTTATATGGAAGTAATCAAAGAGTATTTTATCTTATTAATTATGTAGTTCCATTTACAGTTTATCACCGTATTTGACTTCAATAAGTCAAGTCTTTTCTACAATAGTCAACATCCAATGTTACATATTAAGTAATGAACATTTTTTATTACTCGAGATCGTAGAAAAGATATTCTATCAAATAGAATATAATATTCTATTAAATAAAATAAATGATAAACTTATACCCGTACCTCCGAGGCGCAAGTAATATCAATTATATAACCATTATACATAAGATAGATTCAAATCTCAAATATTTCAAGATTCGAATTTTCACCTTAGACACTGTGGGAACACAGAAACTGGGCGACGCATGCTGTTCCGGGCTAGCGGCCCGGTTGGGAATACTGAGTAGCCCGCGGAGGACTAACCGGAGAATGATGGAGTCGCCACCCGGTGTGAACCGGGATAAGGATTTAAGGCCGCACTCACCCCTCGCAAGGGAAGACCTCAAACTGTTGGGTTCGGAATGGTCCCTTAGTTATGCCACTTGTAATGAAATGATTTATGCAATAATTTACCCAAGCCTAAGAAACATATTTCCAAGAGTATTCTACTTTTAAATTCACATGCATGAAAGCAATCATCATAACGGCGAACATGCAATAGCACAAAGCAATCTCATGAACATACTTCGATCATATAATGCAAGAAACAAAGAACAACCTAAACATAATGCAAATTCCAAACGCAAAATGAATGACTAATCATGCTTGAATACCATCTCATGAACACATCAAATAGATAAATGCAGGGATACAAATAATATGATTGATTACATGATACAAGAGAAATCACCTACGAAACAATAATGCATGACATGTGATGGAAATGACTCAGTTCAGTGTATGTGGGTTCGTGTAGCGTTCGAAAATGCGTTCGAACGGTAAACAGAAGGTTCGCATTCGTATAGCGTTTGAGAACGCGTTCGAAAGGGACAGGACTTGATGAAACAAAACGCATTCACATTCGAGTAGCGTTCTTAAACGTGTTCGAACGGTAAACAGAAGGTTCGCGTTCGTATAGCGTTCGTAAACGCGTTCGAACGAACTGAGACAAAAAACATGCGTTCGTGCGGCGTTCTTAAACACGTTCGAACGGGGTTACAACAGTGACCTCAAAAAAATAGTAAACAACATGACACATACGTGAACAGGTGAATAAATGACACCTAATAAATAATAATGGGCTACAAGGCGCGGCAAAGCATCGTGGTAAAGGATTTTAACCCCTCGACATAGAGGACCTTTAATCCAACTTACTAAGCCCATGTGCAAATGACATAATGCATATAAAAATAAAGACGATGATATCGGACTTTGTATACCCGATTGAACACATCTTACATTCAACCGAATATACGTCATCCGGCGCGGCAAAGCATCGTGGTAAAGGATTTTAACCCCTCGAAATGGAGGACCTTTAATCCAACTTACTAAGCCCATACGCTAATATCATAATGCATAAAAAATAAAGACAACGATATCGGACTTTGTATACCCGATTGAACACATCTTACATTCAACCGAATATACATCATCCGGCGCGGCGAAGCATCGTGGTAAAGGATTTTAACCCCTCGAAACGGAGGACCTTTAATCCCACTTACTAAGCCCATGCGCATCACATTATTACATAGACGAATAACATGCAGAAATTAAATAACGATAATAAACAAACCAAGATAACATGAAATAAAATATGTGCCGTATACTCTAGTGGTACGTGGAGTTGTATCCCGAGTACAGATCATACTACTGTAATCGGCTATGAAATTTATGTCCGGGTTTCCATCCTATATACCACAAGAGGCGACACATTTTCCATTTTATTCAAAACCAAAACATGCATCCATAAATGACTCTCATACGAAATAAATAACTAAAAAAACGAATGAAAATAAATAGAAAAAAGTGCCATCAGGTCTAACCTTTTAAATCACCTCTCGGATGTAGGGTAGACGATTTTCGGAAGGGCTAACGCTCCGTAACTCCTCCGGTTCACTGGTTCACTGCTCTCGTTCGTTGTCTCACTGTTTTGTGTCGTCGTTCTCCCTATTTTGCTATTGTTTTTACTGTATTTCGGTCCTCTTTCGGTGACGTTTTCTGGTCACTGTTTCAGGTATTTTAGGCCAATGTTTTTGGGTATTTGGGCTGCTGTTTTGGTGATGTTAAGGGCTTCTGTTTTGGTGGTGTTAAGGGCTGTATGGGGTTGCTATTTTGGGGTTTCTTTTAGGGGTGAGTGAGGGAGGAGGAGAGAATTCTTTATTGCTTTTAGCTTTTGTTATGTGTGAATGCCTTGCATAATTTTTGAGGTTTGTATGAATGTGCTAGCCCCTTGGATGTGTGGTGGAGGCTTCTTTTTATAGGCAAAGGCTAGGGTTAAATCTTGTTGGAGAAGGAATGAGAGATCTTGTAATAAATGTGAGATATTTTTTAGTGTTATACAAGGAAAATAAAAGATTGATTGGAGACAAGATTTGGCTAAATTGGGATGTGATTTATTTGATTTGTTTTATTTAGGTAGGGATATATTTAATATTTATTTTAATTTGGTATGTGATTTTTTTAGATTTGTTTTAATTTCACATGTGTTAAATATGTGTTTTATTAATTTGGATGTGTTTTATGGGCTTTGGTGGGCTAATTGGGCTTGGGTATGAGGCTAGCAGCAAAACCGGAAATACAGACACCGTTCGAACGTCGATTTAAACGCTACACGAACGCCCGCAATCTGCTTGACGTTCGAACGTGGTAACGAACGCAGCACGAACGAAAATAGTGAACTTGTGAAATGAATTTGATGACATACTTATTCTGAATTTCCCATTTCGACGTCCGTTTCCCGCGACTTTCGTGACATAAAAGGTAGCGCCTCTAAATGAGACTCATCATAGGGACTTATATGCAAAAATGCAGTGCCTACAGTCTCCCCCACTTTGATGGGACTTGTGTAATGTGTAACAGTGACAATCCTATCAAAGTTATGCAATGCATTTTTACTTACCTGGCTCGGCAGCTGCCATTTGACTTGCCATGTGTTGAGTTGAGTTGATTTGGTGGTGAGGTGCTGTGACCTCTGGTTCATTCTCGAACCGTACTCTATTTTTGGAGCGCTATTTTCGACATCTGTTGTGTGTGCTCCATTTTGGAGCGCCATTTCCAGCATCTATTGTGTGTGCTCCATTTTGGAGCGCCATTTTCGGCATCTGTGTGTGTGCTCCATTTTGGAGTGCCATTTCTGGCATCTGTTGTGTGTACTCCATCTTGGAGCGCCATTTTCCGCATCTGTTACTTGATGAGAGGTGGCTCATTTTTGAATCGTTGTTTGATGAGATGGTCTTTACCGCTACAATCCTGCGAACAAAATAAAAATTGTATATATGTGATATGTATGCATGTATGCATGGATGCATGATGCTGATGTGGGCCTCGCCCCCAAACCGATACGGATATGGGCCTCGCCCCTAAACTGATATTGCTATGGGCCTTGACCCTCGGGACTCATCCCCAAACTGATACTGATGGGCAACGTCCCTGGGACTCATCCCCAAACTGATGCTGATGCGGGCCTCGACCCCCAAACAGATACTGATATGGGTCTCGCCCCCAGACTGATACTGATATGGGCCTCGTCCCAAATTGATACTGATGTGGACCTCGCCCCCACACTGATACTGATATGGGCCTCGCCCCAAACTGATACTGATATAGGCCTCAGCCCCAGACTGATACTGATATGGGCCTCGCCCCAAGACTGATATTGATATGGGCCTCGCCCCCAGACTGATACTGATATGGGCCTCGCCCCCAGACTGATACTGATATGGGCCTCAGCCCTAAACTGATACTGATATGGGCCTCGCCCTAAACTGATACTAATATGGGCCTCGCCCCCCAGACTGATACTGATGTGGGCCTCGCCCCCAGACTGAAACTGATATGGGCCTCAGCCCTAGACTGATACTGATATGGGCCTCAGCCCCAGACTGATACTGATATGGGCATCGCCCCAAACTGATACTGATATGGGCCTCGCCCCCAGACTGATACTGATGTGGGCCTCGCCCCCAGACCGATACTGATATAGGCCTGGCCCCAAACTGATACTGATTCATTCCTGAAACTGATGTACTGTACTATTGCTGCTTCTGATTGGCTTGCATTTGACGCTTTCTCTTTTTCTTCGTTGAAACCTGTGAATACAAAACAAAATAAACACAAAAAGGAATGTAAAATACGTTACGTGTATGCATGCATGCATGAGTTTCCTTATCCCGTCGGGTTAGGCCTTCTGCCAATTCTTCTCTTTCTCAGGCAAAATATTGCTTCAATCTGTCTACATTGATCGGCTCGGTGAACTCATTCCCTTCTAAATCCGACAGTCTCACTTCCCCATTTCCTAATTTCTGAATGGCTATCATGTCTTTCTGCTTGCTTCTTTCAGGAGTTCCCCGTGTTCTAAACATCGCTGAGTATCATAGTACCAGGGTTGAATGATTTTGCCAAATATACGCATGTTGCAGGTTGAAAGGAAGAGCCTCAGGCAAGTAAACGAAATGAAAGTCTTTATTATCATTAAGAAATGGTTCAAACAAGTAGATAAACTCAATGTCTTTGAAACTGCAAGGTCAAATAAACTAGGAGTAACAGCTTCATCATTGGCAGCATTGCCTTCTTCATTGGCCTATGGTTCCCCACTGATGTCGTTCCCTATCCCCATGAAAGAAGCTGAGCAGTTGAGAGCTTGGAGGACAAAGCTTTCGGGTAGGCCGGAGTTGATCGTAGAGGTGGGTGGGGGAACGAAGTGGTAGTTTGGTAGAGGATTCTGGTGTGTGTTGTTTTGTTCTTTCTCCGGATCGGGTATTTTACGGGCATCAATGAGGTTTTGGATTTCATGCCTAAGGCGTGTGTAGCTGTCAGTTTCATGGCCTCTCCTCTTATGGAAGTGACAATACAGGCTTAGGTCAAGGTTGGGTGGTATAGGATCTGGAAGTTGTTTAGGCTTTAAGGGTTTTAAGAGTCCTTGTCCCTTCAACTTTTCAAATACCTTCGACAAAGGTCTACCAAGGTTGGAGAATTGCCTATTTCTGATGGCAGCGACTTCGGCAGCAGCGGGCTTGGCCACAAAATGCCCCCAAAAAGTCCTCATATTCTGGCCATAGAACTTTCTGTTCTCAGCTTCTTCTTCTTCTATATCCATGACAGTTTCCCTCAACTGTCAAAAATCTGCAATCATGAAGGTCATTCTCCTCAACTTGCCATAAATGAAGGGCTTGGTGCCCTTGATGATCATTTTGATTTGGTCCTTCTCTAAGGGCTGAGTCTACATCTTCAGAAGCTGGTTTCTCCAGCGGTCTACATACTCCTTGAAGCTTTCTTCCGGCTTCTGCTAAGTGTTCTCCAAATCACGGAGTGACAAATCAATCTCCAAGACTGTAACATACTGTTTCAGAAATGCATCTGCCAATTCCCTCCAATCTTCCCTAATATTATTCTCAAGACTGTGATACCAAACTACCGGCGCTCCCTCAAGTGACATCCCAAACATTTTCTGCACTTGACGCTTAGATAACTGAAACATATTGTCGGAGGTGGACCCTCGGATCCCCATTCCCGTTGAACTTGGCCATATCCGGAATCTTGAACTGAGCAGGCAATCGTTCCTCTAAGGTCATCGCCTCATAGTCTAGTAAGTCTTCATCCTTACCCTTCATCTTACGGGTAACAGACTCTACCTGGTCACAGAGTTTCTGTATCTCGGCCTGAGACCCGGTTATTCTCCCAGCGTCATATTCAGCCATATCATCATCAATAGCGGGGATGTCATCCCCCAACCTATTCGGAGGCTCCTCACGTCTTACATTCTCATAGTTTCCCCCAGCACGGGGCACAGCCACACTTTCCATGGCAGTGGTCAAGGCTTGCAACTGTTCAGTAATTTTGGCGAAACCATTCTTCAGCTGATCTACGCGAGATATCACATTTTCTGATCCACTCATATCTGTTACAGGTCTTTTAGTGAGTCTTCCCTCTTCCCTAACCCAACGGGACTCTATGATATCTTTTATAGACATACAGGGTGTTAACAGGATGTATGTATGCATGAGATGAATGAGCTGCATCCGATACAAGGAATATATCAACTCTTAAAATTTTCACACAAATCGGCCCATCAACATTTTAGAAGCTTTTGGGCTAACTGTCATAGGAGTGAACTTGTCCCAGTTTAAATGGCCCAACAAGTTCGCATCTCATCGTAAGAAGTCCAACCGTATCCAAATGATAATGTTCCTAAACACAAACATATAATGGCCCATTAGCGTTTCAGAAGTTTTTGGCCCAATCGTCATAAGATACGTTCTTGTCCCAGTTTAAATGGCCCAACAAGCCCATACCTCATGACAAAAGGTCTGAATGGATCCAAATGATAATGTTCCCAAACACAAGCATATAGAAATAATTTCTACATAGTGGCCCATCAACATTTTAGAAGCTTTTGGCCCAATTGTCATAGGATACGAACTCGTCCCAGTTTAAATGGCCCAATAAGTTCGCATTTCTGATAATAAGTCCAACTGCATCCAAATGAGGATGGTCCACAAGCACAAGTAAATAGTTGCTATAGGCCATACAACTCCGGTCTACGTTTGGGTTTGCGGGAGTGTAGACAAAGACTCTCGCTGGCGAAGGATTGCCCACAACTAGGTCTCCTCACTCAAGGGTTCGAGCGACCAAGTGAGCGCACCTTTTTTATACCTTACAGTACGTGCCAACGAGTTATGGTGTGTGACTGACTGTCAAATGGATTTCCCGTTGTAGATTCCCCAGAAGTAGGGCGGAGCGAACTCTCTTAAAAACCCAAGCCTCTTAGGCTCTTATCGCTTGGTGACATGAATAAACAACGAGTCCTCCAAATTTGTCCATCACAATAGGCTATAAGTAAATGATTATCTAGGTGCCTTCACAGCTTTTCCTTATAGAAAGGTAGTGAATGAAGGAAGACACCAAACCATTACCCAGCCTTAAAGAATGCCTTTGATTAAACCCATTTTAACCCACAGTAGACACGGTTAATTAAAGCACAAATCATAATATTACAAGACATCATTTCGGGGCCGATTCTCTATTCCCAGTGGAGTCGCCAGACTGTAAGAACACAGAAACTGGGCGACGCATGCAGTTCCGGGTTCGCGGCTCGGTTGGGAGTACGGAGTAGCCCGCGGGGGACTAAACCGGAGAATGATGGAGTCGCCACCCGATGTGAACCGGGACAAATATTTAAGGCCGCACTCACCCCTCACAAGGGAAGACCTCAAACCGTTGGGTTCGGAATGGTCCCTTACTTATGCCACTTGTAATGAAATGATTTATGCAATAATTTACCCAAGCATAATCAACATATTTCCAAGAGTATTCTACTTTTAAATTCACATGCATGAAAGCAATCATCATAACGACGAACATGCAATAACACAAAGCAATCTCATGAACATACTTCGATCATATAATGCGAGAAACAAAGAACAACTTAAACATAATGTAAATTCCAAACGCAAAATGAATGACTAATCATGCTTGATACCATCTCATGAACACATCAAATAGATAAATGCAGGGATACAAATAATATGATTGATTACATGATACACGAGAAATCACCTAAGAAACAATTATGCATGACATGTGATGGAAATGACTCAGTTTAGTGTATGCGCGTTCGTGTAGCGTTCGAACGGTAAACAGAAGGTTCGCGTTCTTATTGAATTTGAGAACGCGTTCGAACGGGACAGGACCTGATGAAACAAAACGCATTCGCGTTCGAGTAGCGTTCGTAAACACGTTCGAACGGTAAATAGTAGGTTCACGTTCGTATAGCGTTCGTAAACGCGTTCGAACGAACTGAGACAAAAAACATGCGTTCGTACGGCGTTCTGAAACACGTTCGAACGGGGTTACAGCAGTGACCTCAAATAAATAGTAAACAACATAACAATTGTTACCAAGAACAAGTAACTATCAAATAGTCACAAGTTCTGATATCAAATATCAAAATAATCATTCAACAACATTTTAAATAACTAGACAGGAGATCTGATATCCAATATCTACAATTGTCGTATTGTGAAAATCAATATTTTCTATACATAACTATACGCATCTTCTTTCTTTAGCTTTATTATTTACTTTCAAATTATTTACAACATTTGTAAATAATCGAAAAACAAATAGTGTCTGACACGTGACCTATGAATGTCACTAAAGTCAATAAACGTCATTATTAGATAAACAAATACCTAATGGGGTTTTCTTAATGCCAGTGAAGAATTTCGAGACATGAACCAATTCATATCAATCTTTAATGCATAAGAAACTATTATGTCTAGAAGGATTATATCATTATCTATTCTAATCTAGAACCTATTCTAGAAATCTGCAACCATAATTGAAGTCAGAAAACATATATAATATGCATGCAGTGGATAAAAGTTTAATTCTATCAAACTAATAGAATAAGGAACAATATGAGCGACAATTTACATAATATTACACACCGCATAAGTTAAGGATTTTTAACCTAGCAGTGTCTCCCAATACTTTACGTAATACCGTAATCCCCAACGGAAATATATTTTGACTCACAGCTTTGGCACGTTCTCGCCTAAGTATATTCATTAGGTAGACAACTCATTGTCAATCACACTCACTGTGACTCATGGGTTTGGTCCTAATCGTTTCTCGTTATGACGGCTTTGGCACATTCACAAGGAGGTGTATTAAGGTTAAAATTATCAATGACAAACTCAAGCTACCGATGTAGTCCTTACAACTTTGGCACGTTCAGGATTTCCACTTTCACTTGAATTTGTCTCTTATCATATAAGTTCTACCGGCGCAAATGAACTACCTTCAACCATAACTGCACAGCTTTGGCACGTTACAACCATAGCATTATGAAAATATTTACATCCGTATTGACAAGGCGGATGAAGAAACAAGTATTCTAAATACTAGTCACTTTCTTAAAACCTTATTTAAGCGGGGATTTTCCAACAAAATATGTTTTACTTTATTTAATCAAATTAAATAAACACATACCTGTATTAAGTAATGATTAAATTAAATATTGAATTTTAAAGGGCTAATCATATCGGGTGTCCAGGATCAGACTCGCTCTGATACCATTTTATTAGGGGTCAAAATAGGGAGGCGCAGCGGAAGAAGCGCTGTTCAGGCGAAATCGTAGTTTAAAATTTTTAAACTTACGAATAAATTATTTAATATCCAATATTAATAATTCATTTATATTTCACCTAAACATATTTATTCAATATCATATAATGACATAAATAATATAGAAACACCGCGAAACTTTTACGAAAATATTTTTCCGCAAAATAGCATAAAATGCGTTTCCGGCCAAACCGACCGACCAATGCTCATGTGGACTGCTCAGGTCAGCCCCGAAAATATTTGGACAGTTCGTGGGCTGCCCCAACAGTGCCCAATTCACTTTTGGGCAGCCGTTAACCGTAACGCCGTTTTTCACCGTTTTCAAGTATTTTCACTCCAAAATAATTTCCGATAAATATTTTTCTTGGGCAATTAAAATAAACCAATTTATTCTAATTACTCAATAAATAAAAACTGAATTTTTATCTGAAAATCAGATTTATCATTAATTGCCAGGAGGCCCCTAAACTTTGCAAATTTTACATTTTAGTCCTAAAATTGTCAAATACAATTTTGGATGATTCCAAATCATTTCTAAAATGATTCTTAACATGTTCAAAACATAAAAACATAATTTTCAACACAAACCCCTCAATTTCTTCAAATTGTCGAGAGGGTCCAAACTTTTTCATTAATTACGATTTAGCCCCAAATGTTCAAAACATGTCAAGATCAAATCCAATTAATCCCAAATTTGATGTACATCATATATACATCAGAATATGCAACATATATGAAAAGAACCAAAATTGGATTAGGTTAAGAACCATAATTTCTTAAATTACTCCAATTGGTCAATTTACACTAAATTGATAAAATTCAACACTTTAATCAATCCAATACCACACCAATCAAGTCTCACAATCATGAAACAACTCAAGAATAATTTTAGGTCATTAATAAATGGCTAAGCAACTCTAGAATGGCAACATCACCATCAAATGGTTTAAAGATTACTAAATGAACAATTTCATTTTATCTTTAATTAACACACATGCTCATCTTTCAAACAAGTTTACAACCATGTAATTACATACATAAAAGAGTAGAGAAAATTCTAAGCATCACAAATTGAAGCCTAGATACATGGAAACTATTTCCTAGTTGAAGAAAGTTAAGAAAAACTTACAAATTCCAAGCTTTGATTGAGTTTTTTCTTTTTTTCTTCAACCTTTTCTTTGTAATTATTTTGTAAAACTTGTGTAAGTGTTTGAAAAATGAAAAAAAATAATTTTGTATCAATTTTCCATTACGGCCGAAATTAATGAAAAAAACAAAATAACAATTAATTTATTTTTGTTCTATTTTCATTTGTCCACATTATACTTTAATAAAGTTAACATTTAACTTTAATCAAGTATATACACAAATGGACCAATGAAAACAAGCCATTGAAAAGCATAAATCATTATTTAAGATATTTATAATATTAATTAATTTAATTATTTAATAATTAAATAATTAAATAATAAATATAAATATCTTTATTATATATATTATATTTACATTAAAAATATCAAATACATATATTAATGATATATGTCAAATATCACAATTTGATAATTAATTAATGTGTATTTAATAATATCAAATATTAAATACAAATACACATACACATTAACTCGGGAATGACGAGCAGGTCGTGATTGCATGTATTTTTCGTTTTACCGTTAAATGAGTTATAAATCATCTATATTATCCATAATAGTTGCTCTAGTGCTCTACGAGTATATTTCATTAGTGAGACTCTCTAGATTCAGACATATCCATCACGAAATCAAATTTTGTGTCCATAATTCACCCACCCGTAAATATGACGACCACGGATAAACTCGCTGAATCATATAGGTCGAGGTCACTGCATACGTATAATCCATCTGTCACAGGTATCCAGATTATCCTAGAGATATAGATATAAACGTCAAATCTTTATAGGAATAATCTCGTCGACGTATCTATTAGCAATCTCTAAATAACATTCGGAACTCACTTCCGAAGTATACTATGGCCATAGATTTAACAGATTGCTAATCATTTATGGACTATCTATTCTCTGTAAACAGAAATGACGGATCATATCTTGATACTCACAGGATATCATGAGCATGAGTCAACACCCAACGAACAAGCGGAGGTCTGATCTAAATAGATCGGTGATGTGACTGCAATCTAAGTGTGGAGGATAACTCATATATCCTTAGTGGTATCTCAAGTCAAAGAATCAATATGCTACTCAACCCGAGAAGATTCCCATTGACTTTGGTGTACCATCTATTAGGAAATCTTCGGTGAGTCGTTCAGTGTTTATCAAATAAATACCTACACGTCTATACGAGTCTCCCAAGACTCATGGTTCATTTGGATAAATCATCAAACCAATTCCGATATACGACATGTACTGGTCTCAGCGGATTTTACTAACCGACCCGTGTCAGTAAATCTTGACCAGGAACTTAATTTAAGGATATACAACTTATAGTGAAACTTCCCAATGTCAATTACAAACTGACCGGCGTAATCACACACGTAAAATGCAAGCGCACATATCGTTCAAGTAGTATAAATGTATCGACCCCACAATGACTTAATACCTAAGCTATTAATTTATGAAGCCAAATTTTTACAGTATCTAATGGATTGGTTGTTTGATTGGATGGTGACTTTAAACTAAAGACGAATAAATAAAGCAGTGCGAAAGTAAATTAAGGGAAAAATCAATATTAAGAAACTATCTAGGGTTGTGAATCATTCCAATATCTTTTTAAAGATGAAGTGGTTATTTTACGTTTGTGCAATATATTGGTTTATTAGCCTGGAACACGACGATTTATGCAAAAGCACTTCCGATGGTCAGATACAAATACCCAGAATAACCCAATTAATCATATTCCTATGTCAACCAAGTTATCTGAATTCATTAAGATTAAGTTCCAATTATGGCTACCTCCGCCTGACAGGTATATTCCTATCCTATAAAGAAATATATTAAAGGGTTATATACCATCAAGGAAGATCGTGGGCTATTGAGTATGGGGCTTAAACCTAAAATCCATTTTCCAAGTTCATTTTAAGTTTACCAGATCAATCTTATTAATGGCCAGTTAACAAGAAACATTAAGACTAAGGCTCCTTAAAATAAACCTTGATAATACCCAAACTATAAATAATAACCCCTTATAAACCAGTGATATTGGAATTCATCACAACCCCAGATAACGGGTTTAGTTACTACACATAACTAAGACTAGTAAAAGCTTAAATAAAGTAAATGACATAAAGTAAATGCTGGAAATTAAAAAGGGAAAGTACAATAAAAGAAAATGTGGGTTTGAGGATCCACTTTTATTACTTCTATTTTAGATATCTCCCTTATTATAATATATTAACTTTGCGTGATATTACTAACCGAACATATAGGCGGTATCCTGATTAAGTCAAATTTATAATTAATTCCAACCGACCATATAGGCGGTATCCAGTTTAGTCAGGTTAAAACCAATTTTATTAAGTCCAACCGACCATAAAGGCGGTATCCTCATTAAGTCAGGTTTTAAATAGTTTATATATTATAATTAAGTAAGAATAATCTAAATATTAGTAATAAAAACTTTACCTTTCACCCCAGCAAAGGGGAAGTTACCTCCTCGTTACTGAAAAGTAAAGAAAGGAAAGTACTATTGCGTAAAAGTAAATGAAATTAAATACAAAAGTAAAGACTGAAAAGTAAATAAAAGAAAGTGCTAATGCGAAAATTAAATACTGAAAGCTGTAAATAAACAAACAAGATACAATCTTCTTAGTATTCTTAAGGAATTCCTAAAAGAAAGTATGGTTTTACAAATGAAATTCGGCATCAATTTATAGGCAAAATTTTGCCTCACGTGTCGCGACGCGCTGTTGATGATGGACGTGTGGCGCGTAACTTCTGGAGATGAGGACACGTGTTTGTCGGCAGCATTATTGTGTCGGTGTCGCGATGCATAAATTTAGTGCTCGTCGCGATGCTGATGTCAGCAAAGATGTAGATTATCGGCTGCATGTGATGGTGACATGTGGCACGTCACACGTTAACATATTTGATGTGATGTTGACACGTGGCAGACACATGTTAGCAATGGTGCATGATAGTAAAACTTCTCTGATTGGTCCATGTTTCCGGGCATGTTAGCAGTCTCCGGCGCACGTTAGAAGACAGCGCATTTTAGCACGGCACATTTTATCAAGCGGCACATTTTAGCAGGAAATTTATATTTTTGCCCTTTTTGGTTGTTTTCCGCTATTTTGGCCCCGAATTGCCTCCAAAGAGTCCTGATATTTTATTTATCTATAAAATACCACAAAACACATCAAAATATTCATAAAACTCAAGAAACTATACAAAATATTAAGTCAAATGAGTGGGAAATAATGATCTATTTACCACTCATCACACCCCCAAACCTAACATTTTGCTAGTCCTCGAGCAAAACAACAAAATAAAATAACATAAATATTTTTAAAATAAAATTAAACTAAACCACTTTCGTAGGGATCACGGTTTCATTTAGCGTATGTAACAAGCCTTTAAACCCCTTGGTGTCCCTAGTGGATGAGTTGTAGTCTCGTGAGGGCTTACAGCAACGATACCCACAAACGTCAATCTAATACTAATGCACACAAAAAAAAAAAGACAAGAGAAAATAGAATAAACAAGTTAATGACTAAACAAGTGAAACTCCTTATCCAAGTCAGTAGTTGTTTTCTTTCTTTCTAAATTACCGAATAAGTAAATTCTCCGATTATTTTTACCATTCTCCATATACACAATCAACAAAGTATTAGTCAACTCATTGTGCCCACAATATTCATAAGTGTAGTTGAAAAGAGAGTAATATTTTTGTCCTAAAGTTATATCAGACTTCACACCTTTTTTTAGCAATGGAATATTTTTCTGATTTTTTTTTTAAAAATAAATAAAGCAATATCTTCAATCCATGTAGCGAGCTTTGGGCCAGTGACTCCCAAACCAGTTGATTTTAGGGCACTAGTTGTTAAGACACCCCTACGGACTTAATAACTCGAATTTCATATGTCTCTTTTTATTTTTATAACATCTTTGACCCATGTAGCGAGCTTTGGGCCAGTGACTCCCAAACTAGTTAGATTTAGGGCACTAAGTGTTAAAACACCCATACGGACTTAATTACTCGAATCTCAGATGTTTATATTATTTTTTTATTCCATCGCTTTTTTAAATGTTTCCTCCAATTAAATTATAGCACTGAATATTACAAACTTTTCAATTACGACTCATGTCCGTATGTTTCATGTATGTTGATAATATCTGTCAACTGAACATATGAAGATCCATTTTAGTCAGTTTTATGGAGAATTCACAAATTAAATAATTCAAAAGTAAATAAACAAAAATTAACTTGTTACGAAATAGGTTAAGATACGTCTCAGGAGTGGAAATTTTTTACATAGCTATCTCACACCAATTTCACATGATTAGTCAAATTAAAAACACAAAATATTTTTTTTATTTTTTTATTAAATTTTTAATTTTTTTGAATTTTTTTGAAAATTTTTGACTAAATTTCAAATAAAAACAACATAATAAAAATAAGATACTAGTCAATTATTCCCCTCCCTCAAACCTAAATGAGACATTGTCCCCAATGTCTTAAAAAGTTGAAGATGAGTTTAGAAGATAGTACATGGTTAGCTGAAATTCTACATCTAAATGAAAACTAAAGGTTAAGATCCAGATTTATCCAACGCTTTTTACCATGATCATTATCAGACCAGTTAATCTTGGAAAGGATAGGGTCAATTTGTGGTTCAAATGCTAAAATTTGGTCAATTAAATCTTGGGCAGTTCTGGCAGTAAAGATGAGTTCTTTTACAGGTTTTGATACGAATCCATTTCTCCGGGAATCATCAAGAAATACACAAAGAAAATCATAAAATCCCTCAGCGTTGAATAGTCCAATCGGTTTCTGGTGTATGTTCAAGTTCGCCCAAGATAATACTGTAAAAATTTCCTTCATCGTGCCTAAGCCACCTGGTAAAACAATAAAAACATCAGCATGGTTAATCGTTTTCACCAATCGTTCAGACATACCTGGCACGATAAGTTCCTCTGCGTTTAATGGTCCTATAAGATTTGCCTCCGCCAATAATTTTGGGATGATTCCCAGAACTTGACTATATTCTTCCTGTACAGCCTTTGAAACGATCCCCATTAGTCCAAGATTGTCACCGCCATAAACTAAGTGCATATTCCTTTCAGCTATGACTCGACCCAATTTATGTGCTGCCGCTACAAATTCTGGTTTAGAACCAACACTAGTACCGCAGAACACACAAATATTTACAACTCGTCTTCTTGAAGCTTCATAGCTTCCATTTTTGTATTTCTTAAATCTGGATTTCTTCAAGAGTGCAATGATGAGTTGAATTTATAGATTCTGAAAAAAGGTGAGTAATAATAGCACTAGTACCTGCCAAATGACAATTATTAGCTAAAAAGTAAAATAGATCGTGAAAGGTCAAAAAGCCCGGATCCTGTTGGAGAAAATAAAAGAAAATAATAAAACAAATCACAATTATTAGATATATACAAAGAGAAATTAATATTTACAATAAGTAACAGTTTGAATGACGTCTAGTTTCCTTATAAATTGGAAAACAGAGTCTTTTAAAGTCAGATTCCTGAGACTTAATTGTTGTCTTTCTTCCAAAATTGTGTATATAATATGTGAATTGCATGATGCACATATCCACTGGAATACGTCTCAAGAGTCAATGATATGTCATCCAAAGACTCTTACTCAAGCCATCCCTAATGAATTTAATTTTATCTTCACGGTTATCAGACATCATTCCTAAAGAACAACAATGAGTATTACATGTCATACGAGCATATTTATAGCAAACACCCATTCTTTTAGCTCTTTTCTTTTTAGCATAGGTGCTTCTTCCTAAACCAGGCATATATGAAACAAAAGAGTTAGAGGACTCACCTGCCAATCGGACCCGTGCTTCAATAATCCAACGAATGTCATTAGGAATACCATTGATCATCAGTAGTCTCATCCATTCCAAGCGAGCTTTGTATACTTTCATCAGAGAGTTTTGAGGGAGAGAAGGAAATTATTTGTGAAGATTTGTGAGAACTTCTTCCATCCTGAAATGTGACTTTACCTACAAAATTAAACACACAAAAATACAACACACCAAATCTGAATAAATACACAAATTGAATGGGTTGCCTCCCAACTAGCGCTAAGTTTAACGTCGTCAGCTAGACAAGACTACCCAAATGTTAGACTAGATCTGAAAGTGTGACACTTTCCTTTTGTCGCTCAAATGATTCTCCCCAGTAGTGCTTGACACGCTGGCTGTTTACTTTGAATGTGTTGTTTGACTTGGGTTGTATATCTCAACAACTCCATAGGGTAATTGATCGGTGCTTACACACGCGTATAACGCAAGCGCACGTATCGTTCAAGTAGAATAAAAGTATCGATCCCACGAGGACTTAATACCTAATCTATTAATTTTATGAGGTCAAATGATTACTAGTGTATCTAAAAGGTTGATTGATTGATTTGAAATGATGAAGGTTTTGAATTTAAAAACAAGTAAATAAAATTGGTCGAATGTAGGTTTAAGAAAATTCAATATTAAAAACTATCTAGGGTTGTGATTTCTTCCAATATCATTTTAAAGATGAAGTGGTTATTTTATGTTTGTGTAATAAATCGATTTATTAACCTGGAACACTAAATTATGTGTAAGCCTCTGTCGATGGTCAGACACAAATACCCAGTTTAACCTAATTGAACCATATGTCTATGTCAACCAAATTATCTGGATTCATTAAGTTTAAGTTCCAATTATGGCTACCCCCGCCCGACAGGTATATGTATATCCTGTAAGGAAATCTATTAAAGGGTTATCTATCCTCAAGGAATATCGTGGACTATTGAGTCTAAGGTCTTAAACTTAAAATCCCTATGTCTAGTTCATTTTAAGTTTCCCAGTTCAATTTTATTAATGGCCAGTTAATGAAAAAGCATTAAGATTAAGACTCGATAAATAAATCTTTAAATTACCCAAACTATAAATTAACCCCTTATAAACTGGTGATATTGGATTTCATCACAACCCCAGATAACTGGCTTAGTTACGACACATATTTACGGGTAGTAAAAAAACATAAATAAAATAAAAGACATAAAGTAAAATACTGAAAATTAAATGCTGAAAAGTAAATGCTGAAAGTAAATGCTGAAAATTAAATGCTGGAAAGTAAATGCTGAAAGTAAATTACTGAAAAGTAAATGCTGAAAGTAAATTGCAGAAAGTAAATTACTGAAAAGTAAATTGCTGAAAAGTAAATGCTGAAAGTAAATTGCTGAAAGTAAATTGCTGAAAAGTAAAAACTGAAAATTAAAGAAAGAAAAGTATTGTGCGTAAAAGTAAATTGCGGAAAGTAAAAACTGAAAAGTAAGAAAGTGCGAAAGCGGAAATTAATTACTAAAAGCTATAAATAAACAAACAAGATAAAATCTTCTTAGTATTCTTAAGGAATTCCTTAGAAGAAAGTATGAATTTTACAAATGAAATGGCTTGGTATTTATAGGCAAAATTTTGCCTCCATCAAATCATCCACCAAATCAATTATTAATTGCTCCACTAATTGCTCCACCAAATCCATTATTAATTGCTCCACTAATCTCTTATCATGTTTGGTGATGAATTGATAATTTTTATTATTTATTTATTAATTTATTTTTGGCTTTGAAAATGATTGAAAGTGACTTTAATAATTACACACAACAGACTTCTAGATGGTTCATCCATTTCGGGCATGACATATTTAGAATTAGAAATTATTTTGTCTTTTAAAGCTGTAGATATTTGAGTCTTCTTTAATATGGAACTTGAATCAGCTCAATCCGATATTGGAGTAAAAGGTTATGCCCAAAATACGACAGATGCACAAAATTGGAATTTCCAAAACTGCACTTCGTTAAAACGCCCTTTCAAGTTTCCAATCTCCAAAATTAATATGTCAAGTCCAATTTTTGCCCTTATTTGACCCATATTTCGTCCTAAATGATTTCATTAAGTCCCAATATTATTTTATCTGCAAAATAAACTAAAACATATCAAAACGTTCATCAAACCCGAGAAACTAAACAAAATATTAAGTGAAATGGGCGGTAAATATTGATATATTTTCCGCTCATCACACCCCCAAACCTAACATTTTGCTACTCCTCGAGCAAAATAATAAAATAAAATACAAGAAACAATTAAAATTAAACTAAGCCACTTTCGTAGGGATCACGGTTGCATTTGCATATGCAACAAGCCTTTAAACCCCTAGGTGTCCCTAGTGGACGAGTTATAGTCTCGTGAGGGCTTACAGCAACGATACCACCAAACGTTTTACAAAAGTAAAAAGATAATAAAACTAATGCACACAAAAGCAAAAAGACAAGAGAAAAGAGAATAAAGAAGTTAGTGACTAATCAGGTGAAACTTATACTCCAAGTTACTAGTTGTTTTCTTTCTTTCTAAATTACAGAATAAGTAAATTCTCTGATTATATTTACCATTCTCCATATGCACAGCCGGCAAAATATTAATCAACTCATTTTTGCCCACAACAGTCACAAGTGCGGTTGATAAGAGAGTAATATTTTTGTCCTAAACTTTTATCAGAATTCACACTTTTTTGCAGTAATGGAATAAATTTTCTCATTTTTCTGATTTTTTTTTTCTTTGATTTTTGATTTTTTTTTATTTATTCATATACAATATCTTCCATTTATGTAGCGAGCTTTGGGTCGGTGGCTCCCAAACCAGTTGCCTTTAGGGCACCAGGTGTTAAGACACCCCTACGGACTTAATTACTCAGACTTCAGATATATATATATTTGCAACACCCTTGATCCATGTAGCGAGCTTTGGGCCAGTGACTCCCAAACCAGTTATTTTTAGGGCACAAGGTGTTAAAACACCCTTACAAACTTAATAACTCAGATCTCAGAAGTTTTTTTTTTTTTTTTTTTACTCCATCACTTTTTGAGATGCTTCCTCCAATTAAACTAGAGCACTGAAAATTACAAACTTTTCAATTTTAGCTCATGTCCGTATGTTATTATGTATGTTGATAATATCTGCTAACTGAACATATGAAGATCCATTTTAGTCCGTTTTATGGAGAATTTACAAATTAAATAATTTAAAATGAAATAAACAAAAATTAACTTGTTCCGAAATAGGTTTGAGATACGTCTCAAAAGTGGAAACTCCTTACTCATCTATCTCTTACCAATTTCACCCTTTTAGTCAAAATAAAAATACAAAAACACAAAATATTTTTTGTAATTTTTGAACATTTTTCAATTTTTTTTTTGTATTTTTCGAAAAATTTTGGACTAAAAATAAAGTACTTATCAACTAATTCCCTCCCCCAAACCTAAATGAGACATTGTCCCCAATGTCTTAAACATTAGAAGAAGAGTTTAGAAGATAATACCTGGTTAGCTGAAATTCTAGGAAATTAAAGGTTAAGATCCAGATTAATCCGACGCGTCTTACCACGATCGTCCTCAGACCAATTTATCTTTGAAAGGATATGGTCAATTTGTGGTTCATATGCTAAGATTTGGTCAATTAGATCCGGAGCAGTTCTGGCAGTGAAAAGAAGTTCTTTTAAAGGTTTTGACACGAACCCATTTCTCCGGGCATCATCAAGAAACACACAAATAAAATCATAAAATCCATCAACGTTAAACAGCCCAATTGGTTTCTGGTGTATGTTCAAGTTCGCCCAAGATAGCACTATAAAAATTTCATCCAATGTACCCAAACCACAATAAAAGCATCAGCACGGTTAATCATTTCTACCAGTCGTTCAAACATACCTGGCACAATCAGTTCCTCTCCATTTGATGGTTCAATAAGATTTGCTTCTGCCAAGGGTTTTGGGATGATTCCCAAAACGTGACTGCCTCCTTCTTGTACGGCTTTGAAACGATCCCCACAAGTCCAAGATTGCCTCCGCCATATACTAAGTGCATAATCTTTGCAGCTAAGACTCGACCCAATTCTTGTGCTGCTTCTACGTATTGTGGTTAGTACTAACACTACTACCGCAAAACACACAGATGTTTTCAACTCCTCTTCTTGAAGTGGCTTCCATGTTTTACTCTGGATGTCTTCAAAAGTGCAATGATGAGTTGAATTTATAATACCTGAAAATGGTGAGTAAAAATAGCACTAGTACCTGCCAAATGACAATTATTAGTTAACAGTAAAATAAATCGTGATAGTCAAAAAGGTTTGGATCCTGTCGGAGAAAATAAAAGAAAACAACAAAACAATTTACAATTATTAGGAAAGACAATAGATATATATGTACAAGAAAAGTAGCGGCTTGATTGACGTCTATGCGCCAGGGACAAGCTTCCCATCCAATTTTCTTATAAACTGGCAAACAGGGTCTTTTTGAGTCAGATTCCCGAGACTTAACAGTTGTCTTTCCTTTTGGAATTGTGCGTATAACACACGAATCTCGTAATACACACATCCACTGGGATGCGTCTCAAGAGTTTTAGATATGTCATCCAAAGACTCCTTACTCAAGCCATCCCTAATGAAGTTAATCTTATCTTCGCGGTTATCAGACACCATTCCTAAAGAACGACAACGAGTATTACAAAACATGCGAGCACATTTATAACAAACACACATTCTTTTGGCTCTTCTATTTTTAGCATATGTACTCTTTCCTAAGCCAGACAGATGTGAAATAAAAGAGTCAGAAGACTCACCTGCCAATCGAACCCGTGCTTCAATTAACCAACGAATGTCAGTAGGAATACCTTTAATCATCAGTAATCTCATCCGTTCCAAGCGAGCTTTGTAGACTTTCATCAGAGAGTTTTGAGGGAGAGAATGAAATTGCTTACGAAGATTTGCGAGAGCTTCTTCCATCGTGAAATGACTTTACCTGCAATAATTAAACACACAAAAAAAAACACACCAAATCACAATATATACAAAAAATTGCATGGGTTGCCTCCATGCTAGCGCTAATTTAGAGTCGTCAGCAAGACTTGAATTCTCGAACGTTAAGCTGGATCTGAAAGTGTGACACTTTCTTGTTGTCGCTCAAATGATTCTCCCCAATAGTGCTTGACACGCTTGTTTTTAACCTTGAAAGTTTTGTTGGAGTCAGGATCATGTATCTCAACGGCTCTGTCTTGTAAAACCTCGGTGATCACAAATGGACCTGACCACCGTGATTTTGGCTTCCATGGGAAGAATTTCACCCTTGATTTGTTTAACAATACCTTCTGCCTTGGTTCCAGTTGTATGCGCACTAACTTCTCATCATGTCTCTTCTTGGCCTTTTCTTTGTACAATTTGGCATCCTCAAAAGGCTGTATGTGAAATTCCTTCAATTCGTTGAGCTGTTGGAACCTTTTCTCTTCTGTTGCTTGTAGTGCAAGAATAGGCTTCTTCTGTACGCAGTGCGCTTTATCTTCAGGCTCCAGAGGTAATTGACATGCTTTAAGTTTGTCAGTAGAACTTTATCTTTCATCAGAGTTCTGAACGGTACTATGTATCACATCAAGTCTGAAACATTCCTCATTCTTTTCATCATCTGGGAAATTTATGGCTTTGAAAACATTGAATGTTGCTTCTTGGTCTTGTACCCTCATGGTTAGTTCTCCTTTTTGTACATCAATAATGGTTCGACCTGTAGCCAAGAATGGTCTCCCGAGGATGATTGGCACGTCTGCGTCTTCCTTCATATCAAGGACAATAAAATCTGCTGGGAAAATGAATTTGTCAACCTTGACCAGCACATCCTCAACTACGCCTCTTGGAAATACGAGCGTTCTATCAGCAAGTTGTAGTGAGACTGAAGTGGGCATTGTTTCTCCAATCTGCAGTTTCCTGAAAATAGAAAAATGCATCAAGTTAACACTAGCACCTAAATCACACAGAGCCTTACCGAAGTCATGTTCTCCTATGGTGCAAGGAACAGTGAAACTGCCAGGATCTTTCAACTTTGGGGGAAGTTTCATCTGAATGATAGCGCTGCATTCTTCTGATAATGCTACTGTCTCGTAATCTCCCAATCTCCGCTTTTGTGAAAGAATGTCTTTCATAAATTTGGCATAACTGGGCATTTGTTCCAATGCTTCTACAAATGGAATGTTGATATGCAGCTTTTTGAAGATTTCCAGGAACCGAGAAACTGCTTGCCTAATTTGTTTTTCTGAAGACGTTGAGGAAAATGTGGAGGTGGAATGATCTGTTCTTTTTCCTTTGCTTCTTTTTCCTCCATCTGTTGCTTTGTTTCTTTTGGAACTTCCTCAGTAGCTGTTTTGGCTCCAACATCTTTGTTGATTTCAAAACCACTTTTTAACATGATGGCATGACATTGCTCCTTCCCCATATTTCTTGGATTTGGCTCTGTGTTGCTAAGAAGGGTACCTGGCGGTCTGTAACTCTTAGCATTCGCCAGTTGTCCAATTTGATTCTCCAGTGCTTTAATAGAAGCAGATTGACTTTGAATTAATGCTGCTTGGGATTGAAACATAGCATCATATCTTGCTGCTTGAGATTGAAACATAGTATCATATTTTGCTACTTGAGAGTCGTGTTTTGCTTCTATCTTTTTCAAGTGGGTCAACACTTCTGTTATTCCTGGTTCATTTGCCTGCTCCTGGCTTTTGTTCTGTTACTAGAATTCAGGTGGTGGATAGTTCTACTGTTGGCTGAATTGTTGCTCCATGAAAAATTGGGATGATTCCTCCACCCTGGGTTGTAGGTGTTGGAATATGGATTGTTCCCCTGTCTGTTGAAATTGTTAACGTAGTTCACTGTTTCTTTATGTTGAATTGGTTCTGGTGCTCCTTCATATGGTGAACTTGTGGTTCCAGCGATGTTCACAACTTGCGTGCTAAATGTTTCTAGACATTTGTATATCACATCCAGCTTGGAATTTAGTGATGTGTTGGCTCCAACATCATAAATTCCTGCAATTATTTGGATCATGCTCCTTTCTGTTGGCCATAAAGAATTGTTGTTGGCCATTTCTTCAATTAAGTCGCAGGTCTGATCTTCTCCTTTTGCCATAAAATCTCCTCCAGCAGCAGCATCAATTGTGGTTCTCATTATTCCAGAAAGTCTATTGTAGAAGGTTTGGACTTGAAGCCATTTTGCGATCTCATGATAAGGACATTTCCAGAGTAAATCTTTGAATCTTTACCAAGCTTCGCAAAGGGATTCTGAATCTTGTTGCACGAAGGATGTGATGTCATTCCTCAACTTTGCAGTTCTGGCTGGTGGAAAGTACTTTGCAAGAAATTTGGTGGCTAAAGTGTTCCAAGTTGTGATAGAACCTGCTGGTAGTAAATGTAGCCAAGCTTTAGCTCTGTCTTTCAGGGAATATGGAAAAACTCGCAGTCTCATTGCTTCTTCTGATGCTCTGTTGTAGTTAAAAGTGCCACAAACTTCCAGGAAGTTACTGATGTGGGCATTAGGATCTTCAGTTGCATTTCCCCCAAATTGTACTGACTGCTGAATCATCTGGATGAATGTTTTGATGTCACCCGCATTTGCTGGTAATGGAGGAAGTACAATACAATAAATGAGTCTGTCAACCACCAGAATGGTTCTGTCTCGAATGGGAATCGGTGGTGCAACGTTCAAAGGATCATGTTCCATATTAATGATTGCTTCTTGGCCTTCTCGCCTTTCCTTTCTCAATTGTCTGATGGTTCTTTCAATTTCTAGGTCAAGCGGTCGAAGTTCAAAGCTTCTGGTTCGTCTCATGTAGTTTCTAAGAACCTGAAACACAAGAAAACAAAAATAATAATTAAAAAGAAATTAGATACAAGTAACGTATCTAACCCCAAAACTAATAGTGAAAGATAAATAAGTCCCCGGCAATGGTGCCAAAAACTTGACCGGTGCTTACACATGCGTATAACGCAAGCGCACGTATCGTTCAAGTAGTATAAAAAGTATCGATCCCACGAGGACTTAATACCTAATCTATTAATTTTATGAGGTCAAATGATTACTAGTATCTAAAAGGTTGATTGATTGATTTGAAATGATGAAGGTTTTGAATTTAAAAACAAGTAAATAAAATTGGTCGAATGTAGGTTTAAGAAAATTCAATATTAAAAACTATCTAGGGTTGTGATTTCTTCCAATATCATTTTAAAGATGAAGTAGTTATTTTATGTTTGTGTAATAAATTGATTTATTAACCTGGAACACTAAATTATGTGTAAGCCTCTGTCGATGGTCAGACACAAATACCCAGTTTAACCCAATTGAACCATATGTCTATGTCAACCAAATTATCTGGATTCATTAAGTTTAAGTTCCAATTATGGCTACCCCCGCCCGACAGGTATATGTCTATCCTGTAAGGAAATCTATTAAAGGGTTATCTATCCTCACGGAAGATCGTGGACTATTGAGTCTAAGGTCTTAAACTTAAAATCCCTATGTCTAGTTCATTTTAAGTTTCCCAGTTCAATTTTATTAATGGCCAGTTAATGAAAAAGCATTAAGATTAAGACTCGATAAATAAATCTTTAAATTACCCAAACTATAATTTAACCCCTTATAAACTGGTGATATTGGATTTCATCACAACCCCAGATAACTGGCTTAGTTACGACACATATTTACGGGTAGTAAAAAAACTTAAATAAAATAAAAGACATAAACTAAAATACTGAAAATTAAATGCTGAAAAGTAAATGCTGAAAGTAAATGCTGAAATTAAATACTGAAAATTAAATGCTGGAAAGTAAATGCTGAAAGTAAATTACTGAAAAGTAAATGCTGAAAGTAAATTGCAGAAAGTAAATTGCTGAAAAGTAAAAGCTGAAAGTAAATTGCTTAAAAGTAAATGCTGAAAGTAAATTGCTGAAAGTAAATTGCTGAAAAGTAAAAACTGAAAATTAAAGAAAGAAAAGTACTGTGCGTAAAAGTAAATTGCGGAAAGTAAAAACTGAAAAGTAAAGAAAAGAAAGTGCGAAAGCGGAAATTAATTACTAAAAGCTATAAATAAACAAACAAGATACAATCTTCTTAGTATTATTAAGGAATTCCTTAGAAGAAAGTATGAATTTTACAAATGAAATGGCTTGGTATTTATAGGCAAAATTTTGCCTCCATCAAATCATCCACCAAATGAATTATTAATTGCTCCACTAATTGCTCCACCAAATCCATTATTAATTGCTCCACTAATCTCTTATCATGTTTGGTGATGATTTGATAATTTTTATTATTTATTTATTAATTTATTTTTGGTTTTGAAAATGATTGAAAGTGACTTTAATAATTACACACAACCCACTTCGGGATGGTTCATCAATTTTGGGCATGAAATCTTCAGAATTAGAAATTATTTTGTCTTTTAAAGCTGTAGATATTTGAGTCTTCTTTAATCTGGAACTTGAATTAGCTCAATCCGATATCGGAGTAACAAGTTATGCTCAAAATACGACAGATGCACAAAACTGGAATTTCCAAAACTGCACTTCGTTAAATCGCCCTTTCAAGTTTCCAATCTCCAAGATTAATATGTCAAGTCCAATTTTTGCCCTTATTTGACCCATATTTCATCCTAAATGATTTCATTAAGTCCCAATATTATTTTATCTGCAAAATAAACTAAAACATATCAAAACATTCATCAAACCCGAGAAACTAAACAAAATATTAAGTAAAAGGGGCGGTAAATATTGATATATTTTCCGCTCATCAGTAACACATGAGTAATCACAAATGAACCTGACCACTTTGATTTCAGCTTTCCAGGGAAAAGTTTCAACCGTGAATCGTATAACAACACCTGCTGCCCTGGCTCCAGTTATCTGCGCACTATTTTTTTTCATGCCATTTCTTGGTCTTTTCTTTGTACAGTTTGGCATTCTCATAAGCCTGTAGGCGAAATTCCTCTAATTCGTTGAGTTGGTGGAGTCTTTTCTCTCCTGCTACTTGTAGATCAAGATTTAATTTCTTCAGTGCCCAGTACGCCTTGTGTTCAAGCTCTACTGGCAAATTGCACGCTTTCCCAAACACCATTCGATATGGGGACATACCAATAGGTGTCTTGTAAGCTGTCCGGTAGGCCCATAATGCATCATCCAATTTTGTAGACCAGTCCCTCCTTGCTAATCCAACGGTTCTCTCTAAGATTCTTTTGATCTCCCTGTTTGAAACTTCAACTTGTCCATTTGACTGTGGATGGTAGGCAGAGGCAACTTTATGAGTAACTATGTATTTGGATAGGAGTGCATCGAAGTATTTGTTGTAAAAATGTGTGCCACAATCACTGATAATCGCCCGAGGTGTTCCAATGCGAGTGAAAATATTCTTTTTAAGGAATTTTATCACCACTTTTGAATCATTTGATGGCAGTGCAATTGCTTCAACCCATTTGGAGACGTAGTCTACTGCAACTAGTATGTACAGGTTTCTAAATGATGGAACAAAGTGTCCCATAAAATCAATCCCCCATACATCAAATATCTCAACTTCCAGAATGTTTTGCATAGGTTGGAGTGGGCCAGAACAAACCTGACTGTAGAACTTTGGCTGCAGTTTTATTCCCATTTAAGTGTTCACCGTATGGTGCTGAATGACAATGTTGCATAACACTATTGACCTCCTCTTGTGGAACACAACGTCTCAATAATTGATCAGCACAGCGTTTGAACAGGTACGGCTCATCCCATACATAATGTTTGACTTCTTTGAAGAACTTATTTCATTGCTGATGTGTCCATTCCAACGGCCATTTTCTCGATACTATGTAGATTACATAGTCATCATACCAAGGGACATCCTGCTGTTTCATGGCAAATAATTGTTCATCTGGAAAAGTTTCTTTGATTTTCAGTTCATTGCCAGCTGTTTCTCTATTCTCGATCCTCGATAAGTGATCAGCCACTTGGTTTTCTATCCATTTCCTGTCTCTGATCTCCATGTCAAATTCTTGCAACAGAAGCTCCCAACGGATCAATCTGGGTTTAGCATCTTTCTTCGTGATCAAATATTTGATTACTGAATGATTTGTGTAGACTACCACTTTGGGACCCAGCAGATAGGAGCAGAATTTATCAAAAACAAACACAACTGCGAGCAACTCCTTTTCAGTGGTTGTATAGTTGAGTTGAGCTTCATTCAGAGTTCTGCTGGAGTAGTAAATGATATGGAAAATTTTTGCTTTGCGTTGTCCCAAAACTGCACCTACATCAAAATCACTAGCATCGCACATCACCTCAAATGGAAGAGTCCAGTCCAGTGCTACTATGATGGGGGTAGAAACAAGCTTCTGTTTCAAGATCTCAAAAGCTTCATGGCATTCTTTGGTGAAGTTGAAAGGCACATCTTTCTCCAGAATATTGCACAGAGGTTTAGCAATATTTGAGAAGTCTTTGATAAATCTCCTGTAAAATCCTACATATCCGAGAAAACTCTGAATCCCTTTAACAGATGTTGGTGGAGGTAGTTTTTCAATTGTCTTGATCTTTGCTTTGTCTACCTCGATTCCCTTTTGTGAGATCCGATGTCCCAGGACAATGACTTCATGCACCATGAAGTGGCATTTCTCCCAGTTAAGTACCAGGTTGGTATCTTCGCATCTTTGTAACATCTTTTCCAGATTTTTCAAGAAGTGGTCGAAAGAGTCTCCAAATATAGAGAAATCATCCATGAAAACTTCCATACTTTGTTCCAGCATGTCTGAGAAGATGGCCATCATACAACGTTGAAATGTGGCAAGAGCATTACATAGTCCAAATGGCATTATGCGGAAAGCAAAAGTACCATACGGACATGTAAAAGTGGTTTTCTCCTGATCTTCTGGGGAGATGGCAATCTAATTATACCCAGAGTATCCATCCAGAAAATAATAGAACTCATGTCCTGCCAGTCTGTCTAGCATCTGGTCAATGAATGGTAGCGGGAAATAATCTTTCCTTGTTGCTTTGTTCAGCTTCCTGTAGTTCATGCATACCCTCCATCCAGTCACTGTTATTGTTGGAATCAGCTCATTCTTTTCATTTGTGACTACATTAATTCCTCTTTTCTTTGGCACACACTGCATAGGACTCACCCAAGTGCTGTCAGAGATGAGGTAAATGATACCGGCATCCAACCATTTGATAATTTATTTCTTCACAACCTCCTTCATGATTGGATTTAGTCTCTCTTGATGCTCCACTGTGGGTTTGTACTCGTCATTCATCAGAATTTTATGCATGCAAAATGATAGACTAATGCCTCGAATGTCTGTTATAGTCTAGCCAATGGCTTTCTTGTGTTCTCGTAACACTCTCATCAACTTTTCTTCCTACTCCAATGTTAGCGATAAACAGATAATAACATGTAATTCAGAAGAGTTTCCTAAGAATGCATACCTGAGATGGTTCGGAAGTAGCTTTAGCTCCAGCTGCGGTGGTTCTTCAATCGAGGACTTGATTCACTCATTTTTCGGTAGTTCCAAACTTTCCACCTGTGGTGTCGATTTGAAGCGAAATGATTTGTCAATATAGTTGATACATTCCAGAATTTCAGCATCTAGCTCGCTGTCAGTCATGTTGGTGATGCAAGCTTCAAGTTTATCCTTAGGAAGTTGCATTGCATTAGTATCATGGATGATACTATCAACAACATCAATTCTGAAACATTCCTCTTCCTTTTCATCACTCGGGAATTTCATGGCTTTGAAAACATTGAAGGTAACTTTTTGGTCATGCACTTTTATGGTTAGTTCTTCTTTTTGTACATCAATGACAGTTCAACCTGTAGCCAAGAATGGTCTCCCAAGAATGATAGGTACATCTTTGTCTTCTTCTATGTCAAGGATAATGAAATCTGTTGGGAGAATGAGTTTGTCAACTTTAACCAGCACATCTTCAACTACACCTCTTGGGAATGCGAGCGTTCTATCAGCAAGTTGCAAAGAGACTGAGGTGGGCATTGCTTCTCCAATCTGTAGTTTCCTGTAAATCGAAAAAGGCATCAAATTAACACTTGCACCTAAATCACACAAAGCTTTACCGATGTAATGTTCTCCTATGGTGCATGGGACGGTGAAACTGCCAGGATCTTTCAACTTTGGGGGAAGTTTCCTCTGAATGATGGCACTGCATTCTTCTGTCAATGATATTGTCTCGTAATCTCCCAATCTCTGCTTTCGTGATAGAATGTCTTTCATGAATTTGACATAGTTGGGCATTTCTTCCAACGCTTCTGCAAATGGAATGTTGATATGCAGCTTTTTGAAGACCTCCAAGAATCGAGCAAACTACTTGTCCAGTTTATTTTTCTGGAGACGTTGTGGAAAAGGTGGAGGTGGAGTGATTCTTTCTTGATCTTTTTCCTTTGCTTCTTTTTCCTCCATCTGTGGAACTGCTTCTTTTGGAACTTCCTCAGTGGATGCCTTGATTCCAACATCTTTGTTGATTTCAGTACTGCTTTTCAAAGTAATGGCTTGACATTGCTAATTCCCTTTATTTCTTGGATTTGGTTCTGCATTTCTATGAAGATTACCAGGCGGTCTGTAACTCTGAGCATTAGCCAGTTGTCCAATTTGATTTTCCAGTGCCTTTATAGAAGATGATTGGCTTTGAAACATAGCATCATATTTTCTTAACTGAGCTAGCACTTCCGCTATTCCTGGTTCTTTTTCATGCTCATGGCCTTTGTTCTGCTGTTGGAATCCGGGTTGGTTATTCCTCCAACCTGGGTTGTAGGTGTTGGAATATGGATTGTTTCCCTGTCTGTTGAAATTATTGACATAATTCATCGTCTCATCATGTTGGTTGAATGATTCTGATTCTGGTGCTCCTCCATATGGTGAACTTGTAGATCCAATATTGCTTTGCGTGCTAAGAGTTTCCATGAATTTGCATATCTGATCCAGCTTGGCATTCACTGCTGTGTTGGCTCTAACTTCATAGATTCCTGCGATTCGTTGGATCATGCTCTTTTCTGTTGGCCATAATGATTTATTGTTGGCCATTTCTTCAATCAAATCCCAGGCATGATCTTCTCCTTTTTCCATTAAAGCTCCTCCAGCCACAGCATCAATTGTGGTTCTCATTATTCCAGAAAGTCCATTATAGAATGTTTGGACTTGTAGCCACTTTGCAATCTCATGATGAGGACATTTTCTGAGCAAATACTTGTACCTTTCCCAAGCTTCGCAGAGGGATTCTGAGTCATTTTGTATAAAAGATGTGATGTCATTCCTCAGCTTTGCAATTCTGGCTGGTGGAAAATACTTTGCAAGGAATTTGGTGGCTAGAGTGTTACAAGTTGTGATGGAACCTGCTGGTAGTGAATGTAGCCAAGCCTTAGCTCTGTCTTTCAAGGAACATGGAAAAACATGCAGTCTCATTGCTTCTTCAACTGCTCGGTTGTAATTGAAAGTGCCACAAACTTCCAAGAAGTTGGTGATATGGGCATTAGGATCTTCAGTTGCATTCCCCCCAAACTGAACTGACTGCTGTATCATCTGGATGCATGTTTTAATGTCACACGCATTTGCTGGTAAGGAAGGAAGTACAATACAGTAAATGAAGCCGTCAACCACCGAAATAGTTCTGTCTCGAATGGGAATTGGTGGTGCAAACTCCAAAAGTTCAGGTTCCATGTTGATCAGTGTTTCTTGGCCTTCTCGTCTTTCCCTTCTCAATTGTCTGATGGTTCTTTCAATTTCTGGGTCAAGCGGACGGATTTCAAAGCTTCTGGTTCGTCTCATGTAGTGTTTGAGAACCTGAAACACAAAAAAATAGAAATAATAAATAAAAAAAAATTAGATACAAGTAACGGTATCTAACCCCGAAACTATTAATGAAAGATGAATAAGTCCCCGGTAACGGCGCCAAAAACTTGACCGACGTAATCACACACGTATAACGCAAGTGCACGTATCGTTCAAGTAGTATAAATGTATCGATCCCATGAGGACTTAATACCTAAGCTATTAATTTATGAAGCCAAATTTTTACAAGTATCTAATGGATTGGTTGTTTGATTGGATGGTGACTTTAAGCTAAAGACGAATAAATAAAATAGTGCGAAAGTAAATTAAGGGAAAATTCAATATTAAGAAACTATCTAGGGTTGTGAATCCTTCCAATATCTTTTTAAAGATGAAGTGGTTATTTTACGTTTGTGCAATATATTGGTTTATTAGCCTAGAACACGAATTTAGGCAAAAGCCTCTTCCGATGGTCAGATACAAATACCCAGAATAACCCAATTAATCATATTCCTATGTCAACCAAGTTATCTGAATTCATTAAGATTAAGTTCCAATTATGGCTACCCCCACCTGACAGGTATATTCATAT
The DNA here is from genome assembly GCA_019454045.1 of Zanthoxylum bungeanum. Classification (NCBI taxonomy): domain Eukaryota; kingdom Viridiplantae; phylum Streptophyta; class Magnoliopsida; order Sapindales; family Rutaceae; genus Zanthoxylum; species Zanthoxylum bungeanum. The sequence goes on along the minus strand of SKCR01007827.1, from coordinate 123,182 downwards.
CCTGTAAGGAAATCTATTAAAGGGTTATCTATCCTCAAGGAAGATCGTGGGCTATTGAGTCTAGGGCTTAAACCTAAAATCTCTTTTCCAAGTTCATTTTAAGTTTACCAGATCAATCTTATTAATGGCCAGTTAACAAGAAGCATTAAGACTAAGGCTCAATAAATTAACCTTGATAATACCCAAACTATAAAATAACCCCTTATAAACCAGTGATATTGGAATTCATCACAACCCCAGATAACGGGTTTAGTTACTACACATAACTAAGACTAGTAAAAGCTTAAATAAAGTAAATGACATAAAGTAAATACTGGAAAGTAAATGCTGAAAATTAAAAAGGGAAAAGTACAATAAAAGAAAATGTTGGGGTTAGAGGATCCACTTTTATTACTTCTACTTTAGAAATCTCTCTTATTATAATATATTAACTTTGCGTGATATTACTAACAGACCATATAGGCGGTATCCTGATTAAGTCAAATTTATAATTAATTTCAACCCACCATACAGGCGGTATCCAGTTTAGTCAGGTTAAAACCAATTTTATTAAGTCCAACCGACCATAAAGACGATATCCTCATTAAGTCAGGTTTTAAATAGTTTATATATTATAATTAAGGGAGATTAATTTAATTATTATTAATAAAAACTTTACATTTCACCCCAGCAAAGGGGAAGTTACCTCCTCGTTACTGAAAAGTAAAGAAAGGAAAGTACTATTGCGTAAAAGTAAATGAAATTAAATACAAAAAGTAAAGACTGAAAAGTAAATAAAAGAAAGTGTTAATGCGAAAATTAAATACTGAAAGTTGTAAATAAACAAACAAGATACAATCTTCTTAGTATTCTTAAGGAATTCCTTAGAAGAAAGTATGGTTTTACAAATGAAATTCGGCCTCAATTTATAGGTAAAGTTTTACCTCACGCATCACGACGCGCCGTTGATGATGGACGCGTGGCGCGCAACTTCCAGAGATGAGGACACGTGTCTGTCGGCAGCATTATTATGTCGGCATCGCAACGCGTAAAGTTATTGCGCGTCGTGACACTGATGTCAACAAAGATGTGGATTGTCGGCAGCATGTGATGGTGACACGTGGCACGGCGTACGTTAACAGATTTGGTGTGATGTTGACACGTGGCAGGCGCATGTTAGCAATGGCGTATGATAGAAAAAATTCTCTGATTGGTCCACATGTTTGGCGCATATTAGCAGTCTCTGGCGCACGTTAGCAGACGGCGTATTTTAGCACGGCACATTTTAGCATGAAATTTACATTTTTACCTTTTTTGTCCGTTTTTCCGCTGTTTTGGCCCCGAATTGCCTCTAGAGAGTCCTATTATTTTATTTATCTACAAAATACCACAAAACACATCAAAATATTCACAAAACTCAAGAAACTATACAAAATATTAAGTCAATGGAGTGAGAAATAGTGATTTATTTACCACTCATCACAAACTATGTTGTAACTGCGCACTACGTCGTAAATCTTGGGGTCTTTGTCTAATATATATACATATCAATAAACCAGATTTAGTTTCAATCTAATCGAAATTAGATCGAATACGTATATAAAAGACAAGAGGTGCTACCATTTAAATTAGTAATATTATGGAAAAAGGTATTGCTCATATTCATGAATCGGACATAAATACGATCCGGATTGGCGTTCAGAGCACCAACCCTAACATCTACAATATTTTATCTAGGAGAAATCAAGATTGGTTCTTGAAGTGAAGTTTGCTAGCATTAGAAACAAGATTGGATCTTGGATTCAAGCTTGCACACCTTGGAGGTTCTCCAACAATTTCAATAAAGGAGAAGTAGATTGGATCTTGCATCAAGCTTACTAGGCAATATTTGATATTCTCCTAAGCTATGTTCATTTGTGTATTAGATGCATGATCACATAGCTTAATGTTGAAATAAGGCTAATCAATTGTGTTAGGATACTTTGGAAGTATAAACACAATATGCTTATAAATTAGGTCAAAGATGTTCATGTTGGACATGGAACAATTAATAAGAGTTTAGAACTCTAGATTAAAGCTAAGAGCTATGACTACCATTCTAGAATCACTTGACCACCTTTGGGTGACCTAGAATTGTTGATGAGATATTTTTTATTGGGATTCTATTTTGGATTGTATTTTGATTCAAAAATATGCACATATATATATATATATTATTTATATATGTTTATTTCATAATATGTGTTGTGATTGGTTTTGAAATTAAAATTATTTCAGGTGATTTTAAAAGTGTTTAAGTTTTTAGAAAATTATATATATATATATATATATATATATATAATATATATATATATAAAGGGCAAAAACCCGAGAGCCCTACGTTGCATTGCAGCTTATTGCGCTGCAATACAGAGCTTGTAGCTACGCAGTATGCGCAAGCTGCTTGCTTGTGCATGCATGCGCAGGCAAGCAAGCTGCGCATGCATGCTAGTTTGCTTGCGCAAGCAAGCAATTTGCAATTTGTTTGCGCAAGCAATAGTTATGCAGGGCCCGATTTTTATCTCGTTTTGATTTTTTCGGATTTCGATTTATCTCCGGGTTTTTTTCCTGAACAATTGTAATGGAATATTGTATTTCATTAAAAAATTTAAAAATACATTTATGCTTCATATCCACGAGTTAGACCTATTTCCGCTGCACGGAGCACCGATCCGACCCTAGGGGTTCCACAATTGCCCCAACAACTCTTTCCAAAATTTGATCAATAAATGGTAAAGGAAAATAGTCTTTTCTAATTGCATCATTTAATTTTCTATAATCAATATACGTATGCCAACTAGATGGGATTCCTATTGGGATTGACTCTCTTTTATCATTTTTTACGATATTTATTCTAGATTTTTTAGGCACAACTTGTGTAGAGCTTACATGTTTACTATCGGAGATTAGATCATACCTAAATCAAGAAATTTAAGGATTTCTGTTTAAAACATTTCTTTCATATGAAGGTTTAATCTTTTTTGGGTTGACGATATGCCCTAACATTACTTCTAAATATATTTTATGAGTGTAAATTAAATGAATAATATTTTTTTATATATGTTAAAGTCCATCTAATTGTCCATACATGTTTTCTTAAAACATTTAATAATTTACCTTTTTGCTCACTTGTAAGAAAGTGAGAAGTTACCATATGATAAGTTTATTCATTTCCAATGAATGCATACTGTAATCATTGAGATAAGGTATTTAATTTCAATTTGGGTATTTTCCCTTGTTTCTCTTCTTCAAGTGTTCCTAATTCCTCAAAATTTTACTTATCTCCATCATCTTCTATAACCTGTGTAGAATCAAGTAAAGAAAAATCATTAGAAATGTCTGAATCTAATTGCATATTTGATTTAAGTAAATTAGCTGAATAAAATTTCGTAGGGTCAGATAAACTCCCATGTTGAAAAGGTTCCTCTAAAATTAGTTCAATTAGTTCTATGTTCTCATTGTCATTGTCCTAATCATATGGTTGCTTACACATGTTAAAAATATTAAGCTCTAATGTCATATTATCAAATGATAAATTCATACTTCCATTCATGCAATCAATTAAAGCATTAACTGTTACTAAAAATGAATGACGTAGAATTATAAGAATTGGTTTATAATTATTTGTTACAGGTTTATTTTTCAAAAAAATAAAATCAACCATATATATGAATTTATTCAACTTGTAATAACACATCTTCCATAATTCTTTTTGGCACCTTAACTGATCTATCGGTAAGTAAAAGAGTAGTTGAAGTCGGTTTTAACTCACTAAGATTAAATTATTGGTAAATCGAAAATGGAAGCAAATTTACACTAACTCCAAGATTAAGTAATATATGTTCAATTTTATAATTTTCAATAATGCAAGAAACAGTAGGACAACCAATGTATTTGTATCTCATTGCATTATTAGTCGAAAGAATGGAGTTTACATTTTCATCTAGAAAAGTTTTCTTTTTTACCTGATATTTTCTTTCAACAATGCACAAGTCTTTCAAAAATTTGTACATGTTTGATGGCATATAACAAATTAATATTGACTTTCACATGTTTGAATATTTCATATATTTTTGGGGAATGGTTTAATCTCTTTATTTCTTTCAATGCTTGAGAAAATAAAGGTATATTTGAAAAATCATTATTCTCAACAGTAGGTATCGGTTCATAGACTCATTATTTACCCTCATAAGTTGACTTATTTTCAACTTCACAAGGTTTAAGAATGTATTTCTTGATGACCTTGCCATTATGAAAAGTAATAACTGATTTAACTTGGTCTATGTGATGACTACCATATCAACCTTCATGGGGATTCTTATTACTCTTGGGGTTTGGTTGTGGTTGTATAGTAAACTTCTCTTTTCTTAAATGGTTAGTGCATATGTGAATTTGACAATGGTATCTTTCAAATCACTCAATTTTTACATGGTTTGGTTATTGATGGCTTCCTATTTCTAAATAAATGCATGCAATATATCCTCAAGGTTTTTCGTATATGGTGGGACATATGGTGCATAGTTTTGAGAATTTTGGAAATTCTAGTATAGCTGAGGAGGTTGTTGTGATGATTGTATTTGATTTACATTCCTCCAACTAAAGTTTGGATGGTTTCTCTAACTAGAATTGTAGGTTTGGGAGTATGGATTCAGATTTGGTTTGTTGAAGGTTTTTATGAAACTGACTTGGTCATGAAGACATTCTTGCAAGGCAGGCAAGGTTGGGCAAGTTTATGTGACATGTTCATTTGAATTATATATATGACATGCAATTTCTTAAATAGGCTTGACATTGTAATTTTTCCTCATTTCTAATGCCTCAACTTTTTTAGCTAGAGATGAATATTTAGCATAAATTTCATGGTCTTCCCCAAGGTTAAACATGTTTCTTCTAGATGAATGTGGTTTAATTGACGACTCATAAGTGCCAACTGTCTCCTATTATTGTGCATTCTCTACTGTTGTTCTAAGTAATCTAGTGCATCTTCAAGACTTTTATCCCTAAATTCACATTATACATCATTTTAACTACTTGTTTATTTTGGGGTGTTAAACTCTCGTAGAAGTATGAAATCGGTCTCCATATTTCAAACTCGTGATATAGCCAAACATTTAACATTTTTTTTTTAAATCTCCCAATATTGGTAAAGTGTTTTTTTCTGAATCTTGTGTGAATGTTGTGATTCTCCTTTTAAAAGAGTTTGTCATGTAAGATGGGAAGAATTTTTCAGAAATTATTCTTGCAAATCATTTCATGTTCTGATAGATCCTGATCTGAGGTTTTACAGCCAAATTTTAGCTTTATCTTTTAACAAAAATGGAAAAAAAATTTGAGTCGAATTATGTTCATGCTGTAATTTTAGTATGTGCACGTGTTACAAACCTCTTCGAATTTCCTGAAGTGTTGGTAAGGGTTTCATGATTTTAGGCCGTAGAATATGGGTAAAAGTTGGATGACACTGGATTTAAAGTTGAAATGTGATGCATCTTGGAGAAAAGATAATGCAAGAAGGTGATCTTGTCCTAGTGGGATTCATGTATTCTTTTAATGTCTTATGATTGTTAAAATCAACATAATGTGACTCTTATTCTACCTGATCAACTGGATTTTCATCTCGATTAAATAGACTTTCATTTTAGTTATTAGCTATTTTGACTAATGATGAGAGTGATTGAGATTCTCTATTTAACTTACCGCTAAATTATCAAGACTAGTGTCTCATGCGACCTAAATATAGACTATATGCTAAAATGTAAATATGCAATGTAATACTTACAAAAAAAATAAAAAAATAAAAAAGTAAAGAAAACAACAAAATGATAATAAAATAAAATAATTAAAGAAAAATAAAATGAAAAAGAAAAATGGCACAAATGCAGATATTTTATTTCAACAACATCCTCTAATTCTTTTTAATTCATATCTCATTTAAAGTTCTCATTCAACTATCAGTTTCTCGCAGTTATTTTATTTAAAAAACGTCCTCTAATTCTTTTTAATTCATATCTCATTTAAAGTTCCCATTCAACTATCAATTTCTCGGATTCGGTTCTCAATAAGTATTATGAAAGAATATCTAAATGAAGATGGTTTAAGAAATTCTTTGACATAATTCAAACTCCATTTCATTTCAATTTTCTGTTTATTGTTATCTTGAAGAATTATGTACAGGGTTTTTCCAAGTGTGGGACGTCAAGATTTGACATTCATTTAAGGCATATTGGGATCAATCATAGCATGGTGGAGCCTACCTAAATAAAAATTGTGAGTTCCATTTTTATTGGCATGTGTCCGTGACAAAACAAGTTCAATTGAGTTGTAATCTTTCATGAAGATCTTTGTGCAATTGGACTGGTTTCTGGCTGCTGTGCATCAGACATGCGTTCGTGGTGCGTTCGTTGCAGTGTTCGAACGAGTGGCGTTGGTGCTGCGTTCGTAATTGGGTTCGAACGTGTGGAGTTAGTGCCACGTTCTTTATTGGGTTCGAACGGGAATTCCAGAGAGCAAATGTTCGAGTCTCGTTCTTGTGGGTTCGAACGAGATCATTCCAGAGAGTTCACATTCGTTGTGCGTTCGATTGACGTTCGAACGAGTCTTCACAGAAAGGGCGCGTTCGTGTAGCGTTCTAGTAACCGTTCGAACGCGACTGCGATCTGAACGCGTTTTTGGCCTGCAAAACCCTAGCTTTTCACCCTACCTATAAATATAACACTTAGCCGCCATTCCCCATGAGTTGAGAGAGCTGAAACACTTTTCCCTTGAGCCAAATCTCTCAAAGCTTTCAACTCTATTTGATTCCACCATTGAAGACTTCTTCATCCTATTGTCTTCTCCATTAATGGTGTGAATCCTTCTTTGATAAACCTTCAACACAACATAACCCAAATTCCCTAATCCTTAAGAGTTCTTTAGGAGGAAGTTTGGTAGTCGGAGTTCCGGCGTTGGAAGTGATACAATCTACTCAGAGACTTCAAAGATTCTGAAGAAAACCATAGGTTGCGGACTTAAGGTGTTGCCTTGAGTTCTTACAGTATTGAGGTACTTGAGTCGGTGAAGTTGTCACCATGGGTCTTGACCATCGCTGTAAGTTTATCTCTATATAGTGGATTGGGCTGGTAGCCGATATACCCGGAGTGGTTTTTTACTCGGAAGAGTTTTCCACTTCGTCACCAAAATTATTGTGTTGATTTTGTGTGATTGTTTTACCTTTCCGCAATTTATATTTCGTATTAAATTAATATTCTGGAATTGTTTATTGTTGGATATTGTGGTTGGTAGTTGATTTCCCATAGACACATTAATTAGGACTTGTCTCAATTAATTGTGATTATTTCCGCATAGGGTCAGAACTTAGGATAACCCCGAATTCTCAATTGGTATCAGAGCCTGAACTCGATCCTTGACCCATTAGCTATGGAGCGTAGTCAACCCTTAAATTGTCCGCCATTCTTTGATGGCACAGAATATTTGCATTGGAAAGTTCGCATGAGAGCGTTCCTTAAGTCCTTAGATGAGAGGGTCTGGATGACTGTTGAATACGGGTGGAAACCTCCCGTTGTTGTTGTTGATGGGGTATCTTCCCCTAAAGATAAATTGACCTGGACCAATGATGAATTTGATGCTAGCAATAGGAACAGCAAGGCTGTTAATGCCATACATGGTGCTGTGTGTTCTGCTGAGTTTAGGAGAATCTCAATGTGTGAGATAGCCAAGGATGCTTGGGACATCCTGCAGACTGTGCATGAGGGCACATTGTCTGTTAAAAATAATAGACTCCAGGATTTAGCCACTAGGTTTGAGGTCGCCAAAATGAAAGATGATGAGACCTTTGATGAATTTTATGCTGAGATTAACGATATCGTTAACTCTAGTTTTAACCTAGGTGAGACTATACCTACGAATAGGATAGTTAGGAAAATCCTGAGATCCCTACCTGATAAGTTCCTACCCAAAATCACCGCCATCGAGGAAAGCAATGACCTCGATCAGCTTAATTTAGATGAACTCGTAGGAAAGCTGCAGGTTTATGAGAAAAAGCTTCCTGGTTTTAGAGAGCCAAAAACGTTTGCGATGAAAATCGCTAAGGAAGTTGTGCATGATTCGTTTAGTGATGATGATACCATCAAGGATCATGATTTGGCCTTGTTTGCAAAGAAGTTTAAGAAATTTCTTAAACTTAAGAAGAGTGGTCATAGCAGTAATAAAGATAGGGAGGTTATGCCTAAAGAGAGTAGGCATAGTAGAAAAGAGTCTAGAGAGGATAGGGGTAGTAGATCCCGTGATGTCCAATGCCATGAGTGTGAAGGCTATGGGCATATTCGACCAGAGTGCCGTACATATCTCAGAGCTAATGGCAAGAAAGCCATGGCTGCCTCTCCTAGTGATTCAGAAGGTGGTTATTCTTCTGATGAGTCTCCTAAAGGCAAGAAAAATTTTATTGCCTTTACTGCTAGTGTGACTGATGAGAGAGAGATTGTTGTTAATGATGATGATTCAGAAGTCTCTCTTGATGAGTCTGTAGATGAGGAAAGTCTTCAGGTAGCTTATGTTGAACTGTTTAATGAGAGTTTAGCTATTAAGAAGACTAATATAGAGGTCAATAAAAGGCTGAAAGCTGTTGAGCAAGAAAAGAATGAAGCTCAAGCCAAATTTGAGCAGAGCCTTTTGATGGTAGATGACCTGGAGGAGAGAAATAGAGGTCTTATTAATAAGGTCCAAATATTAGAAACTGAACTTGAAGATACTAGAACCCAATTGTCTGTATTTTCTAGTGAGAATAAAAATGTGGATCGTAAGTTAGAAATTATTTCTGAGCCTAACTGTGATAGGCTTCTTCTTCCAAAGCTGTGCCTGTAGCAGCTAATCATGACTTAGGCAAGAAACTTGTTGAGTGTAGTCATGTTATTCCTCCATTTATTCCTCGTCCTATGACCCAACCTCGATCTAGAGGTGTTGTGGGTAAACCTCGCTCTCGTCAGAGGTTTGTGCCTGTATGCCACCATTGTGGCAAGGCGGGACACATTAGGCCTAAGTGCTTCATGCTTCACAAGCAAAAGAAGAGGCCTAAGAAGGTGTCACCTAGATTTGACTCTTCAAATCTAGCTTCTCAAGTTTCTGCACTAACCAAACAAGCTCAATTCTTGAGTGAGAAACTTGATTTGTTGTCTGGGAACTCTCATGTGGAAGAGGCTCCTAGAAAGGTTTGGGTGAGGAAGCAAGATGAATTTCCATCTTCTTCTGCGTGTCCTGATGGACATTTTGAGAGTACACTTCGGTGTAACTCTGCTTGAAAGATGCATTTTTTATTTTCCCATTGCATGTGTGTGTGCGTGTGTTTTATGTTTTTACACGTTTATTTTGTTTTCACAGCATATGGGTGTGTGTGTGTCTTCTTTTGTTTTATATCCCTTGGTATATAGGATGGAAACCCGACATAAATTTCATAGCCGATTCCGAATGGACGGTAGTATGATCTGCACTCGGGATACAACTCCACGTATCATTGGATATTTTACAAGCCTGTTTGTGTCTTTATTTTTATTGTGCCTTAAAACTGAAAAATCAAAAAAAAAAATTATATATTTTGAAAAAGACCAAAAATATTTTTATGGCTTGTTAGAGCATGAAAAGCTTATGCATGTGATCCTGGTATGTAGGATATATGATTATGCATGTATGATATGCTTTTATTTTTCTTGATGCTCTATATACATGAGTGTGTGTGATAAAAACCTTTGGTATATCTTATGCTTGCACTTTCACATACACGTTTTTATTTTGTCAAGGCTTGGTCGCATGTATGAGTTTTTGGAATGGCAATCTAATCTCTTCCATGCTTTGTTTGCTTAATAGTGTGACCTTTTGACTAGATGACCTTGCTATCCCCTTGTAAAAGCAAAAAGAATTCAAAAAAATGAGACTCAAGTACAAAAGAGCCAAAATGGCCAAATTCAAAAGATAAGGGCAAAAACCCTTCACTCGAAAAAGTTATTAAATATGAGCTCATGATATTTCTGGGGTAAATATTATAGCATGCAACCAATGTTGCTTATTTTCAGGTCCTAGTGGTGCTGGGTTTGAACACCTATTTTGTGGACTTGTTTGTTTAGAGATGGATTTCTTTGGCTGTGTCCAGCTCATAAAATAAGGTCTTAAGCCTTGATTTGTTGTGCACTTTATTTTCCACGCAAGTGCCTTATATGCTTTGGTGTTTATGTCATATGCATAAGTGTTATTTAGCCACTTTTAAAATGATGCATATTGTTTCATGTCATAAACATCTGAATACTGACTGGGTATCATTGTATCAGCTTGAAATGCTGTTTCAGTCAGCTTTTTAACAGGATTTTTATTTATCTCAGTATGTGCCTGTGTGTGCTTCATGTTATTGCATACCTATTTTTTTTCTTTCCTGTGCATTTTTCTGAGTTTGGCTTGCTTCCCGTGTCTTATTTTGCTAACTTTATGTGTCTGTTAGTGAGGGGGAGTAATTCCTGTCTGTTTATGCTCTTGCATGTGTTTTCTCATGTTCTCCTGTTATTTTTCCTGTTTCTTTTACCCTTTGTCATTTCGTGACAAAAAGGGGGAGAGTAATATATTAAGGGGGAGAGCCTTAATATATAGGAGAGAGTCGTAGAATATCCTTTAGAAATCTCCGTTTTAAGGGGAGTTAAGATTAAGGGGGAGAGGGATTTCTACTTGTACATGCATGAGATTTTTACCTGCTTTATGGTTTACTTGATTATCCCAATGCTTTTCACGGTATATTGTTGTTTATGGATGTTTCAGGTAGCAGGTATGTTGCTGCGGTGGCATTAATTTCAAGACTACTTTGTTAGGTGTTAGATCGAGTCCATTTGTAATAAGTCACTGTTTTGATGGTTGACAGTTGACTATTTTCTTTTTGGATCTATTACCGTAGTCTTTGTATTAGGTAGTGTTTTGTCACGGAATGCCAAAGGGGGAGATTGTGAGTTCCATTTTTATTGGCATGTGTCCGTGACAAAACAAGTTCAATTGAGTTGTAATCTTTCATGAAGATCTTTGTGCAATGGACTGGTTTCTGGCTGCTGTGCATCAGACATGCGTTCGTGGTGCGTTCGTTGCAGTGTTCGAACGAGTGGCGTTGGTGCTGCGTTCGTAATTGGGTTCGAACGTGTGGAGTTAGTGCCACGTTCTTTATTGGGTTCGAACGGGAATTCCAGAGAGCAAATGTTCGAGTCTCGTTCTTGTTGGGTTCGAACGAGATCATTCCAGAGAGTTCACGTTCGTTGTGCGTTCGATTGACGTTCGAACGAGTCTTCACAGAAAGGGCGCGTTCGTGTAGCGTTCTAGTAACGTTCGAACGCGACTGCGATCTGAACGCGTGTCCGTTTTTATTGGCATGTGTCGTGACAAAACAAGTTCAATTGAGTTGTAATCTTTCATGAAGATCTTTGTGCAATTGGACTGGTTTCTGGCTGCTGTGCATCAGACATGCGTTCGTGGTGCGTTCGTTGCAGTGTTCGAACGAGTGGCGTTGGTGCTGCGTTCGTAATTGGGTTCGAACGTGTGGAGTTAGTGCCACGTTCTTTATTGGGTTCGAACGGGAATTCCAGAGAGCAAATGTTCGAGTCTCGTTCTTGTTGGGTTCGAACGAGATCATTCCAGAGAGTTCACGTTCGTTGTGCGTTCGATTGACGTTCGAACGAGTCTTCACAGAAAGGGCGCGTTCGTGTAGCGTTCTAGTAACCGTTCGAACGCGACTGCGATCTGAACGCGTTTTTGGCCTGCAAAACCCTAGCTTTTCACCCTACCTATAAATATAACACTTAGCCGCCATTCCCAATGAGTTGAGAGAGCTGAAACACTTTTCCCTTGAGCCAAATCTCCCAAAGCTTTCAACTCTATTTGATTCCACCATTGAAGACTTCTTCATCCTATTGTCTTCTCCATTAATGGTGTGAATCCTTCTCTGATAAACCTTCAACACAACATAACCCAAATTCCCTAATCCTTAAGAGTTCTTTAGGAGGAAGTTTGGTAGTCGGAGTTCCGGCGTTCGAAGTGATACAATCTACTCAGAGACTTCAGAGATTCTGAAGAAAACCATAGGTTGCGGACTTAAGGTGTTGCCTTGAGTTCTTACAGTATTGAGGTACTTGAGTCGGTGAAGTTGTCACCATGGTCTTGACCATCGCTGTAAGTTTATCTCTATATAGTGGATTGGGCTGGTAGCCGATATACCCGGAGTGGTTTTTTACTCGGAAGAGTTTTCCACTTCGTCACCAAAATTATTGTGTTGATTTTGTGTGATTGTTTTACCTTTCCGCAATTTATATTTCGTATTAAATTAATATTCTGGAATTGTTTGTTGTTGGATATTGTGGTTGGTAGTTGATTCCCATAGACACATTAATTAAGACTTGTCTCAATTAATTGTGATTATTTCCGCATAGGGTCAGAACTTAGGATAACCCCGAATTCTCAAAAAATAAAAATGCAAAACAAAGAAAAAAATAAAGAACAGAAAAAAAAATGTCAAAAAAATGCAAAAGAAAGGAAAAACGTGAATTAAAAGGAAAAAGAAAAAACTCAAAAAGTTGAAAGAGTAAAACAAATAAAATAAAATATAATAATATTAATTTATTATTCTATCTATTAAATTATATTTTCCGGTAATGGCGCCAAAAACTCGATACACTCACAAAAGTGATTATTTACTCTCAAATATTAAAATATTAGAGTATCAAATTAATAAAATAACCCGGTGAGTTCGGAATCGGTCCATAGGGAATAAATTTAGCAGAATAAAATAACAATACTAATAATAATATACAAGAAATAAAATAAAAAGCTAAATTAAATGAAATCGTGAGACAATTAAACTAGATCCTTTAATAATAATAAAAAATACAGAAGCTATATGATTCACTCTTACTATTTCAAATATAGAAAAATATTATTTTTTATAATATATAAATTATTATCATTTCCCAGTTAATTAATTTCATGATTAGATACTCAATTATGTCAAAACATATAAATATTTCCATATATGATTGTCTATAATTAGTCTAGAACCACTCTCTCATATAATATGAGACAGAAGTATTATATGTATTTGTTAATATGGATCCATCATGACGGGCCTAAGGACTATCTGCAGCGAGTCAATGCTCCTACATAAACAAAAGAGATACAAGATTAATTAGAAAAGAATATAATTTATATTTATAATAAAAATTAATTAACTTACATTTTAATACTAAGATATTCACCCTTTTACCTCAACCGGATGTAATTTAGCTACTAATGATGTGAATAAAAAAAAAAAAAAAAATTATTAGCACTCGAAGGTTAACATTCTTTTAGAAATTCTACATAAGAAATCTAAAGAATGATGACTTGAGAAGTGAGCACCTAGAGATACTCAGTCCTCTCAAGCCAATTTGTCAAGGTAGGTGCCTTACTTTTGACTGAATATAAATTTTTCACGTTTCAGTGGATTGTCTTTTCTTCCACATTTTTGACAATTTTCTCTTTATTTGTTGAATATTATCTTGTGTAACCAAATCTACGGTAAGCTTATCTAACAGCCAATCAAAATATGGTCAATATTGTTATGTCCTATTTGAACTTAATTTTCATGCTTCTTGGAGTTTTTGGGCCTTCAGAATTCAGATATTGCGTCCATCTTCAAGTTGAGTATCCAAAGTGATATTTCACGTACACAAAAAATAAAAAATCACAATAAAAATAGATCAAATATAAATTTAAATATTATTTCATAAACATGTTAAGTTAAGAATATTAATCAAATTACAAAAGTAAAATGATTAATTTTTTTTTAATGTTCATTCAGACTAAATTTCTTAAAGACATAATTGCATATAAAATGTGATGTGGCTGTTAATATGTTAATTTTATGAGTGTTTAAATGGAATTTAAAATTTGAGAAGGTTTTTGGTTAAATTTTTTTTTAAAAAAAAATGAGATAGGTCTTGTTCATTTTCCCTTTTTACATTTTATTAAATAAAAAAAATATGAAAAATCAGATTAAATAAAAAATAAATATTAAATCATAAAAATTAAGTTTTTATGCATATGATGTGGTTTCAAGTATGTAATTTGAGTTGTTTAGTAATTTTATAAAAACAATAGATACTTTTCATATATTTTTATTTGGGTAAATTTTGGAAATTTTTATTAATTATATTGTTAAAAGTATATTGTCGAACACTATGATAGTCAACATTCAATACCACAGCCATTTTGAGTGGATAACCCACTAAACCAGGGACGAGAAGGAAGAAAAAAAAAAGGCCCTTATCAGTGAAAAATGAGACTACCAGGGATTCAAATGATAATATTCCTTGCTTTTGCATTGGTCGAATACGTGTCCCTATCAGGGAAAATGAGCTCGCGTGCTGTACGTGTCAACATCAGGGAATGTGACGATGATATTCCTCTGTGCCGGGTGCATATGTCATATCTCTCACAGCAGTTGGGTCTCACAACTGTGTGAGCCCCAGTTGCTCCCCAGTTGCTGTGAGAGAGATGACATATACACCGGAACATGATAAACCACCTCCTCTTGTACCTCCACCTAAGTCGCAGTTTAACATAATCCTGGTCCCACCCACTGTTCACCAACCGGGCCCCACAAAAAATTGTTAGAAAATAAAATAAAATAAAATTGTATAGAATCTAGAGTAGGGACACGAAAATTTATTATAAATTAAAAATTTTAGTTAAAATTTGGAATGATTTTTATTTTGAATAAAAAATTGAAAAGGTATACAGGATGAAGATGTAGTTCGAATATTTAATTTAGGCTAAAAATCTCAAAATTTAAATTTTTTTTTTTTTTTTTTGAATAATTGAAAATCTCGCTGTCAAACCACTCATTCTGGGCTTAAGTATAGCAGGTAAAACCTCCGGCTATCTTAGACTTTTACAAGAAACGCACTCCCTGGATTCGAGCCCAAAATTTAAATTTTTTATTATTTTAATAATTTCATTTAATTTATGGGGTCCTCTTATTTGTTAAATGACATAGAAATATTGGCTGATCATAAAAATATTACTGGGCTGGTATGTCCTGCATATATAAGTTTTTTTTTAAAGCAGACAATGGTTAGGATAGATCGAAAAGTACTCATTTTGATCCTAACTTAGACTCAAATTTGTGCAAAAAAATTCAAATTTCGTACCAATTTTTAAATATGGACGAAAATTCTCCAAAATTATTAATAGAATGGTTCGATATTTCAATAGAAATTTAAAAAAAAATATATCAAGATTCAAGACAAAAAAATTACTATGAATTCTGATTAGATCGAAATTCAAAATTTTCCGGTAAAGGGAGATTGCCACTTCCCACTATTGTTTTTAATCTACTACCAGTTACCCCTTTAATATTTTTGTAATAATTCATTATCCCTTTCACCTTAAAAAGTGAGAGATAGTTTTGAACGTTAGAGGTGGGTAAATGTATAATTTTTATACCCGTTAGTTAGATATATCGGATATAGATATTGACATATCCATTCAAATAAAGGTAAAATTCTAGTATGAATGAGGATTCACACGGGTTGTAGAGCCCGGTATGTTAGATGCGGTAAGGAAATAATTTTTGTATCTGTTAATTGAAAAAAAGATATTGGCATGTCCTTACTATACCCAATCCGGTAGTATATTTATTATCAATAATTTGTAATTTTTATTACAAATTATCATATACAGTATAATGAATAAATAAATAAATTATCATATTAATATAAGTAATAAATGAGGGTAAAATTAAAAAAGAATCTTAATTTTTAAATCAATAGAGTAATGAGATATCAAAAAATATTATGAGAGTGAGTGAGATATATTATAAAGAACCGGAGGAAGTGCTAATCTCCCTTGTACAAAATCTAAATCTAAACCGCCCACTCACCTAGGACCCACAAACAGAAAATCAGCAAGTCAAAGGTTGCTCCGTAGATGCTGTATATAGAATAATAAAACCCCTTTAACTGGAAATCAAATCGCATAAGTTGTCCCTTTATGTGATTTGTCGTTTTTGGCCTTTTGCAGTTCGACAAAGAGATCTTTGTCGTTTTCACTAACTCCGGTCCCACCAAAAGCTTTTATTGACTTTGCGGAATCCAATTCCGTGCATCCTTTTACAAATTGCGACAGCCCGCCGCACGTGCTGGTCTCCGTTTAGGTTTTTATAGCCTGCATTAATTTAGGTTCTTGCCGTTGAAATTTTGACGCACTTGAATGAATATTAGAAATTGAAAATTCACACCAATAACACTTAAACTCCATGTCAAGCTAATATTATATTAAAAACTGTTGACGGCGGATTTTGATCTCAGGATAATATAGGGATATCACCTCCGAGGGAATCCTCCTTCAACTGTGAATTTGTTTGGTTATAGGGAACCAAAAACAAACTTAGCGGAAAACAAGAAAATACGCCAATCAGACAAGGTGATTTAACGTGGTTCGGTGGATTTTGGGATCCGACCTACGTCCACGGACAAGAACAGGGTGGTACTTTTTTATTACTCAAATACACCTCTCAGACCTCTCCTTTGCTCTTACAAATTGGAACTTTATGACTCTAATCTTTCACTCTTGTGATGATTTTCAGATGATGCCTTCCACTTATCCTTCTACACTCACTCTACCCTCCTATTTATAATGGTGAAGAAATCAGATTCCTATTTGTACAAGAATTCCCAATTTGGAGATGGTCTCCTTTTCCTATCAGGATTCCTAGTCAAAACTATTCATTTTTCCCATAAGGATTCCTAATCAAAACTACATTTACTTCCTTTATCCTATTAGGATATTAAGTTATTACTTTACCCCATTAAAGTAGGATAACTTATCCCTTTTCCGCAAGAATAGGATGCTTTATCTTCATGAGCACGCCTCGTCATGTGCTCGGTCTTCATGAGGTCGGTCATGATAGCCATTTGAACTGAGAATGCTGCTGTCGATCTGATAATGCTCAGTCATCCGATCTCAAGTGCTCGGCCATTTAGTATAAAGTGATCGGCCTCTTACCGTCAAGTTGTCGGGTCGGCTTTAACGGTCTCGATCAATGGAGTTACCCCCTTTTACCCCTGTCGTGTTGTTTAAATAACATAGTGCCCGAAAAACACCATCAACATCTGTCCCCTAGTTCTCGGTAACAACGAGTTTGTGAGTTGATGTCGGGAACTATAAAAAAAGATGGTGTGCTGATCGCCTTGCTGGTGGTCGCTCTAGAAATCACCGAGAAATTGTCTTTGCCGTCAACTAAGTCTTCTGTTTCTATCTTCATATCCTCGGTTTATTGGAGATGCTGACTCTATTCAGAATGATTCTCCACCTCAAAGCAAATTGCTTACTTGGGTCGTTCCATCAGGAGATGAAGTTCCTCTTGTTGTCCAAACTAAAAATGACTCCTCCTCTGTAATATCTGTACCAGAGATTTGGGGGTCCTGACCCCTGACTGATCCAATCTCGATTGTGAGGAGAAAATTTTGCCTCTGAGCTAACGATGATGTGCTCGGTGGCATGTGATCCTGTCTCGAGCTGTGAGAGATGCTCGGGCCTGGGGGGAACGTTACGTCCCCAGTCCGAAGGACTGACTCGGTGGGACGCAACCCGACCTCGAGCTGAGAACGACACTTGGACCTGAGGGAATGTTACGTCCCCAGTCCGAAGGGCTGACTCGGTGGGACGTACCCCCCGACCCCGAGCTGTGAAAGGCACTTGGACCTGAGGGAATGTACGTCCCCAGTCCGAAGGGCTGACTCGGTGGGACGTACCCCGACCCCGAGCTGAGAAAGGCACTTGGACCTAGGGGAATGTTACGTCCCCAGTCCGAAGGGCTGACTCAGTGGGACGTAACCCGACCCCGAGCTGAAAGAGGTACTTGGCTCTGGGGGAATGTCACGTCCCCAGTCCAAAGGCAGACTCGGTGGGACATCGCCCGACCCCGAGCTGTAAAAATCACTTGGTCCTGGGGGAATGTTACGTCCACAGTCCAAAGGCAGACTCGGTGGGACATCGCCTGACCCCGAGCTGTAAGAATCACTTGGTCCTGGGGGAATTTTACGTCCCCAGTCCAAATGGCAGACTCGGTGGGACATCACCCGACCCCGAGCTGTAAGAATCACTTGGTCCTGGGGGAATGTTACGTCCCCAGTCCAAAAAGCAGACTCGGTGGGACATCGCCCGACCCCGAGCTGTAAGAATCACTTGGTCCTGGGGGAATGTTACGTCCCCAGTCCAAAGGCAGACTCGGTGGGACATCGCCCGACCCCGAGCTGTAAAAATCACTTGGTCCTGGGGGAATGTTACGTCCCCAGTCCAAAGGCAGACTCGGTGGGACATCGCCCGACCCCGAGCTGTAAAAATCACTTGGTCCTGGGGGAATGTTACGTCCCCAGACCAATGAGCATGACTCGGTGGGACGTAACCCGACCCCGAGCTGTAACAAACATCGATCTCGACGGTACAAGAGCAGACCCGAGCCGGAAAGAGACATCGGTCTCGGCGTACAAGAGCAGACCCGAGCCGGAAAGAGACATCGGTCTCGGCGGTACAAGAGCAGACCCGAGCCGGAAAGAGACATCGGTCTCGGCGGTACAAGAGCAGACCCGAGCCGGAAAACAATATTAAAATCATTGTGTGAGCCATAACAAACAAGCATAATCAAATGTCAACCTAAGTCAGAAGAGGTTTACTCACCTTTTTGGGATCTGTTGCCTTTCTTGCAACTCTACACTGGTCACTACAAGCAAGGCTCTTCTTAATATATCATCTCTGCATCTCAGCATTCCACGCATCCGACCGGATGACTTCTGCTATCAACTTGGTCGACCTAAAAAACCGAATGGTCTATGTACACACCGAGATAGCCTTCTTTTACCAAGTCTTCCACCTGCTCCCGCAGGTCTCTGCGTTCATCGGTTGTGTGCCCTTTTAGATTGTGGTGCAGGCAGTAGGATCTTTTGTTTTTTCTGTCTGGGGGAAACCTCCTGAGGTCGGGCTCTATTAAGAGGCCTTTCTCCCGTATCTCCATGATGATTTCCCCTGACGGCTTGCTTAGGGGAATATACGCTTCCTCTCGGACCACATGGTTTACTTGAGTTGCGGGCCTTTTTCCTTGATCCTTTTGTGCCATTGGCTTGAACTCTTTGGGTCTTGGATTGAACTTCCGGAATTCTCTTTCCGGTCGCCGATGGTCTTCTCTCATTGTCACCCTTTCTCTGGCGGTTGTCCCTCTCCGGGATACTTTTTCCTCGCTTTCAAGTAGGACGTACTTCCTGGCTATCTCCAGTGCGGTAGCGTAGTTTGGTGTCTCATGGATCCTCAGGTGGGTCCACAGTTTCCCGACTCTTAGGGCCCCTTTCAGACTTTCCAGGGCTTCTTGGGATTCGTACCCTCCGACCTCGAGTACAGTGTTGTGATACCTTTCAATGAAGCTTTTCATTGTTTCGTCGTCTCCTTGTTTCATGAGCCTTAGTTCTCCTATTGTTTTTTTAGGGGTGCAGACTCCTTTGAAGTGCCGGATAAACGACTTCTTAAGTTGGGAGAAGCTCTGAATGCTCCCCGGGGCCAAACTTCTATACCATAGGATGGCAGGTCCACCTAAAGTTAAGGGAAATACTTTGCATACGGCGTCGCCCGTTACCCCCTGTACTTCCATCAGGAGGATAAAATTCTCAATGTGGGATTTTGGGTCGGAGTGGCCTTTGTATGGTGCCATGGTCGGCATGTTAAATCTCTTCGGGAACTGTGCTGACCTTATCTCTTCTGTAAGGGGAGACCCCTCTTCCTCGCCTCGGGTGTCTCCCGCGCCGATCTTGAGGCCTTCTTCCCATCTGGTCATCTCTTTTCTCAGCCAAGATTTTATTTCACGGGCTGTGCCCCCGTGTCGCCTTCTGTGTCCTTCTGTTCTCCTGTCGTTCCGGGCGCGGTGTTCCTTAAGCTCGGAGGTCTCCTGTACGTCTTCGTTGTACTTTCTATCCTCCCTCTCGGAGTTGTAAAAACTGTTGGAGGAGGGGTCGGGTGATTGTTCCTCCTCTTCTTTTTCCCATGTGTCTTCTGATCGTGGCTCTCTTCCTACTACTTCAGATCTTATCCCATAAGGGCCTCTCTTTCTGGGTCCCTCGTCTTCGCTTATATCTACTACTCTTTTCCCTTTTTCCCTCTCTTTCCTCTTCTGGTCGGCCCCGGTTTCAGGTTTGTTTCCTCCTTCCATTCTTTCTAGTCGATCCATCATAGACCTCATGCTATCTTCCATCTTTTTCATCCAGTCCATTGCCGTACCTCCTGATTGGTGATTTCCGCCTTCCGCCATTTGTCTTATCACGTGAACTGCTTTTTGTGAAGTTCCCCACAGACGGCGCCAACTGTTGACGGCGGATTTTGGTCTCATGATAATATAGGGATATCACCTCCGAGGGAATCCTCCTTCAACTGTGAATTTGTTTGGTTATAGGGAACCAAAAGCAAATTTAGCGGAAAACAAGAAAATACGCCAATCAGATAAGGTGATTTAACGTGGTTCGGTGGATTTTGGGATCCGACCTACGTCCACGGACAAGAACAGGGTGGTACTTTTTTATTACTCAAATACACCTCTCAGACCTCTCCTTTGCTCTTACAAATGGAACTTTATGACTCTAATCTTTCACTCTTGTGATGATTTTCAGATGATGCCTTCCACTTGTCCTTCTACACTCACTCTACCCTCCTATTTATAATGGTGAAGAAATCAGATTCCTATTTGTACAAGAATTCCCAATTTGGAGATGGTCTCCTTTTCCTATCAGGATTCCTAGTCAAAACTATTCCCTTTTCCCATAAGGATTCCTAATCAAAACTACATTTACTTCCTTTATCCTATTAGGATATTAAGTTATTACTTTACCCCATTAAAGTAGGACAACTTATCCCTTTTCCGCAAGAATAGGATGCTTTATCTTCATGAGCACGCCTCGTCATGTGCTCGGTCTTCATGAGGTCGGTCATGATAGCCATTTGAACTGAGAATGCTGCTGTCGATCTGATAATGCTCAGTCATCCGATCTCAAGTGCTCGGCCATTTAGTATAAAGTGATCGGCCTCTTACCGTCAAGTTGTCGGGTCGGCTTTAACGGTCTCGATCAATGGAGTTACCCATTTTACCCCTGTCGTGTTGTTTAAATAACATAGTGCCCGAAAAACACCATCAACAAAAACAAACTTTAAAATAATAATTAAAGCTCCTAATTTTAAATTTTAAACTACATAATTACTATAATTATTTGAATAATTTTTTTTATCATTATCATTACATGAAAAAAATTTCTAAAAGCCAAAAAAAATAAAAAAGAAACTTGTATGAAACGGTTATCACTAGGGACGAAACATGAAATTTTAATTGTAGGGTTCAAAATGTAAAGACATGAAATAAACGTATCTAAATAAGTTGAAAATGTGATTTTTTTTTTTTTTGGCCTCATGATTGAACTTAAATATGAAATTGTGAAAAAAATTTTAAAAAAAAATTATTTTAGAGAATTCAATGATTTATTTAATAGAAAATAAAAAAAAATAAAACATGATGATCTATGAATGGTAGTAATTTTGGTTACAATAATAAAATAAATAGAGATTTTCATCTAATATCAACATGACAACTTTGTAATTAAATAAAGGAAATTATTTTTGTATGTCATATTTTAAGAAATTCGGAACTAAAAAAATTACTAATTTTTTCCAGGGCGGGGGGCTCGGGTTGGTCCCAAGGACCTTCCCTCCTGGTTATGAGATATTACATAAATATTTACCATGTTTTTTTAAATCTTATAATTTTTAAAATAAATATATATGTGATGGAACAATCTTTTAATAAGATATCATCCGATTTGACAGTTTCAAGTTATCCTACTATCCAAAAGGACATTTCCCGTCCTATTAATTAAGATATTATTGTCTAGTAAATAAATTTGAGAAATTAGAATCTTTTACAAAAATTCATGTATGTGTACATTAATATATATATATATATATTATATTATATTATATTATATTCTTTGAAAGTAGCATGTGACTCAACTCCAAAACCAGTTTCTTAGCTCACAATTTCATTACAAGATGGTAGTTAAGGTTTGCTTGGTTTACAATTTTCATAGAAAATGGATGGATACTGAAAAGGGGAATAACCATTTCATTGATTTGTATTTTTTAGAGATGAATAGTCAAGATTATTCATCCTCAATATCAATATTTTCAAAATTGAACCGGGGATCAAATCAGTGATGTAAAAAATTAAATGGGTCACTGGTCTGACCGGTTGAATCGTGTCTAATAAACCGACAAAATTAGCTTACGTAATAAATAATTTTATTTAATTAAAAATTAAAAAATACAAAATATAAAAAAATGGACCGATTTTGACCGGGTTTGACCCTACTTTCTCAAATCGATTTTTTACCTTTGACCAGATCAGTCTCATGGCCGGTTCCCGGTTCAACTGACCGGTCCGGTCCGATCCGATTCTAAAAAGTATTATGAGAATGGAGAAATTCATGTGTAAAACCATACCCACATGACAAATATCAACTATTAGATTAACCATATACTATTTATTTACTTTCCTCCGTTTTATTTCACATAAAAATTCGCAAGTAGCAGAACCTTAGATGTTTGGATATTATTTCTTTATTAACTTTGCAATTACCGATTAATTGTAAAATATAATGCATATATTTGTGTTTACTGTTCATTAGTATTAATGTTTTGGCGTTGCTCGTTGTATAAAGTAATATGAACAATTGTGACATGTGTTGATGTTGGTTTTTCACCCTGAGATATTTCAAATACCAGGAAGGCGTAGAATGAGGTTTTGTACTTGGCCAAGAGATGATGATAAAGGTCCAAGGATCCAGAGAGGTTGAAGTCAGACAGAGGAGCCCGACCATATGTCTAAAAGAGGTTCTTTCAAGGGTAGGGCCTGTCGAAGGTGGGTTAATCATTGATGCCTACCCGACTTTGTGAAGAAGTGGTGGATTTGAGATTCCGAGAGAATCTACTGAAACCGACCCGAGGGTGACTGTACTTAGCAACCTGACCTAGTTGAAGAAGCTAGGGGAAGTTTTCAGAAGCATCGTCTGCCTCGGCATGTCGACCCGAGAAACAGGCCGACCTATATTGAAGCCACATGACATATGCCTTACTTGGAAGTTTGGGCCTCCATAAGACTGATGTGATGGAAATTGGTCAATAACTCTCATTGGGAAGAGACCTTGACAGATGGAGCAGTATCAGAGCAGTTGAACCGCAAGCTGTCACACCAATAAAATATGTAGCAATTGACAAACAGTTGAAATGATAGGTTTTCGCTGACAGGGGTAGTTGAGCCAAGTGTCAGTATGACTGTTTGCTGAGTGGTTGGGGAAAAGAAGCATGGGGCAATGATGACAGAGTGACATGAGCTGACGTCATGGGCGGTTGAATAGTTGATTTGGAAGCCTATATAAGGGGTTGAAGTCTCAAATTCAAGGGTTAGCAAATCTCGCATCCCATAACTTAAAAAGAGCTAAGAGCCAAAAGTCGAGTAATAGAAAGAGAAGCAAGTCAGCTCTCGACCACTTGGGATAATTATAACGGGCATGTTTTAAGACCCAACGTGCTTATTTACTATGTAAGGTCACTACCCCACTTGTAGCTCGGGTCGATCTTGACCCCGAACATGTAATAAAATACCACATTTCTCATGTGGACGTAGGTTGGAGCCACTCTCCGTTGAACCACGTAAATTATGTGCATTTCTTTTCTGCTTGCTAAATTTTCTTTTAGTTCTCTACTAACCAAATAAATTCGCTGCTAATGGAGGTCTATTCGAGGGATTAATTTCCATATTTCCCTTCGAATGAAAAATAGTCGTCAACAATTGGCGTCGTTTGTGGGGAGAGTACGAAAAACAACAAACACACTAAGACGATGGCAGAGGAGGAGAATCACAGATTTTCAGAGGTCTCAATGACGAATGAAGAAAACTTATGGTTAAGAAGGGAGAATACATGAAAAGAGAGGAAGGTGACCCATGCCTTCATGAAAATAATGATGGAGAATATTGAAAAATTATAGAAGAATTTAGGAGAGCAAGTATAAGCGGGCCCTAATAGAAGGAGAGAATATAATGGTGGTGGGAAGAGAGCAATTGGAATGGCAGGGGATCACGAGATTAGTAGGAAGAACACTTACAGGGTAAGGTCGGTGGTTGTTGCTAGCCCAGCAAATGTGGATGAGACTTGGGAAAAAGATAACGATAAGCCAATCTTGGAATCGTCAAGTAATAGCCCGTGTTTTGAGGAGAGTACGCTCGGGCAATATTAGGGGTGAGGACAAATAGCTCCAAGTGGAAAACAATATCACACACAAAGGAACGAGTATGACAATGACACCGAGAGCTATATGACAGACTGGTTTTGAAAGAAGATAAGGAAGTGGGAGGAGAGCACATTAGGAGGTGTTCGAGACGATCAAAATATGGAGGCAGCATCCTCATTTACGGAAGAAGCATCGCGTTATGGTTATGTGTTTCTTGTGAAACACAAATCGGAAACTTTTACAGTTTCGACACGAAATAGATGAACAGATCGACTAAAGTATTAGACTGTCACGGTTAGACCATGATGGAAAATACTTTAGCAATAAGTTTCTCGTATACTTGAAAGAGTATAGTATTCTTTCAATGAGGACTCCTCCCGAAACACATCAATCCTGACGGTGTGTCCGAATAGAGTAACCGAATTTTGTTGGACATGATAAGGTTAATCATGAGTCGCTCTGAGCTACCATTTCCTTCAACGGATACGCATTTAACAGTGCAGAACTTATTTTGAATAAGGTTCCATAAAAATTTGTTTGACAGACTTCATATTAGATATGAATAGGAAAGAAACCGGGTTTTCTCATTCCTGAAGATTTGGGAATGCTAGGCATGTGTTTGGATGATACCAAACTAAAACCCAAATCGAATAAGTGCCTCATAATGGTTATCCTAGGGATACCAAAGTATAGTACTTATACAACTCACTAAAGAACAATGTAATTGTTGCTCGCCATGCGATTTTCCTAAGAGGAATACCGATATGCAATGGTAAGTGGGAGGAAAGTAAAACTCGATGAAAATCGGAGTAATACTATTCCAGACACCGATTCCTAATAGAACACAAAATAGTTCATCAAGGATGAAACTATACCAGTAATCTTCGAATACACAAGAACTGCGTAAGTCGGAGAGAGTCAGAAAACAACTTGGGGTATGGGTTTCTGATCTCACCTCATAAAGATGTCAATCTTATTGAGGAACACCAACTGACTAGGTATGAGGAAGTGATACAAGGTATCGACTCCATATCATGGCAAAGTGCCATGATATCCGAAATGGATTCCATGTATACCAACTATGTTTAGACACTAGCTGTTGTACCGCAAGATATTGTGCCTATTGGTACTATATAAGTCTTCAAGGAAGACATACATGGAAGGCAACAAACCAACGTATAAAGCTAGGCTTTTAGCGGAAAGGTATCGTTATCAACATTGTGTCGATTATGATGAAACCTTTTAACTGTTGCCATGGTAAATCCATTTGGATAATGCTTGCTAATGCTGCATGTTTTATTTATGAAATATGGCAGCTAAATGCCAAAATCGCTTTCCTTAACGGAAATCTTTTGGAGGATGTTTATAACATCCTGACGGTTTTGTCGTACCAAAATGAGCAAACAAGGTTTGCAGGTTATTCGATCCATGGATGGATTGAAGCAAGCATAGCATTCTAGGAATTATCGTTTTGATGTAATCATAATGATGTATGATTTAATTCGAAACGAAAATGATTCTTGTGTATATAAGAAGGTTAGTGGGAGCGCACTGACTGCAAAAGTCCTATATAATGATGACATGTCATTTCTTCGAAATGACATTCCCATAATGATGACATGTCTTAACCTGAGACTTGCACAGCTAATACATACGACAATCAATATACTTTGGTTGAGGTCATCCAGGGCTTTAACCGGTTTCTGTGTACGCCGATTCTAGGTATATCGAGAATCATAGTGTGTTGGGTGTGATGTCAAGATGGAAGTCTCACTCCAGTCATATGGAGATGATGGTCACGTAGGATACGGGACTGGTTCTCTTTAGTGCTGCAGCCATCGGTATAATATGACTTGGTTATAGTTATCCGATTTAGAGACTAGTTACCAGAGATCTGACATGTGCTTCGTACAGGGCAGACACAATTCCAGCCCCAGGCCTAGCACGTGATCATTCGAAACTGGACAGAAATACGCAATACTACGGTATACTACGATTGATACAGATACTTTATATTCCTGTAAGGATGTTTCCGGAGAATTGGGGAGGCATGGCGCTTTGCTAGAGGCCAACATTGTCTTGTAATTCGATATAAACGTAGTACGAGGTACTTACGTGTTCGGATAGTCCGACGACCGAATTTACTGCAAACATATCCGGGATCTCATGTGTCGCTTCCCAAAGATTCACCGATGACGTATAACTTGCACTCTAAATTAATATGGGATTAATTAGAAGAGAGAGAAAATTAATCTGGGATTAATAGCGGAGATATTTTAGCTGGGATAAAATATCATTAAAGAGAGATAACAATTAATTTGGAATTAATCGATTAATTATTATATTTGATATATTAAACGAAATTGGATTTCGACGCGGAATTAAAATTAGATTTTAATTCGGGCGAACGAATTAATTTAGAATTAATTCGTTAGCGACGTGAATAGTGACTTCGCTAGGCGTAATCATTTAATTACGACGCAACGAAAAATTCGTTAATTTGGGATTAGCGAACCCGAGCCCGAGATTATTTGTGAGCGCATTCGCATTTCGAATTCGAGTGTGGCACGTCAAATCAAGCGTCAAATCACTAGTCGCATCAAGCATCAAATCACAAGTCACTTTGAGTGATGTGACTTGACAACTTGATGGATTGAGTGATGTGAGTGGTTGAGGCTTTAATTGTTTGACTTTTTAAAGCCAAATTCAAATGAAATTCATTTGAAATTAAAATGTGTGTATATAATACACAAATTTGGAAACCAAACACAACAATCTCTCTCATTTCTTCTCTTTCATTTCACGCCCAAATGAGGCAAAACTTTCTGGTTTTTGAGCTGAAAAAACCGAGTGAGTTGGGAAGCATAGAGTTGGGTTTTTATGGCAAAAACCGCAAGTGCTAGCACACTGCGAAATATGCGAAGGTGATAGGGAAGCTCACCCATGAGCCGGGAACCATTCGACGATGCTTGGAGCTTGACGAAGGACCAAAAACGAAGCCAAAATAGTGAGCACAAAAACTGCAGTTCACGCCAAACCAGTGAGTATTTTTGGAGTTTCGTTGCTTGCCCCTTCGCTCAACCGATCGATGTAAGTATTCCGCAACTTCGTCGATGTGTATTCGCAATGTTTTCATGCTTATAATCGATCCTGGACCTTAATAGAAACCAACACGGGGAGGAATCCTCATTGAAAGAATACTATACTCTTTCAAGTATACGAGAAACTTATTGCTTAAGTATTTTCATCATGGTCCAACCGTGATGGTTTTACACTTTAGCCGATTCTGTTTGTCTATTTCGTGTCGAAACTCTTTGAATTCATCAAAAGTTTTTGATTCTTGTTTCAAGAGAAACACATAACCATAACGCGATGCCACATCCGTAAAGGTCACGAAACATTCATATCCACCTCTAGCCTAGCTAGATATGGGCTCACTTACGTCACTATGAACGAGGGCTAAGAGATCGGTGGCACTTGCACTTTTACCAAGTAAAGGTGTTTTAGGCATTTTACCTAATAAACTAGATTTGTAGACATTATTTGAATAGAATCAAATCTGTCCTAGTATCCATTCTTCAAAAGTGTGGATATACGAATCTTGTTTAATTGTGTCCCAGACAACAATGCCACATATAAGTCTCAACTGATAAATCAGTTTGAGCTATTTGTTTGTCATGTTATACGTTTGAGATTTCTTTATATTCAAAATATAAATACTGTTATTCACATCTAATGTGTTTATCTCAATATCATCTTTATAAAATAAAACACTTTAGTGTTCTAGAATATAAAGGTATACCCGCAACGGGTTAAACCCTGATATAGAGATAATGTATCTAGTCAAACTAGTTACAATGTAACAGTTTCCTAATTTAAGTACACACCGAATGGTAGTTCCTAAACTTAGGTCTCTACGGTTAAAACAGCGACTGTCGTCCCGTTTCCTATTCATAGATAAATCTCTACTGAAGTCAGTATCCTGCTTAACAGCAGATTCTGCACACCAGTATATATTTATGTACCACACTTAGTATCTAAAATCCAATTTGAATACTAGTAGTGAACATATTTATGACTAACATATTTGAAGTCAGAGCCTTGCCCATCTTCAATTCATTCATGTCTGCCTTGTCCATACGGTAGTCACGCTTCCGTGTCCCCGTTTGCCACAATTTAGGCAGACATTTTGAGATATGTCCATTGTCTTCCCAGAGGATTATAATGATTTTGCCTTTGACTCTTTTCACACCCCAGAAGCCTTTGGCCAAGCCTTGGCCTTCTAGAATGTCGAAATAAGATGCGCCTTGCGCTTCTTGCCTTATTGCAAACTTTGCCTTGGTCTCCTTGAGTATAGCCATTAACTCTCCAAGAGTTTACTATTGCAATTTTAGTACTTCTAAGATCTAAGAATAGATCTATGAAGATCCTTCAATTTCATTATCATACTTTAAGGATCTAATCATTAGTTCTGACTAAGAAATTAAGGAGTCTATTTGGCAAGCATAATGGATTAAGCACTAAAGTTATCATTACATGAATATTCTAAATATCATGTTCTACTATTTGCTTAACTCCGGGCTTAGGCTTAAGATGTTATTTTATCAAATAAAGTAACTTATTAGTTTTCAGGACTATCTTGATGTTTATTCCCAATTTGAAAATTAAAGTCTTTTAAATACATTTTCACCCAGGATTATGTTTTAAACACTAATCTTTCAATTATCTTGATTCTAATAGTCCAACTATTTAATCAAAGATTTTAGGTACTATTCATTATAATGATTACTATAGTCCAACTATATAATCAACTATAATTTAATTGATTAAATAAAATTATATTGATTACTATAATCCAATTATAAAATCAACTATTAATTGAAATGGTTAATTCAAATATATTGATTACTATAATCCAATTATATAATCAACTATAAATGAAATAGTTTGAATACAGTCCAACTGTTTTAATTAAAACAACAATTAATTATTAGTCCAACTAATATATTAATTAATTTGAAGAAAAAATTGAAATGAGCGCGTATGGCAAGTAACTAAACGAATATTGCAAATCTAATACTTGCCTCCCACTATTTTTCGGCGAGCCTCTAACCCTCTGTGGAGTACTCGGGAAACCTTGTTTCCTAGTGGGCTAGGATCCCGTTAAATAACACACAATCTTGACTTTGGCCAACAAATTGTATGATAATTAACTAGGTAGATCTCTAAGATCAATTGGATCCCATCCAATTCCTAGATCCAGTAGGTGGACATCCAAGTCCGAAACATATATCCAATATATGCCAATATATCCAATATATTGCCAAACCTTTTTCCTCTGAATCAACTAAGCCTTGGCTTTGGCACAACAAACTTAGTGATCCAAGTTAAGCGGAACCTATTGACCTTGGAAAGCTTCGTAATCAATGTCGATGGACAAGAAGTGATCTTGACTTTGACCAACAAATCCCAACTTGGACAAGACACCAATATGGAACAAAGCCTTCATGATTCAAACACATCCTCGACGGAAAAAGGCCTTGACTTTGGCCAACAAACCAATGCCAGTCTTGGATCTTGAGTAAGAATCACTCAATGGAAGGAAAAACGCTTAATATGATGTTGAGGGTTTTTCGAGTGCAATTGGCAACCAATTTATTATATTTGTTAAGGTCTCATCATCATACACCCTTAAACATGCATTCTAAACACATAATAAGGCGCATATAAATTAATATAATAATGATATGCGAATGGATACTTTAACGCATTGTTCCTAGAATAAATCTCTCCATTTCCTCTCTCCCGCTAGCACAAGTATTACTTCTACCCGATTACATAACACTTCTAAAGAAACCTCATTTACATTGAGGGGAATAGGTGAGAAGAGAAATACAAATAGTAAGGAGGTAATAGGCTGGACACGCAGGTCCAATTAATAAATTCTAAATTTATTACAACAATTTCCAAAATTGCCCTACCCATATAATATCCCCCGATATACATTATTCATGCATCGCAACCATGTATTCACACAAGCATGTTATCAATCAATCTAATCCAATTAATTAATCTGATAATTAATGACCATCCAATGTTCAAACAACGATTTGATTTTGCGCGAGTCCAACTCGTTTTGAGAATAAGTACTCAAAGTACGAATTCTTGAATTAAATTAAACTACAACATTAAATCCAATTTAATTTGTATTTAATACTAATTCTTTATTTAATTCCAAATTAAATATTACACTTTATTAACGAACCTTTACGACTTAGATTCCAAATCTAATCGTTACGGGTCTCAAAGCCCGATTAACATCCAATGTTAATTTAATTTAAAGTCCAATGAGCTTTTAATTAATTTCTAAGGCATTGACTTTTTGTCAATATGGGTCAAACCCAAATACCAAAGCCCATTTAAGGAATTACCCTTATTTGCCAAGAAACCAATTTAGGCCCAATTATTATTAAAGGTCCATTAAGTCATAATTGGACTTTATGGATATGGTTTTGGGCCCAATTGGATCCAACCAATTTAGCCTAAACCTATATTGGTACAACCAAGCCCAATAAGCCCAATTACAAAATTAAGCCCAATTACAACAATTAAAGCCCAATTTCCAAAATAGGCCCAATTAATTAAATTACCAAATTCCAAATTTTATTACTTAATTAACCAAAGTGTATTGACATAATTAATTACCCAAATTAACATTTCTAAAACATCAATTTACACAATTAATTATGCTCATTAACATCAAAACATGTCCAACACATTTTAATCAAAAATCAAACCCATTTCATGCTTACTAGTCTCGGCAATGGTAGGGATTTCTTTGTCTGATTCGGTTTTAAACCAATCAAATCCAATTCAGCATTACCCAATTTATTTCAAGTCATCCAATGAATCAATAATCAAAAATACCAAGACATTTAGGGCATAGTCATTCTCGGCCAAGCCTAGAATTTTGGGGGAAAATGATCCAATCCAATTTTCATGAAATTGATCAAATACAACTTCAATTAAACATCATTCAAGCATACTCAATCAATTAATTTAATCAAATCATGCTCAAAATCAATTTACCCAATTTTAACCCGAAGTTATAGTTTCATGCTCAATCTCGCTTTGATACCATTGTTGGGATTCTACGGTCTAACCGAGATCGTTTTAAGCAATGAAACAACATGTGAATACATCAAGGAGGTGCGGAATACTTACATTGATCGGTTGAGCGATGCGACGAAGAACAAAACTTTTTATGCCCTTTGATGTTCACGGCATTTGCTGTTTTTGGTCCTCATTCATTCGGCCATGGATGTCCCCAAGCTCCAAGCTTGTGAATGATGATTCCATGCTCATGGGTGCGGTTCCCTATCACCTTCGCAAGACTCCTAAAGCGTGTTAGCACTCCGGAAATTTTGCCAAAAAATTTCCCTTGCTTCTCCTCTTCATTTTCGGCTTTGACAGAAAAAATGAAAAAGAAAAATGCCCCTTGGGCGTGAAAGAGAAGAGAGTGAGAGAGAGAGTGTTGTGTTGATTATTTGATTTCTAAAATCCAAATAATACATATACCAAAAATTTGGTATTAGCCTTTCAAAAAGGTCAACCAAATTTTGGAGCCAAAAGGCAATAAATGCCTTCCAACCACTCAAGTCACTATTCACATAAAAAATGATTAGACATCACATCACTCAAAGTGACAAGTGATTTGACGCTTGATGTGACTAGCGATTTGACGCTTGATGTGACTTGTGGCCGCACTTGAATTCGAAATGCGAGTGCGTCCTCAAACACTCTCGCGCTCGGGTTCGCTAATTCCAAATTAACGAATTTTTCGTTGCGACGTAATTAAATAATTATGCCTAGCAAAATCAGTATTCACGTCGCTAATGAAATAATTATAAATTAACTCGTTCACCCGAATTAAAATTCTAATTTTAATTCCCCGTCGAAATCCAATTTCGTATAATATACCAATATATTATTTTATCGATTAATTCCAAATTAATCGTTCTCTCTCTTTAATTAATATTTTATCCCAGATAAAATATCTTCGTAATTAATCACAGATTAATTTTATCTCTCATCTAATTAATCCCAGATTAATAAAGTGCGAGTCATACGTCATCGGTGAATCTTCGGGAAGCGACCCATGAGATCCCCAGATATGTTGGCGAGAAATCTGGTCGTCGGACTATCCGAACACGTAAGTACCTAGTACTACGTTTATACCGATTTACAAGACAAGGTTGGCTTCTAGCAAAGCGCCATGCCTACCCAATTCTCCAGAAATATCCTTACATGAATATGTGATCTATATCAGGCGTAGTATACGTAGTATTGCGTATTTCGATCCAGCATCTGATGTCACGTGCAAGGCCTAGGGCTGGAAATGTGTCTGCCCCGTACGAAGCACATATCGGATCTCTAGTAACTAGTCTCTATATCGGATAATCATGACCTAGTCATATTATCCCGATGACTACAGTACATAAGAGAACAAGTTCCGTATCCTACGTGATCATCATCTCCACTATGATTGGAGTGATACTTCCATCTCGACATCACACCCAATACACTACGATTCTCAATATACCCAGAAGAGGCGTACACAGAACCTGTTAAAGCCCTGGACGACCAAAACCAAAGTACATTGATTGTCGCAAGTATTAGCGGTGCAAGTCTCAAGTTAAGACCAAATACACCTACCCTGATTCGGACTTCCATAGACACATAGTCATACTACCAATGGAATTCCGAGGGGTCTATCCAGAGCGAAGCTGTTTTCCGTACCATCGGTAAAACACAACCTCCTATTACACTTGCATGAGTATCCTATACCCAAATATATGAGAACTATGCCGTTATGCCCTCACAACGCGCATAAGTGTAATACTAGTCTTTTACGCATTATCGATGTCCAATCTCGATAATACTCTGACTATGGATATTTAATGATTAAACCTTCGTGGATTGATACTGTCTCATATCATCTCAATCCGGAACTAATCATATGGACCTTTCAACATTTATACATCTTGGTGATCGAATCACAAATGATAAAAGAGCAATTTCCTTTGTCACATAGTTAATTTGTACAACAACACCATGATCTGTACAAATAGTGACGCTATGGGTCATAATTGTCCAACAATCTTTTCGCTACAAGCCTAGCTTTGTACGTTTGTATGTTGCCATCCATGTATGTCTTCCTTGAGACACATATTACCAATAGCACAATGCCTTCTGGTACAACAACCAATGTCTAAACTTGGTTGGTATACATGGAATCCATTTCAGACTTCATGGCACTCTGCCATAATAGAGAGTCGATACCTTGTATCACTTCCTCATACGTAGTCAGTTCGTATTCCTCAATAAGATTGACATCTTTACAAGGTGAGATCAGAAACCCATACCTCTTAGGTTGTTTTCTGACTCTCTCCGACTTGCGCGGTTCTTGTGTAATCGAAGATTATTGGTATAGTTTCATCCTTGATGAACTATTTATGTTCCATTAAGGAATCGGTGCCTGGAATAGTATTACTCTGATTTTCATCGAGTTTTACTTTCCTCCCACTTACGACTGCGTAAAGGTATTCCTCTTAGGAAAACCGCATGGTGAGCAACAATTAAATTTTTCTCGGTGAGTTGTATAAGTACTATACTTTGGTTACCCTAGGATAACCTACAATTTAGGCACTTAATCGATTTGGGTTCTAGTTTGGTATCATCCAAACGTCTGCCCATCATTCCCAAATTTTCAGGAATGAGAAAACCCAATTTCATTCCTGTTCATATCTAATATGAAGTCTGTCTAACAGATTTTTATGGAACCTTATTTAAAATAAGTTTTGCATTGATTAATGCGTATCCTTTGAAGGAAATGGTAGCTCAGAGTGACTCATGATTAACCTTATCATGTCCAACAAAATTCGGTTTCTCTGTTCGGACACACCCGTCAAATTGACGTGTTCCGGGAGGAGTCCTCATTGAAAGAATACTATACTCTTTCAAGTATTTGAGAAACTTATTGCTTAAGTTTTTTCATCACGGTCCAATCATGATGTTTAATACTTTAGCGGATCTGTTTGTCTACTTCGTGTCGAAACTCTTTGAATTCATCAAAAGTTTTCGATCCGTGTTTCCAAAAGAAACACATAACCATAACGTGATGCCACATCCGTAAAGGTTTCGAAGTATTCATATCCACCTCTAGCCTAGCTAGATATGGGCCCACTTACGTCACTATGAACAATGGCTAACAGATCGGTGGCACTTGCACTTTTACCAAGTAAAAGGTGTTTTAGACACTTTGCCCAATAAACTAGATTCGTAGACATTATTTGAATGGAATCAAATTTGTCCTAGTACCCACTTTTCAAAAGTGTGGATATACGAGTCTTGTTTAATGTGTCCCAGACAACAATGCCACTCATAAGTCTCAACTGATTAAATCAGTTTGAGTTATTTGTTTGTCATGTTATATGTTTGAGATTTATTTATATTCAAAATATAAATATTGTTATTCACATCTAATGTGTTTATCTCAATATCATCTTTATAAAATAAAACACTTTAGTGTTCTAGAATATAAAGGTATATCCGCAACGGATTATACTCTGATATAGAGACAATTTTTCTAGTCAAACTAGTTACATTTATATTGTTCCTAATTTAAGTACACACCCGGATAGTTCCTAAACTTAGGTTTCTACGGTCAAAACAGCGACTCTCATCCCGTTTTCGATTCGCAGATCAATCTCATCTGAAGTCAGTATCCTGCTTGTCAGCAGATTCTGCACATTAGTACATATTTATGTACCTTACTCAGTATCTAAAATCCAATTTTAATATTAGCAGTGAACATGTTGATGACAAACAGATTTGAAGTCGGAGCCTTGCTCGTCTTCAATTCCTTCATGTCTGCCTTGTCCATACGGCAGTCACACATCCAGTGACCCCGTTTGCCACAGTTTAGGCAGACATTTTGGGATATGTCATATGTCTTCCCAGAAGATTATAATGATTTTGCCTTTGCCCATTTTCCACACCCTAGAAGCCTTTCGCCAAGCCTTGGCCTTCTAGGATGTCGAATTAAGATGTGCCTTGCGCTTCTTGCCCTATTGCAAACTCTGGCTTTTTCTCTTTGAGTATAGCCATTAACTCTCCAAGAGTTTTCTATTGCAATTTGTACTTCTAAGATCTAAGAAGATCCTTCAATTTCATTATCATACTATAATGATCTAATCCTTAGTTCTGATTAAGAAATTAAGGAGTCTTTGCGGCAAGGATAACGGGTTAAGCACTAAAGTTATCATCACATGAATATTCCAAATATCAAGTTCTACTCTTTGCTCAACTCCGGGCTTAGGCTCGAGACGTCACTATATCAAATAAAGTAATTTCTCGGTCTCCAGGACTATCCTGAGATTTTATTCCCAATTTGAAAATTAAAGCCATTTAATGACATTTTCTCCCAGGATTATGTTCTAAACGCTAATCTTTCATTTATCTTGATTCCAATAGTCTAACTATCAAATCAACGATTTTAGGTACTATTTATTATAATGATTACTATAGTCTAACTATATAATCAACTATAATTTAATTGGTTAAATTCAAATATATTGATTACTATAATCCAATTATATAATGAACCATATATGAAATAGTTTGAATACAGTCCAACTGTTTAATTTAAAACAACATTAAATATTAGTCCAACTATTATATTAATTTATTGACGAAAAATGAAATGAGCGCGTATTGGCAAGTAACTAAACGAATATTGCAAATTTAATACTTGCCTCCCACTATTTTTCAGCGAGCCTCTAACCCTCTGTGGAGTACTCGAGAAACCTTGTTTCCTAGTGGGCTAGGATCCCGTTAAATAACACACAATCTTGACTTTGGCCAACAAATTGTATGATAATTAACTAGGTAGATCTCTAAGATCAATTGGATCCCATCCAATTCCTAGATCCAATAGGTGGACATCCAAGTCCGAAACATATATCTTATATATGTCAATATATCCAATATATTCCCTAACCTTTTTCCTCTGAATCAATTAAGCCTTAGCTTTGGCACAACAAACTTAATGATCCCAGTTAAGCGGAACCCATTGACCATGGAAAGCTTCGTAATCGATGTCGATGGACAAGAAGTGATCTTGACTTTGGCCAACAAATCACAACTTGGACAAGACACCGATATGGAACAAAGCCTTCATTATTCAAACACATCCGCGATGGACAAAGGTCTTGACTTTGGCCAACAAACCAGTGCCAATCTTGGATCTTGAGAATGAATCATTCAATGGAAGGAAAAACGCTTAATATATGTTAAGGGTTTTTCGCGTAATTGGCAACCAATTTATTATATTTGTTAAGGTCTCATCATCATACACCCTTATTTGCCAAGAAACCAATTTAGGCCCATTAGGCCCAATTAAATTTAATGGTCCATTTAAGTCATATTTGGACTTTATGGATATGGTTTTGGGCCCAATTGGATCCAACCAATTAGCCTAAACCAAACTTGGCCCAACCAAGCCCATTAAGCCCAATTACAACTTTACAAGCCCAATTCCAAATTTGGTCCAATTAATTAAATTACCAAAATTCAAAATTTCATAATTTAATTAACCTAAAGTGTATGCCATAATTAATTAACCAAATTAATAATTCCAAAACACTAATTTACTCAATTAATTATGATAATCATCATCAAAACATGTCCAACACATTTGAATCAAAAATCATATCATTTTACATGCTACAATGTCACGACATTTTAGGGTTTTTATTGTCTGATTCGATTTCAATCCAATTGAATCATAAATCAACATTTCCCTAATGATTCAACTAATCCAATGATCAAAATCAAAAAATTCCATGACATTAGGCACCAATATGTTTTGGCCAAGCCTACATTTTTGGGGAAAAATTGATCCAATCCATTTTTCACAAAATTGATCACAAATAACTCCAAGTCATCTATTAACAAGTATGCTCAAACAAGTAATTTCACTCAAACATGCTCAAATTCAATTTACCCAAATTTTACACTAATCAAATTTCATGCTCAAAATGGCTCAAGATACCATTGTTGGGTTTCTAGATTAGTCCCAAGATCAATTCAAGCATAGAAACATGCAAGGCCTGGGGCTGGAATTGTGTCTGTCCCGTACCAAGCACATATCGGATCTTTGGTAACTAGTCTCTATAATCGGATAAACATGACCTAGCCATAATATCCCGATAGCTGCAGCATATAAGAGCACCAGTTCCGTATCCTACGTGATCATCATCTCCACTATGACTAGAGTGATACTTCCATCTTGACATCACACCCAATACACTATGATTCTCAATATACCCAGAAGAGGCGTACACAGAACCTGTTAAAGCCATGGACGACCAAAACCAAAGTATATTGATTGTCGCAAGTATTAGCGGTGCAAGTCTCAGGTTAAGACCAAATACACCTACCAATGTAATTCCGAGGGGTCTATCAAGAGCGAAGCTGTTTCCGTACCATCGGTAAACACAACCTCCTATTACACTTGCATGAGTATCCTATACCCAAATATATGAGAACTATGTCGTTATGCTCCCACAACGCGCACCAGTGTAATACTAGTCTTTTACGTATTATCGATGTCCAATCTCGATAATACTCTGACTAGGGATATTTAATGATTAAACCTTCGTGGATTGATACTGTCTCATATCATCTCAATCCGGAACTAATCATAAGGACCTTTTATCATTTTTACATCTAGGTAATCCAATTACAAATGATAAAATGGCAATTTCCTTTGTCAAATAGTTAATTTGTACAACAACACCATGATCTGTACAAATAGTGATGCTATGGGTCATAATTGTCCAACAATATTTTAGCCGATTTGCTGTGATATTGACACGTGG
Organism: Zanthoxylum bungeanum; assembly: GCA_019454045.1. Lineage (NCBI taxonomy): Eukaryota > Viridiplantae > Streptophyta > Magnoliopsida > Sapindales > Rutaceae > Zanthoxylum > Zanthoxylum bungeanum. The sequence continues at coordinate 84,864 of SKCR01007827.1, read as the reverse complement.
AAGACGCATGTTAGCAAGTGCGCATGATAGCCGACTTCTTTTATTTTGACACGTATCCAACACATTTTAGCAATACTCGATGCATGTTAGCGGTCACGATGCAGAGGTACTGCGCGTCGCGACACCCAAATTACTATTGCTTTTTTTGTCCATTTTTCACTATTTTGACCCATATTTGATTCCATTGCTTCCCAAATTTTATTTATCTGCAAAACAACACAAAACACATCAAAACGTTCATAAAACCCAAGAAAATATATAAAATATTATGTCAAATGAGTGGGAAATTGTGATATATTTACCACTCATCACCTCCAGATAACCATAACACCTATGGATTAAAGACAGCTTGTGAGGTACTATTGTACCCTTGGGATATGCCTAGCATGGGGATGAGGAATGCCCTCATGGCGTTAACCATCCCATTTTGGATCTATAGGAGCATAGCACGACTAAGGCTACAGGGCTTCCGTGGCGTTTATGGACTCGGCCTAGCATGAGAGGAAATTCCCCCATGGCATTGACCGCCCTTTGATCCGTAGATCAATTCGTCGGGACGTCCAGACTATAAGGTTCAGAATTTTTATTTTGGGTAACGTGGGGCAGGACAATGTTTCAGTTCCCTCGATATTTTTTTAGATCTGTGTGGAGTGTGTGATACGTCACCCCATTACACTTATCATCGTTTATTTTATTTTTACATGACTTGGTACAGAACACCACTACCAGTGTTCGTGAGGACAACTTGAGGTTGAAAATCTTCCCTTGAGGTCTTTGAGATTGTGATTATAATGGCTCGGGGCTGCATTTATTTCGCCGAGGCCATGCTGTTGTATAAAACAATGAGGAAATATTCCTTTTGCGGCTAGGTTTATTGATCGGATTGGGGCAAGGTTACATCCCATCGAGGCCCTATTGTTGTCTATTGGCACAATGAGGGAATATTCTCTATTAGCCAGGTTTATTGATCGGCTCGAAGATGGGTTACATCCCGCCGATGCCCTACTGTTCTATGTTGGCATGAGGAGGGAACATTCCCTTGTTGCCAAGTTTATTGATCGGCTCGGGGTTGGGTTATGTTTTACTAAGGCCCTAAAGCTGTGTTGGCACGATGAGGGAACATTCCCTTGTGGCAAGGTTTATTGATCGGCTCGAGGTTGGGTTACATCCCGTTGTGGCCCTATTGCTGTGTGTTGGTGACCTAGATGACTCGGGGTCAAAATTTATCCCCCGAGGCCTTACTGTTTTAGTAATAGCTCGAGGATGAAATCTTTCCCTTATAGTCTATTTTGTTTTGCAGGTCTTGGCAGATCACTCCCTTCTGAGATTGCAGCATGTCGAGAGCATGCATCAACCCGAGGTAACACAAGATGAGCTTCTTCAAGTAGAGAAGCCAGTGGATGGACTGACCAAAGTTAGCTTAGATCAACCTCTTCGGTTAGAGAAGGCCTAGTGGAAGTGATGGCCAAGTTATGAATTAGAAGCCGATAAGGAACAACCATCTCTTATAAAGTTCCCGGCATCAACTTGCCAACTCGTTGATACATTATATTTTACATAGCCATCTTTTATAAAGTGATGTATTGTACATTATATTTTATTATTTATTAATAAAATAACTACATTTTCATTCTAACCTTATTAATGGTAATGCCATTATGCATATTAGTTTGATATATATAAATATGTTGAGAATGACATCGACCTTAGAATAGTCATATAGTAATACTAGACATTGGGTGGTCCAACATTGAGATAATATTACTATTATAAACTACGCTTAAAGTAAAATTCCTAGTCATTGGTTTTGGAATACGGTCGAATTCCTATAACTTAGAAGACCATCATATGTCGTATATTGAAATTAGAGTTCCAATGGTTTAACTCAATGTACCATGAGCAAATGAAGCTCGTACATCATGTGGGTATTCGTTAGAGTGAATATTGAATGACTCACAAGTGATTCCTAATAGTTTGAAGTACACACCACCATTAATAGGAATCTTCTTGAGTCGAGTAGCATATGTAATCCTTTGACTATTAGATAACATTGATTTTGTATGTGATCCTCCATACTTTGATGCCATATATGTCAGAGACCTTTCATGGACTGACCACTAGATGTTCATTGGGTGTGGACCGATGCTATCGTTAATCAAGTGCGTACCAAGATATGATTTGTCGGCTCATATATATACCTAGGGTGGATCGCATATGTCAGAAATGGTGTTATGATTAGTTGTAAAGAACACTTAGTTGTAAAGAATCATGGATATGTCAACATGATGTTTGACAGTTATGACCCATAGCGTCACTATTTGTACAGATCATGGTGTTGTTGTACAAATTAACTATGTGACAAGGAAATTGCTCTCTTATCATTTGTGATTAGATCACCAAGATGTATAAATTATAGGAGGTCCTTATGATTAGTACCTGGATTGAGATGATATGAGACAATATCAATCCGCGAAGGTTTAATTATTAAATATCCATAGTCAGAGTATTATCGAGATTGGACATCGATAATGCGTAAAAGACTAGTATTACACTTGTGCGCGTTGTGAGGGCATAACGGCATAGTTCTCATATATTTGGGTATAGGATACTCATGCAAGTGTAGTAGGAGGTTGTGTTTTACCGATGGTACCGAAAATAGCTTCGCTCTGGATAGACCCCTCGGAATTCCATTGGTAGTATGACTATGTGTCTATGGAAGTCCGAAATCAGGGTAGGTGTATTTGGTCTTAACTTGAGACTTGCACCGCTAATACTTGCGACAATCAATATACTTTGGTTTTAGGTCGTCCAGGGCTTTAACAGGTTCTGTGTACGCCTCTGCTGGGTATATTGAGAATTGTAGTGTGTTGGGTGTGATGTCGAGACAGAAGTATCACTCCAGTCATAGTGGAGATGATGGTCACGTAGGATACGGAACTCGTTCTCTTATGTACTGCAGTCATCGGGATAAAATGACTAGGTCATGTTTATCCGATTATAGAGACTAGTTACCAGAGATCCGATATGTGCTTCGTACGGGGCAGACACAATTCCAGCCCCAGGCCTAGCATGTGACATCCGATACTGGATCGAAATACGTAATACTACGTATACTACGCCTGATATAGATCTTTTATTCATGTAAGCATGTTTCTGGAGAATTGGGTAGGCATGGCGTTTTGCTAGAAGCCAACCTTGTCTTGTAAATTGGTATAAACGTAGTACTAGGTACTTATGTGTTCGGATAGTCCGAGGACCGAATTTACTGCCAACATATCCGGGGATCTCATGGGTCGCTTCCCGAAGATTCACCGATGAAGTATGACTCGCACTTTATTAATCTGGGATTAATTAAATGAGAGAGAAAATTAATCTGGGATTAATTACGGAGATATTTTATCTGGGATAAAATATTATTTAAAGAGAGAGAGAACGATTAATTTGGAATTAATCGATAAGATAATATATTCGATATATTATACGAAATTGGATTTCGACCCGGAATTAAAATTAGATTTTAATTCGGGCGAATGAGTTAATTTAGAACTAATTCGTTAGCGACGTGAATAGTAATTTTGCTAGGCACAATTATTTAATTAAATTTGATTTAATTACGTCGCAACGGAAAATTCATTAATTTGGAATTAGCGAACCCGAGCCCGGGAGTGTTTGCGGGCGCACTCGCATTGCGAATTAAAGTGTGGCCCATAAGTCAAATAACGCGTCACATCACATCGCACATCATTCAATTGATTGATGTCTTGTCACTTTTAGTGATTGACATGCAGTCACTATTCATGAAAGAATTGGTTGTGGGCATTTAATGGGATTTTGAAAGCAAAATTTGTAAATCAATTAATTGATTTTGGAAAATCCATTAAATGTGTTTTAGATACACAAATTTGAAACCAACTAAAAACATCTCTCTCTCTCATTCTCTTCCTCTATCTCTCGGCAAAACAACCCACTTTCTTCTGTTTTCTGGTTTGACCGAGAACCATGGAGAAGCTATGGAATTTTGTGGCAAAATTCCAAGTGCTAGCACACCATTTAAGTCTGGCGAAGGTGATAGGGAACCGCACATGTGAGCATGGCATCGTCCACCGAAGCTTGGAGCTTGGAGCACTTTTGGAGGACCATTGCTGAATCCATGGAGTTGAAAAAAACTGCCACTGCCGAGCTTCAATGAGAGCAAAAATGGATTTTTGTTCTTCATCGCATCGCCTCAACCGATCATTGTGAGTATTCCGCAACTCCTTGATGTATTCGCATATTGTTTGATGCTTGATAATCGATCCCGGGACTTAGAGATTTCCCAACAATGGTATTAGAGCGAGTAAAAGCATGAAACTTGAATTTAGGGTTAAAATTGGGTAAATTGTATTTGAGCATGATTTTATGAAATTGGATGATTGAGTATGCTTAAATATAGTTTAATTGAAGATTGATTGGATCAATTTCATGAAATTGTGATTGGATCATTTTCTCCCCTTTTGGTGAGGCTTGGCCGAAACTTGACATAGCCCTAATGTCTTGGAAATTTTGATTTTTTATTCATTGGATGAGTTGGAATCATGTTTGGAATGATGATTTAATGTTGAATTGGATTTAATTGGATTGAAACCAAATCGGACATAAAATTACCCACAAAGCCGAGACTTGAAGAATGTGAAAATGGGTTTGATTTTTGTTAAAATGTGTTGGACATGTTTTAATGTAAATGAGCATGATTAATTAGGCTAATTGATGTTTTGGAAATATTGAATTGGGTAATTAATTATGCCATACACTTTGAGTAATTAAATTGTGAAATTGGATTTTTGTAATTTAATTGTTTGGGCTTAATTTTGGAAATTGGGCTTGAATGTTGTAATTGGGCTTATTGGGCTTGGTTGTACAAAGATGGGTTTAAGCAAATTGTTTGGATCCAATTGGGCCCAAAACCACATCCATAAAGTCCAATTATGACTAATGGACCTTTAATTATTTAATTGGGCCTAATGGGTCTAAATTGATTTCTAGGCTTATGGGGTTATTCTTTGATTGGGCTTTGGTTATTGGGTTTGACCCAAGTTGACCAAAAGTCCATGCCTTAAAGAAATTAATTAAAAGCCCATTGGACTTTAATTAAATTAACATTGGATGTTAATCGGGCTTTGAGACCCGTAACGATTAAATTTGGAATTTAAGTCGTAAAGGTTTATTAATAAAGTGTAATATTTAATTTGGAATTAAATAAGTGAATTAGTATTAAATACATATTAAATTGGATTTAATGTTGTAGTTTAATTTAATTCAAGAATTCGTACTTTGAGTACTTATTCGCAAAACGAGTTTGACTCGCGCAAAATCAAATCGTTGTTTGAACATTGGATGGTCACTAATATCAGATTAATTAATTGGATTAGATTGATTGATAACATGCTTGTGTGAATACATGGTTGCGATGCATGAATAATGTATATCAGATGGATATTATATGGGTGAGGCAATTTTGGAAATTGTTGTAATAAATTTAGAATTTATTAATTGGACCTGCGTGTCCAGCCTATTACTTCTTTGACTCTATGTATTTCTTTTCTCACCTATTCCCCTCAATGTAAATGAGGTTTCTTTAGAAGTGTTATGTAACGGGTAGAAGATATACTTGTGCTAGCGGTAGAGAGGAAATGGAGAGATTTGATCTAGGATCAATGTGTTAAGTATCCATCCGCATATCATTGTTATTTATTTTACGCACCTTATTATGTGTTTAGAATGCACGCTTAAGGGTGTATGATGATGAGACCTTAACAAAGATAATAAATTGGTTGCCAATTTGCACGCGAAAAACCCTCAAATAATATTAAGCGTTTTTCCTTCCATTGAGTGATTCTTACTCAAGATCTAAGACTGACATTGGTTTGTTGGCCAAAGTCAAGGCCTTTGTCCATCGAGGATGTGTTTGAATCACGAGAGCTTTGTTCCATATCGGTGTCTTGTCCAAGTTGTGGTTTGTTGGCCAAAGTCAAGACCACTTCTTGTCCATCGACATTGATTACGAAGCTTTTCATGGTCAATGGGTTCCGCTTAACTGGGATCACTAAGTTTGTTGTGCCAAAGCCAAGGCTTAGTTGATTCAGAGGAAAAAGGTTAGGCAATATATTGGATATATTGGCATATATAAGATATATGTTTCGGACTTGGATGTCCCCCTACTAGATCTAGGAATTGGATGGGATCCAATTGATCTTAGAGATCTACCTAGTTAATTATCATACAATTTGTTGGCCAAAGTCAAGATTGTGTGATATTTAACGGGATCCTAGCCTACTAGGAAACACGGTTTCCCGAGTACTCAACAGAGGGTTAGAGGCTCGCCGAAAAATAGTGGGAGGCAATTATTAAATTTGCAATATTCGTTTGATAACTTGCCATACGCGCTCATATTAAATTTTACGTCAAATAAATTAAATGTTAGTTGGACTAATATTTAAATGGTTATTTTAATAAACAGTTGGACTGTATTCAAACTATTCATTTATAGTTGATTATATAATTGGATTATAGTAATCAATATATTTGATTTAATTAATTATAGTTGATTTTACAATTGGATTATAGTAATCAATATAATTGAATTTAACCTATTAAATTATAGTTGATTAAATAGTTGGACTATAGTAATCATTATAATAAATAGTACCTAAATCGTTGATTGGATGGTTGGACTATAGCAATCAAGATAAAATTGAAAGATTAACGTTTAAAACATAATCCTAGGGAAAATGTATTTAAATGGTTTAATTTTCAAATTGGGAATAAAATTTGAGGATGGTCCTAGAAACTAATAAGTTACTTTATTTGATAAAATAACATATTAGGCCTAAGCCTGAAGTTAAGCAAATAATAGAGCATGATCTTTGGAAGATTCATGTGATGATAACTTTAGTGTTTAATCCATTAAGCTTGCCAAATAGACTCCTTAATTTCTTAATCAGAACTAAGGATTAGATCCTTATAGTATGATAATGAAATTGAATGATCTTCATAGATCTAATTTTAGATCTTTGAAGTATTAAATTGCAATAGTAAACTCTTGAAGAGTTAATGGCTATACTCAATGAGACAAAGCCAAAGTTTGCAATAAGGCAAGAAGCGCAAGGCGCATCTTATTTCAACATTCCAGAAAGCCAAGGCTAGGCCGAACGCTTCTGAGATGTAGAAAAATGGCAAAGGCAAAATCATTATAATCTTCTAGGAAGATAAAGGACATATCCCAAAATGTCTGGCTAAATTGTGGCAAACGGGATCGCGGAAGCGTGACTGCCGTTTGGACAAAGCAGACAGGAAGGAATTGAAGAACGAGCAAGGCTTCGACTTCAAATATGTTTGTCATAAAATATGTTCACTGTTAGTATTAAAATTGGATTTTATATACTGGATGTGGTACATATATATATATATGTGCTGATGTGCAGAATCTGCTGAGAGCAGGATACTGACTTCAGATGAGATCTATCTACGAATTGGAAACGGGACGAAAGTCGCTATTTTAACCGTAGATACCTAAGTTTAGGAACTACCCTACGAGTGTGTACTTAAATTAGGAAACTGTTATAATGTAACTAGTTTGACTAGAAACATTATCTCTATATCAGAGTATAATCTGTTGCGGATATACCTTTATATTCTAGAACACTAAAGTGTTTTATTTTATAAAGATGATATTGAGATAAACCACATTAGATGTGAATAACAGTATTTATATTTTGAATATAAATAAATCTCAAACGTATAACATGACAAACAAATAGCTCAAACTGATTTGATCAGTTGAAACATATTGTGGCATTGTTGTCGGGGACACAATTTAAACAAGACTCGTATATCCACACTTTTGAAGAGTGGATACTAGGACAAATTTGATTCTATTCAAATAATGTCTACGAATCTAGTTTATTGGGCAAAGTGCCTAAAACATTATTTACTTGGTAAAAGTGCAAGTGCCACCGATCTTTTAGCCCTAGTTCATAGTGAAGCAAGTGGGCTCATGTCTAGCTAGGCTAGATGTGGATATAAATATTTCGTAACCTATACGGATGTGGCATCGCGTTATGGTTATGTGTTTCTTTCGAAACACAAATCGGAAACTTTTAGAGTTTCGACACGAAATAGACAAACAGATTGGCTAAAGTATTAAACCATCACGGTTAGACCATGATGAAAATACTTAGGCAATAAGTTTCTCATATACTTGAAAGAGTATAGTATTCTTTCAATGAGGACTCCTCCCGGAACACGTCATCCTGACGGTGTGTCCGAACGGAGAAACCGAATTTTGTTGGACATGATAAGGTTAATCATGAGTCGCTCTGAGCTACCATTTCCTTCAACGGATACGCATAAACAGTGCATAACTTATTTAGAATAAGGTTCCATAAAAATCTGTTTGACAGACTTCATATTAGATATGAACAGAAAAGAAACCAGGTTTTCTCATTCCTGAAGATTTGGGAATGCTAGGCATATGTTTGGATGATACCAAACTAGAATCCAAATCAGATAAGTGCCTAAGTTGTGGTTGTCCTAGGGAAACCAAAGTATAGTACTTATACAACTCACAAGAGAACAATGTAATTGTTGCTCGCCATGCGGTTTTCCTGAGAGGAATACCTATATGCAGTGGTAAGTGGGAGGAAAGTAAAACTCGATGAAAATCGGAGTAATACAGTTCCAGGCACCAATTCCTTAATGGAACAAAAATAGTTCATCAAAGATGAAACTAAACCAATAATCTTCGAATACACAAGAACCACGTAAGTCGGAGTGAGTCAGAAAATAACCTGGGGTATGGGTTTCTGATCTTACCTCGTTAAGATGTCAATCTTATTGAGGAAAACCAACTGACTACGTATGAGGAAGTGATACAAGGTATCGACTCCCTGTTATGGAAAAGTGCCATGATGTCCGAAATGGATTCCATGTATATCAACTTAGTTTGGATACTAGTTGTTGTACCGAAAAGGCATTGTGCCTATTGGTACTATATAAGTCTTCAAGGAAGACATACATGGATGGCAACATACCAACGTACTAAGCTAGGCCTGTAGCGAAAATGTATCGTTATCAACATTGTGTTGATTACAACGAAATCTTTTAACTTGTTGCCACGTTAAATCCATTTGGAAAATGCTTGCCGATGCTGCATGTTTCATTTATGAAATATGACAGCTGAATGCCAAAACCGCTTTCCTTAACGGAAACCTTTTGGAGGATGTTTTCAACATCCTGACGGTTTTATCGTACCAAAACTAGCAAACAAGGTTTGCAGGTTATTCGATCCATGGATGGATTGAAGCAAGCATTGAGTTCTTGGAATTATCGTTTTGATGTAATCATAATGGTGTATGATTTAATTCAAAACGAATTGATTCTTGTGTATATAAGGAGGTTAGTGGGAGCGCACTGACAATAAATGTCCTATTAATAATGATAACATATCATTTCTTGGAAATGATATTCCCATAATACCATCGGCGAAAGCTTGGCTTTCATGAAATTCTCCGTAGAATTCTTGGGAGAAACAGCCTTTATTCTAGGAATAAAGATCTACTGTGATAGATTTGAAGTTTTTAATACTCTCCGAGAACTCGTACATTGAAAAATGTACGCGACCTAGTGTCTCATACGCTTTGAGCATATGAAGTCACAATCAGGCCAATCCAAGTGACAGTCACTGGATTGACGTTAAGAACATCAGTTAGTATCTTAGAAGAACTAAGGATGATGTCTTGAACTATGGAGAAGGAGAACTTAAAGTGACTGGGTTCACTACTGCAAGTTTCCTAACCGATAAAAACGACTATAAATCGTAACAAATGTACTATATAGTTTGAATAACGGAACAGTGAGCTGGAAATCTTCCAAGCAAGATACTGTTACCGAATAAAAAACAAAAGTGGATTATTACTGCAGCTGAGGCAGCAATAGAAGCCATTTGGGTCGATAACAAATCTAATTAGATTAGAATAGTTCCGTTAGCAGCTGAGCTAGGCTACAGCGCATGCTAAAGAATTAATGGTCTCATCAACGATCCAGATATATACTTCGACTATTCATCTGATTCGTTCGGATCATACATCATGGCGATGTGATGATCGAATACATCGCATCAGATGATAATCATGCAAATCCGCTGACGAAAGTCTTTTCTCAGTAGTTTGAGCGAACCGTACATAGTTCGGGTGTAGGACACTCGAGTGACTGGCTATAGGCCAAGTGGGAGATTGTTGGACAGTTATGACCCATAGCGTCACTATTTGTACAGATCACGGTGTTGTTGTACAAATTAACTATGTGACAAAGGAAATTGCTCTCTTATTATTTGTGATTAGATCACCAAGATGTATAAATGATAGGAGGTCCTTATGATTAGTACCTGGATTGAGATGATATGAGACAGTATCAATCCGCGAAGGTTTAATCATTAAATATCCCTAGTCAGAGTATTATCGAGATTGGACATCGATAGTGCGTAAAAGATTAGTATTACACTTAAGCGCGTTGTGAGGGCATAACGTCATAGTTCTCATATATTTTGGTATATGATACTCATGCAAGTGTAGTAGGAGGTTGTGTTTTACCGATGGTACCGAAAACAGCTTCGCTCTGGATAGACCCCTCGGAATTCCATTGGTAGTATGACTATGTGTCTATGGAAGTCCGAAATCAGGGTATGTGTATTTGGTCTTAACCTGAGACTTGCACCGCTTATACTTGCGACAATCAATATACTTTGGTTTTAGGCCGTCCAGGGCTTTAACAGGTTCTGTGTACGCCTCTGCTGGGTATATTGAGAATCGTATTGTGTTGGGTGTGATGTCGAGACGGAAATATCACTCCAGTCATAGTGGAGATGATGGTCACTTAGGATACGGAACTCGTTCTCTTATGTACTGCAATCATCGGGATAAAATGACTAGGTCATGTTTATCCGATTATAGAGACTAGTTACTAGAGATCTGATATGTACTTCGTACGGGGCAGACACAATTCCAGCCTCAGGCCTAGCATGTGACATCCGATACTGGATCAAAATACGCAATACTACGAATACTACGCCTGATGTAGATCGCTTATTCCTGTAAGCATGTTTCTGGAGAATTGGGTAGGCATGACGCTTTGCTAGAAGCCAACCTTGTCTTGTAAATCGGTATAAACGTAGTACTAGGTACTTATGTGTTCGGATAGTCTGACGACCGAATTTACTGCCAACATATCTGGGGATCTCATGGGTCGCTTCCCGAAGATTCACCGATGACGTATGACTCGCACTTTATTAATCTGGGATTAATTAAATGAGAGAGAAAATTAATCTGGGATTAATTACGGAGATATTTTATCTGGGATAAAATATTATTTAAAGAGAGAGAGAACAATTAATTTGGAATTAATCGATAAGATAATATATTCGATATATTATACGAAATTGGATTTCGACGCGGAATTAAAATTAGATTTTAATTCGGGCGAACGAGTTAATTTAGAATTAATTCGTTAGCGACGTGAATAGTAATTTTGCTAGGCACAATTATTTAATTTAATTTGATTTAATTACGTCGCAACGAAAAATTTGTTAATTTGGAATTAGCGAACCCGAGCCCGGGAGTGTTTGCGGGCGCATTCGCATTGCGAATTAAAGTGCGGCCCACAAGTCAAATCACGCGTCACATCACATCGCACATCATTCAAGTGATGGATGTCTTGTCACTTTGAGTGATTGACATGCAGTCACTATTCATGAAAGAAGTGGTTGTGGGCATTTAATGGGATTTTTGAAAGCAAAATTTGTAAATCAATTAATTGATTTTGGAAAATCAATTAAATGTGTATTAGATACACAAATTTGAAACCAACTAAAAACATCTCTCTCTCTCCCATTCTCTTCCTCTCTCTCTTGGCAAAACAGCCCAATTTCTTCTATTTTCTGGTTTGACCGAGAACCATGGAGAAGCTATGGAATTTTGTGGCAAAATTCCAAGTGCTAGCACACCATTTGAGTCTTGCGAAGGTGATAGGGAACCGCACATGTGAGCATGGAATCGTCCATCGAAGCTTGGAGCTTGGAGCACTTTTGGAGGACCATTGTCGAATCCATGGAGCTGAAAAAAACTGCCACTGCCGAGCTTCAAGGAGAACATAAATGGATTTTTGTTCTTCACCGCATCGCCTCAACCGATCATTGTGAGTATTCCGCAACTCCTTGATGTATTCGCATATTGTTTGATGCTTGATAATCGATCCCGAGACTTAGAGATTTCCCAACACATGAGATGTGCGCCTCGGAAACTTGACGGTGTAATTTATGTTTCCTAAGCACAACTGAGATAGCCTACGACAGAGGGATTGTTAAACATATGTGATGATCTCGACTTTTATAGTTCAGAAAGGTTGTTCGTGTTCTTCACGAATTCGGAGGTGGCCGAATTACGTTCATATAAGCTTAGCTTATATGACTAACGTTTCTAGGCTTAGAGAGTCACACAATATGAAATGTACTCGTTGAACACTTGGATTGCCGATAATTTTTTATAATAAATAGTATTTGATATTATAATTATTAACTAAAATGAATATATGTTATTGGATAATATTAATTATTCACCTTGTAATTTCATAAATATCTCTACCATTGGAGGATATTTTGGTAATTACACATATGTAATAATAGGTGTATTTGACTTGATTTAATTAAATTAAATCAAAGTCGTAGACATAAAACTAATTCATTAATTAAATTTTGTTTTAATTTAATTGGATTAAATTAAAATTGTAGACAATGTGATTAGTCACACTTAATTATATATATTTGGACAAATTGGATTAATCCCACGTAAAAGTTGATTCGAACTATTATTAATTAAAAATTGCATAAGTTTTGCTATAAAATGCTAGCTTGAGCAAGTTTTTAATCAAGCTTGAGAAAGTTAAACCGAGCAAAAATTGGAGAAATTAGCTTAAGTAAAAGAAGTATTTAGAGATGTTTTGGAAGTTCTCTACAATATTTTAACAATGAGAAGAAGATTGGATCTTGGAACCAAGCTTGCCAGCTTTTGGAATTCTCTACAACAACAAGGAGAAGAAGATTGGATCTTGGAACCAAGCTTGCTAGCTTTGGAAGTTCACCACAATATTCCAACAAGGAGAAGAATTGGAATCAAGCTTGCTAGGTAAGTTTGATATTCTCCAAAGCTATGTTTTCATTAATGAGTTATCATTAGTGAGACTTATAGTGATGAATTATGTATTTGATACATAATAACATAACTTGATGTTGAAATAAGGCTAATTAATTTTGTACGGATACTTTGGAAGTATAAACACAATATGCTTGTAATTGGGTCAAATATGTTCATGTTGGACATGAAACATAAAATTACAACTTGGAACTCTAGATGAAAGCTTAGAGCTATGGATACCATTCTAGAATTACTTGACCACCTTTGAGTGACCTAGAATTGTACATGGGTCATTTTATTATGGGATATTATTTTGGTTTATGTTTTGATTCAAAAAAATACATATTTGTATTTAGAATACATAAATGTATGTTTATTGTATAACATGTGTTGATGTTGGTTTTGATGTTAAAATTAGACTGTTAGGTGTATTAAAGTGTTTGGAGAAAATTGGAAGTGTTTAGAATTGAATTAAAAGGGAAAAATGCTCTCTGCCAATATTTTACACATGATAGAGTCGCGACATTGATCTCCAGCATCACGACACTGAGCTCTTAGAGCTTCGGGCGTCGCGATGCTCACACTCACGTAGATTGGGCATTGGGACACCCAAGTCCCAACGTCGTTCACGCTAACAGCTACTGCCAATGAATGCTGAAACTTCATTTTCTCTGTTCTGGACTCCAATTTGGTCCCCGTTTTTTCCTACGGACTCATAACGGAATATAATATTCTATAAAATAATTTAAAAATAAACTTATCTTTGATATCCATGGGTTAGACCCACTTCCACTATACATGGCATCGATCCGACCCTAAGGGTCCCACATCCGCCCAACAGAATGGTATCAGCGCATGTCTTGACCACACAACACATGTTGCATGTTTGACAAGTATTTGAATCTATGTATCTATAATTTTAATTTAATTATGCATAATTCATATTAGATATGCATTGCATGTTTTAAATTTAAATTTGTATTTTGACCCAAGCATGTTAATGACTTGATTGTCATAAATCTTTCATGATTAGGTGATTACTTTTAAGTAATAGTATTAATAATGTTGAAGCATTATTGGATAGTCCGTCTTGTCAATACGGAGATGAATGAGTTCTTATTACTTATGCTCAATACCGTCATTATTGTGAGGGTATAAGTGGTCAGAACTTAGGTTGCTCCGATAAAACATTAGATGTAGCGTGATGAGTTGACGTAGTCACCCAATACCGTCATTATTGTGAGGGTATACTTACGAAGCTCATTAGTGCACAGTGACAAGTATACATATGGAACGTGTCTAAATCCAATACTGTCATTATTGTGAGGATAAGAAATAGTTCATGACCAAAATTAGGAGTCACATGAATGTGATTGACCTTGGAGGTCTACCTAATGAGTTTATGAAGGACAAGACCGTCATTATTGTAAGGCTTGAGTAAATGTCATGGGATCCACTTCCCGTTATGAAATTTTGATTGTGAAATTTCTATTTTTCCTTTAAGAGAGATTATGGAATTACGTAAAGTAGTGAGACGGCACTAATAGATTTAAAATCTATAATCGTATTAGTGTTTTTATAATGAAATGAAAAATATTCTGCTAGTGTTTAATTATTGTCTCATAGATGGCTGCCGTAAATCCATTAGTATTCTAATAAACTGAAAGGAGCCGAGAACTATTTTGAATGGGAAATAAACATCCACCTTGTCTTGGAGTCAAAAAAATTGAGCTATGTGACGATCAATCCATTGCCTGTTGAAATCAATCCTGATTCCACTCCCAAAAAGTGAGAGACTTTTGAAAAATGAAAGGATGACAACCTAAGGGTGAAATCCTACATTTTAGGATCGATGGTTCCAGATTTGCTCAGACAATACATAGAGGTACCTGATGCTTGGAGTATTATGAGAACACTCAAGGAGTTGTTCGAAGCAAATCAAGAAATTGAAATATATTAGAGATCTAAGAAATTATTCCATGCTATGTTCAAGGATGGATGAGCGATCAGTATTAATATTTGAAACGACATGGCATAATGATCGATGAACGATTAGGCCGAAATTTGATTCCATCTTCTTTGCCCGATACTTACGCTGGCTTTGTGTTAAATTTTTATATGCATTCGATGCAAGCCATTTATGAAGAACTTCATAACATGTTATGCATGACGGAACAAGATTTGAAGAAAGAGAATCTCACTTTGTACCTCCATAGTGGAGCAAGCTCTTCAAAAACTGCAAGTACGTAGAAGAAAATCAAAATGAGAAAGAAGAATATATCAAAGAGAAACTCCAAGAAGCACAAAGCTGCATGACGCATGTAGCTCGTGATGCATGTCTACACTGCAAGAAGTCTGGACACTAGAAGAAAGATTGTCCAGAGCTAAAAAGAAAGGCATGACCCTCATGTACGCTTTGTATTTTTCCAATTATTGATATCACATTAGCCTTAGATGCAAATAGTGGATGAGTGTTAGACATTGGCAGTCCCACTCATATTTGCAACTATATGCAGGCCATGATGGTTAAAAGAAAGCTGAACAAATGGGAGATCCAGCTTACAGTTGGGAATGTTGAGATATTGGATGTCAAGGCCATAGGAACGTTCTAGACCTCCCTAAATGATGTAAATTATTTTGACATGATTGTTATTATATACCCTATCTTATCAGACATATAATATCATTACCGATATTGGATAAAGAGGGATATAAAATAAACATTCAAGATGGTGTTTTATGTTTATATGATAAAGATAACTATTTGATATGTGAATAGTCTTTATCTAATGGTCACTATGTTTTGGAAACATATCGAGATGTCTTTAATACAGAGGAAAATACTAGTAAATGATCTGAATTAAATAATATTGAATTATGACATATGAGATTGAACCACATAAATGTTAGACGTCTATCAAAATTGATTAAGGATGGTTTGATTGAAGATCTTACCTTAGATCCTTATCCAATTCGTAAGTCATGTATCCAAGGGAAAATGACAAAGGCCCAATTTCTTGGTGTTGGACATTGTGCTCAAGATATATTAGAGCTAATACACAGTGATGTGTGTGGTCCATTAAATCATGCCACTTATGATGGTTCAATATACTTTGTGACTTTCACGGATGATAAGTCAAGATATGGATATGTCTATTTGATAAGACATAAATCGAAAATATTTGAAAAATTCAAAATATTCTGAAACGAGATTAGAAATAAATCAGGAAATTCATCAAGTGTCTTCGATCAGATCGAGATGGTGAATTCATAAGCAACAAATTTAGAAGTTATTTAAGGGAGGATGGGATTCTCACCCAATATAGCCCACCAGGAACTCCTCAACACAATAGTGAGTCTGAACGGAGAAATCATACTTTATTGGATATGGTACAATCTATGATGAGCTATACAGATCTTCCATATTACCTTTGGGATTACGTTTTACTTACTGTTGCCCACATACTTAACAGAGTTCCATCAAAAGTTATTTCTACGACCCCATATCAGATATGGTACAATAGAAATCCAAGTCTTAGTTATTTAAATATTTGGGGTTATCATGCATACGTTTGAATTGCACAGTGGGATAAACTAGCACCCAATGGGTATAAATATAGGTTCGTTGGATATCCTAAAAATTCTTTGGGATATCAATTCTCTGATTCTAAGCAACGAAATGTATTTGTTGCTCGTTTTGCCACTTTTCATGAAAATGAATTTTTGAGAGAAAGTGGAAATTATAGAAAGATTAAACTTGATGAGTTTGATCCCAACATTAAGGAACCTGAGATGGAACCAGATATCCAATTAGGTGAAGGATCTACAATATAGGTTCTACGTAAGTATAATAGAATATTAATGTCTCCTAAGAGACTATTTTTAACGTCTGATGCGAGCCTTGATGTTCTTCTTTTGGAGGAAATGGATCCGACTTTGTATAAAGTGTTGGGTTTCTCTAAGTCCCGAGGATCGAATAAAGCGATGAAACATACATGTGAATACACGAAAAAGTTACGGAATACTTACATCGATCGATTGAGGCGATGCGACGAAGAAAAAAACTCCAAGCTCTCCTCCTCCAAGGCTCGGTAGTGGGCTATTTTGATCCTCTTCAAATTCAGTCATCTCCAAGCTCCAAGCTCCAAGCTTTCGAATGGTGATTCCAAGCTCACGGGTGTGGTTCCCTATCACCTTCGCAAGATTCCGGAAGTGTGCTAGCACCTTTGAAATTTTGCCGCAAAACATCATATTGCTTCTCATTGTTCTCGGCATTGTGCCAAAAATGGAAGAAGAAAATAAGGCCCTAGGCCGTGAGAGAGTGATGAAGAGAGAGAGAGTGTTTTTGTTGATCATTTGATTTCTAAAATCCAAATAATACATATATCAAAAATTTGGTATTAGCCTTTCAAAAATGTCAACCAAATTTTGGAGCCTAAAGGCATTTAATGCCATCCACCAACTCACATCAATCACAAGTGACATGTTGTCAATCACTCTAAGTGACTAGACATCACATCAATCAAAGTGACTAATGATTTGACGCTAGATATGACTTGTGGCCGCACTTGAATTCAAAATACGAGTGCGTCTGCAAACACTCACGGGCTCGGGTTCGCTAATTCCAAATTAACAAATTTTCCGTTGCGACGAAATTAAATCTAATTTAATTAAATAACTTTGCCTAGCAAAATTACTATTCACGTCGCTAACGAATTAATTCTAAATTAACTCGTTCGCCCGAATTAAAATCTAATTTTAATTCCGCGTCGAAATCCAATTTCGTTTAATATATCGAATATATTAATTTATTGATTAATTCCAAATTAATCGTTTTCTCTCTTTTAAATGATATTTTATCCCAGATAAAATATCTCTGTAATTAATCCCAGATTATTTTCTCTCTCATCTAATTAATCCCAGATTAATAAAGTGCGAGTCATACGTCATTGGTGAATCTTCGGGAAGCGACCCATGAGATCCCCGGATATGTTGGCAGTAAATTCGGTCGTCGAACTATCCAAACACATACGTACCTAGTACTACGTTTGTACCGATTTACAAGACAAGGTTGGCTTCTAGCAAAGCGCCATGCCTACCCAATTCTCCAGAAATATCCTTATAGGAATATGTGATCTTTATCAGGCGTAGTATACGTAGTATTGCGTATTTTGATCCAGTATCGGATGTCACGTGCAAGGCCTGAGGCTGGAATTGTGTCTGCCCCGTACGAAGCACATATCGGATCTCTGGTAACTAGTCTCTATAATCGGATAATCATGACCTAGTCATATTATCCCGATGACTTCAGTACATAAGAGAACCTGTTCTGTATCCTACGTGACCATCATCTCCACTATGACTGGAGTGATACTTCCGTCTTGACATCACACCCAATACACTACGATTCTCAATATACCCAGCAGAGGCGTACACAGAACCTGTTAAAGCCCTGGACGACCAAAACCAAAGTACATTGATTGTCGAAAGTATTAGCGGTGCAAGTCTCAGGTTAAGACCCAATACACCTACCCTGATTTCGGACTTCCATAGACACATAGTCATACTACCAATGGAATTCCGAGGGGTCTATCTACAGCGAAGCTGTTTTCCATACCATTGGTAAAACACAACCTCATACTACACTTGCATGAGTATCCTATACCCAAATATATTATAACTATGTCGTTATGCCCTCACAACGCGCACAAGTGTAATACTAGTCTTTTTCGCATTATCGATGTCCAATCTCGATAATACTCTGACTAGAGATATTTAATGATTAAACCTTCTTGGATTTATACTGTATCATATTATCTCAATCCAGGAACTAATCATATGGACCTTTCATCATTTATACATCTTGGTGATCTAATCACAAATGATAAAAGAGCAATTTCCTTTGTCACATAGTTAATTTTTACAACAACACCATGATCTGTACAAATAGTGACACTATTGGTCATAACTGTCCAACAATCTCCCACTTGGCCTATAGCCAGTCACTCGAGTGTCCCACTCCCGAACTATGTACGGTTCGCTCAAATTACTGAGGAAAGGCTTTCGTCAGCGGATTTGAATGATTATCATCTGATGCGATTTATTCGATCATCACATCGCCACGATGTATGATCCGAACGAATCAAATGAATAGTCGAAGTATATATCTGGATTGTTGATGAGACCATTAATTCTTTAGCCTGCGCTGTAGCCTAGCTCAGCTGCTAACAGAACTATTCTAATCCAATTAGATTATTATCAATCCAGAAGGCTTCTATTGCTGCCTCAGCTGCAGCAATAATCCATTTTTGTTGTTTATGCGGTAACAATATCTTGCTTGGAAGATTTCCAGCTCACTGTTCCGTTATTCAAACTGTATAGTACCGTTCTTACGACTTATAGTCTTTTTTATCGGTTAGGAAACTTGCAACAGTGAACCCAGTCACTTCAAGTTCTTCTTCTCCATAGTTTAAGACAGCATCCTTATTTCCTCTAAGATACTCTAGGACGTTCTTAACATCAATCCAATGACTATCACTTGGATTGGCCGGATTGTGAATCTATATGCTCAAAGCGTATGAGACACCAGATCGCGTATATTTATTTCAATGTACGAGTTCTCGGAGAGTATCAACAACTTTAAATCTATCCCAGTAGATCTTTATTCCTAGAATAAAGGTTTTTTCTCCCAAGAATTCTACGAAGAATTTTTCTTGAAAGCCAAGCTTTCACCGATTGTATTATGGGAATATCATTTCCAAGAAATGACATATCATTATTTAGGACTTTCACTGTCAGTGCGCTCCCACTAACCTTTTTATATACACAAGAATCATATTCGTTTTGAATTAAATCATACACCATTATGATTACATCAAAACGATAGTTCCAAGTGTTGGAGATTACTAAGGTCCCAAGGATCAATAAACAAGCATGAACATGTGTGAATACAATCGAGAAATTCACGGAATACTAATATCGATCGGTTGAGCGACGCGGGAGGCAAAAAATTTTGGTTTCTACTCACTGTGAACTGCGGTAGTGGGCTGCTGTTTGTTCCTCATTTTCGGCCATCAAGCTTTAAGAATCCAAGCTACAAGCTT
Organism: Zanthoxylum bungeanum; assembly: GCA_019454045.1. NCBI lineage: Eukaryota > Viridiplantae > Streptophyta > Magnoliopsida > Sapindales > Rutaceae > Zanthoxylum > Zanthoxylum bungeanum. Next base: position 64,541 of record SKCR01007827.1, on the reverse strand, counting down.
CGTCAAATGATTCCCGGCTCATGGGTGGAATTCCCTATCACATTCGCATGTCTCTCGGAGTGCTAGCTCTCAAGAAATTTGCCACAAATTTCCCCACTTTTGCTTCCCTTCTCACGGTTTTGCCAAGCAAACCAGTGAAGAATTTGGCTTGTTGGCCGAATGAAAGAGAAGAAAGAAATGGCTCCCAAACGTGAGCAAAGAGAGAGAATGAAAAGAAAAAATATGTATTGGATTTTCAATTTCCAAAATCAATTAATCATATACCATTTTTCATTTCAAAAAGTCAAAAGGCAAAAGACAATTAATGTCTTCCAACTACCACCATCAATCAATCAATCAATCACATCAATCAATCAAATTGTCACATCACTCAAAGTGACATGATTTGACGCTTGATGTGATTAGTGATTTGACGCTTGATTTGATTTGCGTGCCGCACTCGAATTCGAAATGCGAATGCGCTCGCAAACAATCCCGGGCTCGGGTTCGCTAATTCCAAATTAACGAATTTTCCGTTGCGTCGTAATTAAATGATTACGCCTAGCGAAGTCACTATTCACGTCGCTAACGAATTAATTCTAAATTAACTCGTTCGCCCGAATTAAAATCTAATTTTAATTCCGCGTCGAAATCCAATTTCATATAATATATCGAATATATTATTTTAATGATTAATTCCAAATTAATCGTTTTCTCTCTTTAAATGATATTTTATCCCAGATAAAATATCTCCGCAATTAATCCCAGATTAATTTTCTTTCTCTCTTCTTATTAATCCCAGATTAATTAAAGTGCGAGTCATACGTCATCGGTGAATCTTTGGGAAGCGACCCATGAGATCCCCTGATATATTGGCAGCAAATTCGGTCGTCGTACTATCCGAACACGTAAGTACCTTATACTACATTTATACCGATTTACAAGACAAGGATGGCTTCTAGCAAAGCGCCATGCCTAACCAATTCTCCAGAAATATCCTTACAGGAATAAAAGATCTATATCAGGCGTAGTATACGTACTATTGCGTATTTCGATCCAGTATCGGATGATCACATGCAAGGCCTGGGGCTGGTACAGTGTCTGCCCCGTACGAAGCATATATCGGATGACGAGTAACTAGTCTCTTTAATATCGGATAATCATGACCAAGTCATATTATCCCGATGGTTGCAACCTTTTTAGAGAACCAGTTATGTATGCCTACGCGATCATCAACTCCATATGACTGGAGTGACACTTCCGTCTCGACATCACACCCAACACACTACGATTCTCAATATACCCAGCATATGCGTACACAGAACCTGTTAAAGCCCTGGACGACCGCAACCAAAGTATATTGATTGTCGCAAGTATTAGCGGTGCAAGTCTCAGGTTAAGACCAAATACACCTACCCTGATTTCGGACTTCCATACACATATAGTCATACTACCAATGGAACTCCGATGGGGTCTATCCAGAGCGAAGCTGTTTCCCGTACCATCGGTAAAACACAACCTCCTATTACACTTGCATGAGTATCTTATACCCAAATATATGAGAACTATGTCGTTGTGCCCTCACAACGCGCACAAGTGTAATACTAGTCTTTTACGTATTCATCGATGTCCAATCTCGATAATACTCTGACTAGGAATATTTAATGATTTATCCTTCGTGGATTGATACTGTCTCATATCATTCTCAATCCAGGAACTAATCATAGGGACCTCCTATCATTTATACATCTAGGTGATCTAATCACAAATGATAAGAGTGCAATCTCCTTTGTCACATAGTTAATTTGTACAACAACACCATGATCTGTACAAACAGTGACGCTATGGGTCATAATTGTCAAACACCAAGAACACTATGCTTGCATCAATCCATACATGGATCGTATAACCTGCAAACCTTGTTTGCTAGTTTTGGTACGACAAAACCGTCAGGATGTTGTAAATATTCTCTAAAAGGTTTCCGTTAAGGAAAGCGATTTTGGCATTCAGCTGCCATATTTCATAAATGAAACATGCAGCATCAGTAAGCATTATCCAAATGGATTTAACAATGGCAACTGGTAAAAGGTTTAGTCGTAATCGACATAATGTTGATAATGATACCTTTTCACTACAAGCCTAGCTTAGTACGTTGGTATGTTGCCTTCCACATATGTCTTCCTTGAAGACTTAATAGTACCAGTAGGCACAATGCCTTCCGGTACAACAATTAGTATCCAAACTTGGTTGTTATACATGGAATCCATTTCGGACATCATGGCACTTTGCCATAATAGGGAGTCGATACCTTGTATCACTTCCTCATACGTAGTCAGTTGGTATTCCTCAATAAGATTGACATCTCAACGAGGTGAGATCAGAAACCCATACCCCATGTTGTTTTTTGACTCTCTCCGACTTACGTGGTTCTTGTGTATTCGAAGATTATTGGTATAGTTTCATCCTTGATGAACTATTTGTGTTCCATTAGGAATCGGTTCCTGGAATAGTATTACTCCGATTTTCATCGAGTTTTACTTTCCTCCCACTTACCACTGCATATAGGTATTCCTCTTAGGAAAACCGCATGGCGAGCAACAATTAAATTGTTCTCTAGTGAGTTGTATAAGTACTATACTTTGGTTTCCCTAGGATAACCCACAACTTAGGCACTTATCCGATTTGGGTTTTAGTTTTGTATCATCCAAACATATTCCTAGCATATCCAAATCTTCAGGAATGAGAAACCCGGTTTCTTTCCTGTTCATATCTAATATGAAGTCTGTCTAACAAATTTCTATGGAACCTTATTCAAAATAAGTTCTGCACTGGTTATTCGTATTCGTTGAAGGAAATGGTAGCTCAGAGCGACTCATGATTAACCTTATCATGTCCAACAAAATTTGGTTTCTCCGTTCGGACACACCGTCAGATTGACGTGTTCCGGGAGGAGTCCTCATTGAAAGAAAACTATACTCTTTCAAGTATATGAGAAACTTATTGCTTAAGTATTTTCATCATGGTCTAACCGTGATGGTATAATACTTTAGTCGATCTGTTTGTCTATTTCATGTCGAAACTTTCTGAAAGTTTCCGATTTGTGTTTCTAAGGAAACACATATAACCATAACGCGATGCCACATCCGTAAAGGTCACGAAATATTCATATCCACCTCTAGCCTAGCTATACATGGGCCCACTTGCTTCACTATGAACTAGGGCTAACATATCAGTGGCATTTGTCACTTTTACCAAGTAAAGGTGTTATAGGCACTTTGCCTAATAAACTAGATTCGTAGACTTTATTTGATTTGAATCAAATTTGTCCTAGTACCCACTCTTCGAAAGTGTGGATATACGAGTCTTGTTTAATTGTGTCCCAGACAACAATGCCACATTTAAGTTTTAACTGATAAAATCAGTTTGAGCTATTTGTTTGTCATGTTATATGTTTGAGATTTATTTATATACAAAATATAAATATTGTTATTCACATCTAATGTGTTTATCTCAATATCATCTTTATATAATAAAACACTTTATTGTTCTAGAATATAAAGGTATACCCGCAACGGGTTAAACCCTGATACAGAGATAATGTTTCTAGTCAAACTAGTTACATTGTAACAGTTTCCTAATTTAAGTACACACCTGAAGGGTAGTTCCTAAACTTAGGTTTCTACGGTTAAAACAGTGACTTTCGTCCCGTTTCCAATTCGTAGATAAATCTCATCTGAAGTCAGTATCCTGCTTATAGCAGATTCTGTACATCAGTACATATTTATGTATCACACTAAGTATCTAAAATCCAATTTTAATACTAGTTGTGAACATATTTATGACTAACATATTTGAAGTCGGAGCCTTGCCCGTTCTTCAAATTCCTTCATGTCTGCTTTGTCCAAACGGAAGTCACGATTCCGCGATCCCGTTTGCTACAATTTAGGCAGACATTTTGGGATATGTCATTTATCTTCCCAGAAGATTATAATGATTTTGCCTTTGCCATTTTCACATTCCAGAAGCCTTTGGCCAAGCCTTGGCCTTCCGGAACATCGAAGTAAGATGCGCACCTTGCGCTTCTTGCCTTATTGCAAACTTTGGCTTTGACCCCTTGAGTATAGCCATTAACTCTCCAAGAGTTTACTATTGCAATTTAGTACTTCAAAGATCTAAAAATAGATCTATGAAGATCCTTCAATTTCATTATCATACTTTAAGGATCTAATCCTTAGTTCTGATTAAGAAATTAAGGAGTCTATTTGGCAAGCATAACGGATTAAGCACTAACGTTATCATTACATGACTATTCCAAATATTTTGCTCTACTATTTGCTTAACTCCGGGCTTAGGCCTAATATCTTATTTTATTAAATAAAGTAACTTCTTAGTTTTCAGGACTATCCTGATTCGTTATTCCCAATTTGAAAATTAAAGTCGTTTAAATACATTTTCCCCAGGATTATGTTTTAAACATTAATCTTTCAATTTATCTTGATTCTAATAGTTCAACTATTTAATCAACGATTAAGGTACTATTTATTATAATGATTACTATAGTCTAACTATATAATCAACTATAATTTAATTGGTTAAATTCAATTATATTGATTACTATAATCCAATTATAAAATCAACTATGAATTGAAATTAGTTAATTCAAATATATTGATTACTATAATCCAATTATATAATCAACTATAAATGAAATAGTTTGAATACAGTCCAACTGTTTAATTAAAACAACATTAATTATTAGTCCGACTAATATATTAATTTACGTATTGACGAAATATTTGAATGAGCGCGAATGACAAGTAACTAAACGAATATTGAAAATTTAATACTTGCCTCCCACTATTTTTCGGCGAGCCTCTAACCCTCTGTGGAGTACTCGGGAAACCTTGTTTCCTAGTGGGCTAGGATCCCGTTAAATATCACACAATCTTGACTTTGGCCAACAAATTGTATGATAATTAACTAGGTAGATCTCTAAGATCAATTGGATCCCATCCAATTCCTAGATCCAGTAGGTGGACATCCAAGTCCGAAACATATATCTTATATATGCCAATATATCCAATATATTGCCTAACATTTTTCCTCTGAATCAACTAAGCCTTGGCTTTGGCACAACAAACTTAGTGATCCCAGTTAAGCGGAACCCATTGACTATGGAAAGCTTCGTAATCAATGTCGATGGACAAGAAATGATCTTGACTTTGGCCAACAAATCACAACTTGGACAAGACACCAATATGGAACAAAGCCTTCGTGATTCAAACACATCCTCGACGGACAAAGGCCTTGACTTTGGCCAATAAACCAATGTTAGTCTTGGATCTTGAGTAAGAATTACTCAATGGAAGGAAAAACGCTTAATATTGTGTGAGGGTTTTTCGCGTGCAAATTGGCAACCAATTTATTATCTTTGTTAAGGTCTCATTATCATACACCCTTAAACATGCATTCTAAACACATAATAAGGTGCGTAAATAAATAATAATGATATGCGGATGGATACTTAACACATTGATCCTAGATCAAATCTCTCCATTTCCTCTCTCCCGCTAGCACAAGTATTACTTCTACCCGTTACAAAACACTTCTAAAGAAACCTCATTTACATTGAGGGGAATAGGTGAGAAGAGAAATACATAGAGTCAAAGAGGTAATAGGCTGGACACGCAGGTCCAATTAATAAATTCTAAATTTATTACAACAATTTCCAAAAATGCCCCACCCATCTAATATCCATCAGATATACATTATTCATGCATCGCAACCATGTATTCACACAAGCATGTTATCAATCAATTTAATCCAATTAATTAATCTGATAATTAATGACCATCCAATATTCAAACAACGATTTGATTTTGCGCGAGTCCAACTCGTTTTGCGAATAAGTACTCAAAGTACGAATTCTTGAATTAAATTAAACTACAACATTAAATGAAAATTAAATTGGATTTAATACTAATTCATTATTTAATTCCAAATTAAATATTACACTTTATTAATGAACTTTTACGACTTAGATTCTAAATCTAATCGCTACGGGTCTCAAAGCCTGATTAACATCCAATGTTAATTTAATTAAAGTTCAATGGGCTTTTAATTAATTTTATAAGGCATGGACTTTTGGTCAACTTGGGTCAAACCCAAAGACTAAAGCCCATTTAAAGGAATCACCCTTATATGCCTAGAAACCAATTTAGGCCCATTAGGCCCAATTAAAGTTAAAGGTCCATTAGTCATAATTGGACTTTATGGATATGGTTTTGGGCCCAATTTGATCCAACCAATTTAGCCTAAACCCATCTTGGTACAACCAAGCCCATTTAAGCCCAATTACAACCTTTCAAGCCCAAATCCAATTTAAGCCCAACATAATTAAATTCCAAAATTCCAATTTCATAATTTAATTACTCAAAGTGTAATCCATAATTAATTACCCAAATTAATATTTCCAAAACATCAATTAGCCTAATTAATTATGATCATCATCAATAATTAGTGTCCAACATAATTGATCAAAAAGCAAACCCATTTCATGCTCATCAAGTCTCGGCAATTAGGGTAATTTGTGTACGATTTGGTTTCAATCCAATTAAATCCACAATCAACATTCCCAATTGATTTCAACTCATCCAATGAATCAAAAATCAAAAAATCACCATGACCACAATTAGGGTACCATTCGGCCAAGCCAATAGATTTGGGGAAAATTTGTCCAATTCAAAATTCATCAAATTGACAATGCATAACACCATGTTATCAACATTTAAGCATACTCAAACATCCAATTTCACTCAAATATGCTCAAATCAATTTTGCCCAATTTTAACCCTAAGTTCAAGTTTCATGCTTTAACTCGCTCTGATACCATTGTTGGGTTTCTCTAAGTCCCGAGGATCGAATAAAGCGATGAAACATACATGCGAATACACGAAAAAGTTGCGGAATACTTACATCGATCGATTGAGGCGATGCGACGAAGAACAAAACTCCAAGCTCTCCTCATCCAAGGCTCAGTAGTGGGCTATTTTGATCCTCTTCAAATTCAGTCATCTCCAAGCTCCAAGCTTTCGAATGGTGATTCCAAGCTCACGGGTGCGGTTCCCTATCACCTTCACAAGACTCCGGAAGTGTGCTAGCACCTTTGAAATTTTGCCGCAAAACTTCATATTGCTTCTCCTTGTTCTCGGCATTGTGCCAAAAATGGAAGAAGAAAATAAGGCCCTAGGCCGTGAGAGAGTGATGAAAAGAGAGAGAGTGTTTTTGTTGATCATTTGATTTCTAAAATCCAAATAATACATATGTCAAAAATTTGGTATTAGCCTTTCAAAAATGTCAACCAAATTTTGGAGCCAAAAGGCATTTAATGCCATCCACCAACTCACATCAATCACAAGTGACATGTTGTCAATCACTCAAAGTGACTAGACATCACATCAATCAAAGTGACTAATGATTTGACGCTAGATGTGACTTGTGGCCGCACTTGAATTCAAAATGTGAGTGCGTCCACAAACACTCACGGGCTCGGGTTCGCTAATTCCAAATTAACAAATTTTTCGTTGCGACGAAATTAAATCTAATTTAATTAAATAACTTTGCCTAGCAAAATTACTATTCACGTCGCTAACGAATTAATTCTAAATTAACTCGTTCGCCCGAATTAAAATCTAATTTTAATTCCGCGTCGAAATCCAATTTCGTTTAATATATCGAATATATTAATTTATCGATTAATTCCAAATTAATCGTTTTCTCTCTTTTAAATGATATTTTATCCCAGATAAAATATCTCTGTAATTAATACCAGATTAATTTTCTCTCTCGTTTAATTAATCTCATATTAAAAAAGTGCGAATCATACGTCATCGGTGAATCTTCAGGAAGCGACCCATGAGATCCCTGAATATGTTGGCAGTAAATTCGGTCGTCGGACTATCCGAACACGTACGTACCTAGTACTACGTTTGTACCGATTTACAAGACAAGGTTGGCTTCTAGCAAAGCGCCATGCCTACCCAATTATCCAGAAATATCCTTACAGGAATATGTGATCTATATCAGGCGTAGTATATATAGTATTGCGTATTTTGATCCAGTATCGGATGTCACGTGCAAGGCCTGGGGCTGGAATTGTGTCTGCCCCGTACGAAGCACATATCGGATCTCTGGTAACTAGTCTCTATAATCGGATAGTCATGACCTAGTCATATTATCCCGATGACTGCAGTACATAAGAGAACCAGTTTCGTATCCTACGTGACCATCATCTCCACTATGACTGGAGTGATACTTCCGTCTTGACATCACACCCAATACACTACGATTCTCAATATACCCAGCAGAGGCGTACACAGAACCTGTTAAAGCCCTGGACGATCAAAACCAAAGTACATTGATTATCGCAAGTATTAGCGGTGCAAGTCTCAGGTTAAGACCAAATACAAATACCCTGATTTCGGACTTCCATAGACACATAGTCATACTACCAATGGAATTCCGAGGGGTCTATCCAGAGCGAAGCTGTTTTCCGTACCATCGGTAAAACACAACCTCATACTACACTTGCATGAGTATCCTATACCCAAATATATGAGAACTATGACGTTATGCCCTCACAACACGCACGAGTGTAATACTAGTCTTTTTCGCATTATCGATGTCCAATCTCGATAATACTCTGACTAGGGATATTTAATGATTAAACCTTCATGGATTGATACTGTCTCATATCATCTCAATCCATGAACTAATCATATAGACCTTTCATCATTTATACATCTTGGTGATCTAATCACAAATGATAAAAGAGAATTTCCTTTGTCACATAGTTAATTTGTACAACAACACCATGATCTGTACAAATAGTGACGCTATGGGTCATAACTGTCCAACATAAAGTGGCGATATTGGATATCGATTCAGGAAAATAGTAGGAAGCCATGAAATCCGAAATAGATTGTATGCATGACAATCAAGTCTGAGACTTAGTTGAGACTTCTGAATAAGCTAAACTTATTGGTTGTAAATGGATTAATAAAAGGAAGCGAGGGCATAATGGAAAGGTGAAAACCTTTAAGGACCTACTGGTAGTGAAATGTTATACTCAACGTCCTGGGATTAACTATTAAGAAAATTTTTCACTAGTAGTCATGTTAAAATCCATTAGGATTCTTTTAGCCATTGCTGCATACCATGACTATGAGATATGTCATATGGATGTGAAAAACTATTTTCCTAAATAGATTCCGCGATGAGGATATCTATATGGAACTACGAGAGGGTTTCGTATCCAATGAGATTTCAAACTTGGTTTGTAAACTCCAGAAGTCTATTTATGGACTTAAACAGACATCCTGGAGCTGGAATCGTCATTTTGATGAAATAATTAGATTATCTAGATTCATTAAGAACGAGGAATAACTGTGTGTTTATAAGATCGTTAGTGGGAGCATGATATTATACTTTGTTTTATATGTAGACGATATGCTTATCATTGAGAATGATATAGGATTGATGCAAATTGTGAAAGCCTACATTTGTAAGAACTTCTCCATGAAAGACATGGGTGAAGCTTCATATACACTGGGTATAATACTCTACTAGAAGAGAGTTAGAAAGCTTATAGGGTTGTCGCAATCAACATATATAGATAAAATATTAGAAATTTATGGTTTTACTAACTGCAATGCAGTAAATGTACCTTTCCGATACAGCATATATCTTTCGATATAAAATGGCACCTCAGCCTGAGGAAAAAAGAGTTAAAATGTCTAACTTGTCATATGCTTCTTGTATTGGAAGCATTATGTATGATATGATATGTACAAGACCTTACATCATTTCGGCATCAGTGTGACTATCGATATCAATCAGATCTGGGTAATGATTATTGGACAGCTATGAAACATATCCTGAAATATCTTAAGGGTACTAAGGATAAGTTTCTCATATATGGAGAATATGAGCTACAAGTTAAGGGTTATATAAAATTCGACTTCCAAGGAGATCCAGATGATAGAAAGTCTACATCCGGATACAAATTTACCCTTAATAGTGGTGCGGTTAGTTGGCGATGTTCAAAGTAAGGCTCAACAGCTGATTCCACCACTGTGGCGGAATTTATAGTGGTTTCGGAAGCTGCTAAAGAAGCTGTATGGATTAGAAATTTTAGCACAGAACTTGGCATTGTGCGTAGTATTACAGATTCGATCCCACTATACTATGATAATAGTGAAGCCATTGCGCAGGCTAAAAAGCCGAGAACGCATTCCAAGTCTAAACACATGGAAATGAAATATCATGTGATTAGAGAGATTATTTAACGAAAAGACATAGTGGTCTTGAAGGTTCAAGGATAAAACAACATAGCAGACCCGCTTACTAAGACCTTACCTTCTAAGTTATTCGATAAACATGTGTAGGGGATGTGACTTCGGTACCATCCGGATTAGCACTAAGCAAGTGGGAGTTTATTAGAGTTGGTGCTTGGAGCGCCAATCTGAATAATGTTTTGTACATTATATTTTATTATTTATTAATAAAATAACTACATTTTCATTTCAACCTTATAAATGGTAATGTCATTATGTATATTAGTTTGATATATATAAATATGCTAAGAATGACATCGACCTTAAATTATTCATGTAGTAATATAAACATTAAGGATGAAACTTTATGTTTGTATGATAAAGAAAATTTATTGAAATGTGAATGTTCTTTATCAAACAGTCATTATATTTTTGAAACATATAGAGATGTCTTTAATATAGAGAAAAATACAAGTAGGAAGTCTGAACTAAATAATACTGAATTATGGTATATGAGATTGGGCCACATAGGTGTTAGACGTCTATCTAAATTGGTAAAGGATGGTTTGATTGAAAATCTTACCTCAGATCCTTATCCGATTTGTGAGTCATGTATCCAAGGAAAGATGACAAAGGCTCTATTTCAAGGTGTTGGACACCGTGCTGGAGATTTACTGGAGCTAATACATAGCGATGTATGTGGTCCATTAAATCATGCCGTTCATGATGGTTCCACATACTTTGTGACTTTAACAGATGACAAGTCTAGATATGGATATGTCTATCTGATGAAACATAAGTCGGAAACATTTGACAAGTTCAAAATATTCCGAAACAAAGTAGAAAAACAAACCAGAAAATTCATCAAATACCTTAGATTAGATCGAGGCGGTGAATACATGAGTGAAGAATTCAGAAATTATTTAAGGGAGAATGGAATTCTCGCCCAATATAGCCCATCAGGAACACCTCAACACAATGGAGTGTCTGATCGTAGAAATCGTACTTTATTAGATATGGTGCGATCCATGATGAGCTATACAGATCTTCCTTATTACCTTTGGGATTACGCTTTACAAATTGCTGCCTACATACTTAATAGGGTTCCATCGAAAGCTGTTTCTACGACCCCATATCAGATATGGTTCGGTAGAAATCCAAGTCTTAAGCATTTAAAGATTTGGGGTTGTCCTGCATACATTAGAATTGTGCAGCGGGATAAACTAGCACCCAGAGGGTACAAATATAGGTTCGTTGGATATCCTGATAATTCCATGGGATATCAATTCTAAGATTCTGAGAAATGAAATGTATTTGTTGTTCGCTTTGTAACTTTTCTTGAAAAGCAATTTTTGAGAGAAAGTGGGAATCGTAGAGATATTAAACTTGATGAGTTCGATCCCAACATTAAGGAACCTGAGATGGAACCAGAGATCCAACTAGGTGAAGGATCTACAACACAGGTTCTACGTAAGTCGAATAGAATATCAAGGCCTCCTGAGAGACTATTTTTAACATCTGATGTGAGCCTTGATGTTCTCCTCTTGGAGGAAACAGATCTGACCACGTATAAAGAAGCAATATTGGATATCGATTCAGGAAAATGACAGGAAGCCATAAAATCTAAAATGGATTCAATGCATGCTAATCAAGTATGGGATTTAGTTGAACTTCCTGATGGAGTTAAACCTATTGGTTATAAATGGGTTTACAAAAGGAAACGAGGGCCCAATGGAAAGATGGAAACCTTTAAGGCCCGACTGGTAGCGAAAGGTTACACTCAACGTCCTGGGATTGACTATGAGGAAAATTTGTCACCAGTAGCATGCTAAAATCCATTAGGATTCTCTTACCCATTGCTGCAAATCATGACTATGAGATATGGCAGATGGATGTGAAAACCATTTTCCTAAATGGATTCCTTGAAGAGGATATCTATATGGAACAACCAGAGGGTTTCTTATCTAGTGAGACTTCAAACTTGGTTTCTAAGCTCCAAAAGTCTATTTATGGACTTAAACAAGCATGCCGAAGCTAGAATCGTCATTTTGATGAGATAATTAGATTATCTGGATTCATCAAAAATGATGAAGAACCATGTGTTTATAAGAAAGTTAGTGGGAGCATGATAGTTTTCCTAGTCTTGTATGTAGATGACATACTTATCATAGGAAATGATATAGCGAAGATGCAAAGTGTGAAAGCCTACCTTTGCAAGAACTTCTCCACGAAAGATATGGGTGAAGCTTTCTATATACTAGGTATAAGGCTCTACCGAGATAGATTTAGGAAGCTTATAGGGTTGTCACAATCGACGTACATAGACAAGATGTTAGAAAGGTACAGTTTTACCAACTACAAGGCAGCAAATGTACCTTTCTGATACGACATACATCTTTCAAAGAAAATGGCACCTCAAACTGAGTAAGAGAGAGTTAGGATGTCTAACTTGCCATATGCTTATTATATTGGAAGCATAATGTATGATATGTTGTGTACTAGACCTGACATCAGTTTCGGCGTCAGTGTGACTAGCTGATATCAATCTGATCCATGTAATGATCATTGGACAGCCGTGAAACATATCCTAAAATATCTTAAAGGCACCAAGGTTAAGTTTCTGATATATGGAGAAAATGAGCTACAAGTTAAGGGTTGTAAAGACTCTAACTTCCAGGGAGATCCAGATGATAGAAAAACTACATCATGATACATATTTACCCTTAACGGTGGTGCTGTTAGTTAGCGATGTTCAAAACAAGGCTCAACAGATGATTCCACCACTGAGGCGGAATTTATAGTGGCTTAAGAAATTGTTAAAGAAGCTGTTTGGATTAGAAATTTTATCACAGAACTTGGCGTTGTGCCTAGTATTATGGATTCGATCCCATTGTACTGTGATAATAACGGAGCCATCACGCAGGCTAAGGAGCCATGGGCGTATTCCAAGTCTAAACACATGGAAAGGAAATACCGTGTAATTAGAGAGATTATTGAACGAAAAGACATAGTGGTCTTGAAGGTTCAGGGACAAGACAACATAGCAGACCCACTTACAAAGGCCTTACCTCCTAAGTTATTTGATAAACTTGTGGAGGAGATGGGACTACGGTACCATTCAAATTGGCACTAAGCAAGAGGGAGTTTAAATGAAGTTGGTGCTTGGAGTGCCAATCTGAATTGTATATTTTATTATTTATTAATAAAATAACTACATTTTTCATTTCATACCTCATTAATGGTATTTTCATTATACGTATTAGATTGATGTATAGATATGCTAAGAATGACATCGACCTTAGAATAGTCTTGACACTAGGTGTAAACTATTCTTAAAGTAAATATTCCTAGTCGTTGGTTTTGGAATACGGTCGAATTCCTATAACCTATAAGACTAGAACATGTCGTATATTATAATTGGAGTTCCAATGGTTTAACGCAGTGTACCGTGAGTTTTGGAAACTCATATAGACATGTGGGTATTCGTTGGAGCGAATACTGAATGACTCACAGGTGATTCCTAATAGTTGGAAGTACACACCATCGTCAATAGGAATCTCCTCGAGTCGAGTAGCATATGTAATCCTTTGACTATAGGATAACATTGTTTTTGTGTGAGATCCTCCACACTTTGATGCCATGTATGTTAGAAACCTTACATGGTCTGGCCTCTAGATGTTCGTTGGGTGTGGACCGATGCACTCAGTAATCAAGTGCGAAGCAAGATAGGATCTGTCGGCCCATATGTGTACTATAAGGGGTTTAGGTATCCATGTGAGTTAAGTCATGATTCTTAAAGACGTTGACCAAAGCTGATCACCTAGGGTGGATCGCATCAGTTGTGAAGAATCATGGACATGTCGACATGAGATGTGCGCCTCGGAAACTTGATGGTATATTATATGTTGTTAAACATATGTGATGACCTCGACTTGTATAGTTCAGAAAGGTCTTTCATGCTCTTCGTGAATTCGGAGGTGGCCGAATTGTGTACATATTAGCTAGGCTTATATGACGAACGTGTCTTAACTTAGATAGTCCCAATATGAAGTGTACTCGTTGAGCACTTGGGTAGCCGATTAATTTTGATAAAAGATAATATTCGATATTATAATTATCAACTAAAATAATCAAGTGTTATTGGATAACATTGATTATTTACTTTGACCTAATTGGATTAATTGGATTAATTCAATAATTACACAAGGGCTTAATTGTAAAATCATAATTATCTCTACCATTTGAAGATATTATGGTAATTGTAAGTATGTAATAATAGGTGGTTTTGGCTTGATTTAATTGGATTAAATCAAGATGGGAAACATTTAACTAATCCATTTCCTAATCCTTGGCTTGATTTAATTGGATTAAATTAAAGTGGGAGACAATGGTGATTAGTCACACCTAATTATACATATTTGGACAAATTAGATTAAGCCCACTTAAAAGTTGATTACAACTTTTATTAATTAAAAATTTCCTAAGTTTTGCTATAAATAGAAAGCTTTAGGAATGTTTTAATTACAAGAAAAATAACAAGCATAAGCAAATTCTTGAGAGATTAGCCTAAGTTACAGAAGTGTTTAGAGAAGCTTGTAAGGTCTCTATAACATTTCATCTAAGAGAAATCAAGATTGGATCTTGAAGTGAAGCTTGGAAGCATTGGAAACAAGATTAGATCTTGGAGTCAAGCTTGCACACCTTGGAGATTCTCCGACAATTTCAACAAAGGAGAAGTAGATTGGATCTTGTATCAAGCTTACTAGGTAATGTTTGATCTTCTCCAAAGCTATGTTCATTTGTGTATTAGATGCATGATCATATATCTTAATGTTGAATAAGGTTAATCAATTGTGTTAGGATACTTTAGAAGTATAAACACAACATGCTTGTACTTAGGTAAAAAATGTTCATGTTGGACATGGAACAATTAATTAGAGTTTGGTACTCTAGATCACTTTAGCGCGCACAGTGCGCGCATGCACTGTAGCACTCACGTACGCCCGCAGAAATTTTATTTTTGTTCGTTCGGGAGTTTCCGGACTCTGATTCAGTCTCGGTTTTTTCTTATACACTCGTAATGGAATAGAGTATTTCATTAAATAATTTAAAATTACACCCATACTTGATATCCATGGGTTAGACCCATTTTCGCTGCCCGGGGCACCGATCTGACCCTAGGGATTCCACAACTGCCCCAACAGAATGGTATCAGTAGCAAAGGCTTAACCACACAACACATATTTTTGAAACTATGCCATAGTAATTTTAATTTAATTATGCATAAGACATATTGGATATGTATTGCATGTTTTAAATTAAAACCTTGACCTAATTAAGTTAATGACTTGATTGTCATAAATCTCCTGTGATTAGGTGATTACTTTATTTAAGTAATAGTATTAATAATGTTGGAGCATTATTGGATTGTCCGTCTTATCAATACAGAGATGAATGGGTTCTTACTATTTATATTTAATATCGTCATTAGTGTGAGGGTATAAGTGTTCGGAACTTAGGTCGCTCTAATAAAACATTAGATGTAGCGTGATGAGTTAACGTAGTCATTCAATATCGTCATTAGTGTGAAGGTGTATATATGAAGCTCATTAGTGCACATTGACAAATACACACCTAGAACACGTCTTAATCCAATATCGTCATTAGTGTGAGGATAAGAAACGGTTCAGGACCAAACTAGGAGTCACATGAATTGATTGACCTTGAAGGTCTACCTAATGAGTTTACAAAGACCAATATCTTCATTAGTGTGAGGCTGGAGTAAATGTCATGGGATCCACTTCCGCTATGAAATTTTGATAGTCAATATATTTTTTTCGTTAAGGGAGATTACAGAATTACGTAAAGTAGTGGGAGGGCACTAATAGATTTAAAATTCCATAATCAATTAGTGTTATCACTTTTGAAATGAAAATTGTTTTGCTACTACTAAAAATGTTGTCTTGTAGATGGTTGCCACTAATCTATTGATGAAACTTTTGGATTCCTATAAGCTAAAAGGAGCCGAAAACTATTTCGAATGGGAAATGAATACGCCGTCGGTCTTTGGAGTATGAAATTGACTTATGTCACGATCAATCCATTGCCTGTTGATATCAATCCTAACTCCATTCCAGAAGAGCGAGAGAAACTTTTGATAGATGGAAGGATGATAACCTGAAGGTGAAATCCTACATCTTAGGATCGATGGTTCCAGATTTGCTGAGATAATACATTAAGTACCGGATACTTGGAGCATCATGCGAACACTCAAAGAGTTGTTCGAGGAAAATCAAGAGATGGAACTTTATCGAAGGTCTAAGGAATTGTTTCATGCTGACCTCAATGAGGGAGAGCTGTCAGCGCTAATGTTTTGAACATGATAGACCAAATTCGATATCTGAAATGATAGGGCATTGTGTTTGATGAACGGCTGGGCTGTAATTTGATTATTTCTTCTTTGCCTGGTTCTTATACTGGCTTGTATTGAATTTCCATATGCATTCGATGCAAGCCACTTACGAAAAATTTCATAACATGCTACGCACACGCGAAGCAAGATTTGAAGAAAGGCAACCCCACACTATATCTCCATGGTGGAGCTGGCTCTTCAAAGACTTCTGGGAAGTCAAAGAAAATAAAGATGGGGAAGAAGAATATATCAAAGAAAAACTCCAAAAAGCGCAAAGGGCAAAATTGAAAGTAGCCCGTGATCAATGTCTACAATGCAAGAAGTCTGGACACTAGAAAAAAAGATTGTCCAGAGCTTAAAGGAAAAGCAGGACCCTCAGGTACGCTTTGTATTTTTCCAATTATTGACATCTCATTAGCCTTAGATGCAAATAATGGATGGGTGTTAGACACTGGCAGCCTACTCATATTTGCATTCCTTACAGGAATGGAGTGAAATTAAAAGAGGCTGAATAATGGGAGATCCAGCTTAGAGTTGGCAATGGCGAGATATTAGATGTCAAGGCCATAGGAACTATTGTTCTAGATATCCCAAATTGATGTAAATTAGATTTGTATGACTGTTATTATGTTCCCTCACTTATCAGACAATAATATCACTATCACTGCCAATATTAGATAAAGATGATATAAAATAACATTAAGGATGAAACTTTATGTTTGTATGATAAAGAAAATTTATTGAAATGTAAATGTTCTTTATCAAACGGTCATTATGTTTTTGAAACATATAGAGATGTCTTAAATATAGAAAAATACAGGAAAATTGGGCCACATAGGTGTTAGACGTCTATCTAAATTGGTAAAGGATTGTTTTGATTGAAAATCTTACCTTAGATCCTTATCCGATTTGTGAGTCATGTATCCAAGGAAAGATAACAAATGCTCTATTTCAAGGTGTTGGACACTGTGCTGGAGATTTACTGGAGCTAATACACAGCGATGTGTGTGGTCCATTAAATCATGCCGCTCATGATGGTTCCACATACTTTGTGACTTTCACAGATGACAAGTCTAGATATGGATATGTCTATCTGATGAAACATAAGTCGGAAACATTTGACAAGTTCAAAATATTCCTAATCGAAGTAGAAAAACAAACCAGAAAATTCATCAAATACCTTAGATCAGATCGAGGCGGTGAATACATGAGTGAAGAATTCAAAAATTATTTAAGGGAGAATGGAATTCTCGCCCAATATAGCCCACTAGGAACACCTCAACACAATGTAGTGTCTGATCGTAGAAATCATACTTTATTAGATATAGTGCGATCCATGATGAGTTATACAGATCTACCTTATTACCTTTGGGATTACGCTTTACAAATTGCTGCCTACATACTTAATAGGGTTCCATCGAAAGTTGTTTCTACGACCCCTTATCAAATATGGTTCGGTAGAAATCCAAGTCTTAAGCATTTAAAGATTTGGGGTTGTCCTGGATACATTAGAATTGCGCAGCGGGATAAACTAGCACCCAGAGGGTACAAATATAGGTTCGTTGGATATCCTGATAATTCCATGGGATATCAATTCTACGATTCCGAGAAACGAAATGCATTTTTTATTCGTTTTGTAACTTTTCTTGAAAAGCAATTTTTGAGAGAAAGTGGGAATTGTAGAGAGATTAAACTTGATGAGTCTGAAGGAACCTGAGATGGAACCGGAGATCCAACTAGGTGAAGGATCTACAACACAGGTTCTACGTAAGTCGAATAGAATATCAAGGCCTCATGAGAGACTGTTTTTAACATCTGATGTGAGCCTTGATGTTCTCCTCTTGGAGGAAACAGATCCGACTACGTATAAAGAAGTGATATTGGATATCGATTCGGGAAAATGACAGGCAGCCATAAAATCTAAAATGGATTCAATGCATGCTAATCAAGTATGGGACTTAGTTGAACTTCCTGATGGAGTTAAATATATTGGTTGTAAATGGGTTTACAAAAGGAAGCGAGGGCCCGATGGAAAGATGGAAACCTTTAAGGCCCGACTGGTAGCGAAAGGTTACACTCAACGTCCTGGGATTGACTATGAGGAAACTTTTTCACCAGTAGCATGCTAAAATCCATTAGGATTCTTTTAGCCTTTGCTGTAAATCACGACTATGAGATATGGCAGATGGATGTGAAAACCGTTTTCCTAAATGGATTCCTTGAATAGGATATCTATATGGAACAACCAGAGGGTTTCTTATCCAGTGAGACTTCAAACTTGGTTTGTAAGCTCCAAAAGTCTATTTATGGACTTAAACAAGCATCCTGAAGCTGGAATCGTCATTTTGATGAGATAATTAGATTATCTGGATTCATCAAAAATGATGAAGAACCATGTGTTTATAAGAAAGTTAGTGGGAGCATGATAGTTTTCCTAGTCTTATATGTAGATGACATCCTTATCAAAGGAAATGATATAGGGAAGATGCAAAGTGTGAAACCCTACCTTTGAAAGAACTTCTCCACGAAAGATATGGGTGAAGCTTCATATATACTAGGTATAAGGCTCTACCGAGATAGAGTTAGGAAGCTTATAGGGTTGTCACAATCGACGTACATAGACTAGATGTTAGAAAGGTACAGTTTTACCAACTGCAAGGCAGCAAATGTACCTTTCTGATACGACATACATCTTTCGAAGAAAATGGCACCTCAAACTGAGTAAGAGAGAGTTAGGATGTCTAACTTGCCATATGCTTCTTATATTGGAAGCATAATGTATGTTATGCTATGTACTATTCCTGACATCAGTTTCGGCGTCAGTGTGACCAGCCGATATCAATCTGATCCAGGTAATGATCATTGGACAGCCGTGAAACATATCCTAAAATATCTTAAAGGCATCAAGGTTAAGTTTCTAATATATGGAGAAAATGAGCTACAAGTTAAGTGTTATACAGACTCTGACTTCCAGAGAGATCCAGATGATAGAAAATCTACATCAGGATACATATTTACCCTTAATGGTGGTGCTGTTAGTTGGCGATGTTCAAAACAAGGCTCAACAGCTGATTCCACCACTAAGGCAGAATTTATAGCGGCTTCAGAAGCTGCTAAAGAAGCTGTTTGGATTAGAAATTTTATTACAGAACTTGGCGTTGTGCCTAGTATTACGAATTCGATCCTATTGTACTGTGATAATAATAGAGACATCACCCAGGCTAAGGAGCCGTGGGCGCATTCCAAGTCTAAACATGTGGAAAGGAAATACCGCGTAATTAGAGAGATTATTGAACGAAAAGACATAGTGGTCTTGAAGGTTCAAGGACAAGACAACTTAGCAGACCCGCTTACAAAGGCCTTAGCTCCTAAGTTATTCGATAAACTTGTGGATGAGATGGGACTACAGTACCATCCAAATCGGCACTAAGCAAGTGGGAGTTTGATGGTGTTGGTTCTTGGAGTGCCAATCCGAATTGTATATTTTATTATTTATTAATAAAATAACTGCATTTTTCCTTTCATACCTCATTAATGGTATTGTCATTATGCGTATTAGATTGATGTATAGATATGCTAAGAATGACATCGACATTAGAATAGCCTTGACATTAGGTGTAAACTATTCTTAAAGTAAATATTCCTAGTCGTTGGTTTTGGAATACGGTAGAATTTCTATAATCTAGAAGACTAACACATGTCGTATATTGGAATTAGAGTTCCAATGGTTTAACGCAGTGTACCATGAGTTTTGGAAACTCGTATAGACATGTGGGTATTCGTTGGAGCGACTACTGAATGACTCACTTGTGATTCCTTATAGTTAAAAGTACACACCACCGTCATAGGAATCTTCTCGAGTCGAGTAGCATATGAAATCCTTTGACTATAGGATAACATTGATTTTGTGTGAGATCCTCCATACTTTGATGCCATGTATGTCAGAAACCTTACATGGTATGGCCTCTAGATATTCATTGGGTGTGGACCGATGCACTCAGTAATCAAGTGCGAAGCAAGATATGATCTGTCGGCCCATATGTGTACCATAAGGGGTTTAGGTATCCATTTGAGTTAAGTCATGATTCTTAAAGACTTTGAACAAAGTCGATCACCTAGGGTGGATCGCATCAGTTGTGAATAATCGAGGACATGTCGATATGAGATGTGAGTTAAACATATGTGATGACCTCGACTTATATAGTTCAGAAAGGTCGTTCGTGCTCTTCACGAATTCGGAGGTGGCCGAATTGCGTACATATTAGCTAGGCTTATATGACGAATGTGTCTGAACTTAAAGAGTCCCAATATGAAGTGTACTCGTTGAGCACTTGGGTAGCCGATTAATATTGATAAAAGATAATATTCGATATTATAATTATCAACTAGGATAATCAAATGATATTGGATAACATTGATTATTTAATTTGACCTAATTGGATAAATTAGATTAATTCAATAATTACACAAGGGCTTAATTGTAAAATCATAATTATCTCTACCATTTGAGGATATTATGGTAATTTTAAGTATGTAATAATATGTGGTTTTGGCTTGATTTAATTGGATTAATTCAGGGTGGCAAATATGTAACTAATCCATTTCCTAATCCTTGGCTTGATTTAATTGGATTAAATTAAAGTGGGAGACAATAGAGATTAGTCACACCTAATTATATATATTTGGAAAAATTAGATTAAGCCCACTTAAAAATTGATTACAACTTTTATTAATTAAAAATTGTCTAGGTTTTGCTATAAATAGCAAGCTTTAGGAAGGTTTTATTTACAAGAAAAATAACAGGTATAAGCAAATTCTTGAGAGATTATCCTAAGTTAGAGAAGTGTTTAGAGAAGCTTGTGAGGTCTCTATAATATTTCATCTAAGAAATCAAGATTGGATCTTTAAGTGAAGCTTGGAAGCATTGGAAACAAGATTAGATCTTGGAGTCAAGCTTGCATACATTGGTGGTTCTCCAACAATTTCAACAAAGGAGAAGTAGATTGGATCTTGCATCAAGCTTACTAGGTAATGTTTGATCTTCTCCTAAGCTATGTTCATTTGTGTATTAGATGCATGATCACATAACTTAATATTGAATAAGGCTAATCATTGTGTTAGGATACTTTAGAAGTATAAACACAAAATGCTTGTAATTAGGTCAAAAATGTTCATATTGGACATGGAACAATTAATTAGAGTTTGGAACTCTAGATTAAAGCTTAGTGTTATGGCTACCATTCTAGAATCACTTGACCACCTTTGGGTGACCTAGAATTATTCACGAGACATTTCTTATTGGGATTCTAAATTGGTTTGTGTATTGGATTCAAAATTTACGCAAGTGCGTATTTAGAATAAATTTATGTCTTTGTAAAAATATTTGATATTTTGAAAAACTTGATTTTTATTATATAACAAGTGTTAATGTTGGTTTTGAAATTAAAAATTAATTTTGGGTGTTTTTGAAGTGTTTAGGGATAATCGGAAGTGATTAGGGTGAAATACCCTAATTGCTTCAGCTCACTGGAAAGTGAGCTGAAGCATTGAAAGAAAAGAATTCAAATGATTAAAAAAAAGAAAAAAAAAAAGAACGTTGATGTTAGCTACAGTGCGCGCGCGCATTGTAGCGCGCACAGTGTACGCGCTCGACAATTTTGGTTTTGTTCGTTCGGGAGTTTCCGGACTCCGATTCAGTCCCGGTTTTTTCCTATACACTCGTAATGTAATATAGTATTTCATTAAATAATTTAAAATTACAGCCATACTTGATATCCATGGGTTAGACCCATTTCCGCTGCCCGGGGCACCGATCCGACCCTAGGGGTTCCACAACTGCCCTAACAGTGTACTCGTTGAGCACTTGGGTAGCCAATAATTTTTGATAATAAATAATATTTGATATTATAATTATCAACTAAAATAATTATGTGTTATTGGATAACATTAATTATTTACTTTGACCCAATTGGATTAATTAGATTAATCCAAAATCACACAAGGGCTTTGTTGTAATTTCATAAATATCTCTACCATTGGAAGATATTTTGATAATTATAAATATGTAATAATAGGTGTATTTGGCTTGATTTAATTAGATTAAATCAAAGTGGTAGACATACAACAAATCAATTAATTAAACTTTATCTTGATTTAATTGGATTAAATTAAAGTGGTAGACAAATGTGATTAGTCATACCTAATTATACATATTTGGAAAAATTGGATTAAGTCCACATAAAAGTTGGTTAGAACTTTTAAATTAATTAAAAATTGTATAAGTTTTGCTATAAAAGATTAACTTGAGCAAGTCTTTAATGAAGTTAGAGAAAGCTAAAACAAGCAAGAATTAGACATATTAGCCTAAGTAAAAGAAGTGTTTAGAGAAGCATTGAAATTTCTCTACACATTTCAACAAGGAGAATAAGATTGGATCTTTTTGGCATTTTGGTGGCGGAAGCGCGATTTTAGGCAAACAAAATATTTTTTAAACATTTTAAAATTTTTCGAACGAATTAGCCGATATCTAATATATCTAATTAGATCGTATTTCACCTAATAATATTATTTGTTAACAACTTAGCAACATAAACTAATCGCAAAAACGCTGCAACGATTTTATGAAAACTTTTTCGAATAAATATTACGAAAAATGGGTAACCAGTCAATTGAATACCGAGCAGGGTCGACCCGGTCACTTGGGCAGTAACCGATCAGCCCCTAGACTGTCCAAACAGTGAACAATTCACTGCTTGGACAACCTTCACGCGGTAAGCCTATTTTTACGTAATTTTACCGTTTTCGCGAATTTTCGACTCGGAACTTTTTCCGGTTTTTGTTTAACACCCAATACAAAACCAAACACATCCAAACATCATATTTTTACTCACAAAATATTATGTTTTCCATATCTGATCTAGAAATTAAAGTTGTCCATTTTTCATGTAAAAATCCAATTTCTCAAAAAATTAATCAAATTAATCTACACCATTTTAAAGTCATCACAAATGAAGTCTCAAGAAAAATTCTAGGAATCATATGAGTGGCTACAACAGTCTAGAATGGAAATATCATATCTTGAATCTAATTCAACAATTTATTCAAAATAACACATACTTATACCAAGAAAACAAAGGTCATTATCAAAATCCAACACCGCCAAAATTTTGAAGAAAATATATTATCTAATAATATACTTAAACATGTAATATATATCAAATACATATTAACATGCTTAGGAAAAATAATTTCCAAGAGTAGAAACAAAAGCATTACCTTAATCCAATTAAGCTTTTGATTTTGCTTCAAACTTTCCAAATCATTTTCCTTTTGATGTTCTTCTCTTGAAACTAACCCTAACCCTTTTCCTTTTTCTCTCAACACCTTGAGAAGATGGCTAACCCTAAAATGAAAACATATTTTTCATTTTGAACTAGCCTTGGACGAAATTGTAGGCCTTTTTGGTCATTTATCAGTCCAATACTTGATCCAAAAAATTACACACATTTTATCTTATGTAAATAAAATTAATTAATCAATTTTGAGTTAGTGGAGTCCATGTGTCACACACACATGGTTTGACCAATCACAATTAGCCAAATGTTAAGAATGTGTCAAGAATATTCTTTCTTCTAGAAAGCTAAAATTAATTAACAATTTAATTAATTTGAATTTCCTTTCACTAAATGACAAAATAAAGTTATGTGAAAATATTCCAAGAATATTCTTTTTTTATCATATTAATAATTAATTAATATTTAATTAATTCAATTAACCATAATAAAATAAATGTTAAAATTTAATTACCATTTGGCCATTAATGTGTATCTAATTAAATTATGTACCGTATATAAATACACATTAAAAATAACGTGCATGTGTAAATTATGAATAATCCAAATTATCCATGATTAATTGCCCAAGTGCTTAATGAGTACACTTCATATTGCGGGACTCTCTAAGTTCAAGTTTATTTGTCACAAAATAGTTTTTGTGTCCGTAATTTATCCACTAATAAATTACGACGACCACGGATAATCAAGTTGAACCATACAAGTCGAGATCATTGTATATATTTAATCTTTCCGTCATCGGTTATCTGAATTGTTCCGGAGGTGTAGAATAACGTCAAATCTCCACTATGAATAATTCTAATATGTCGCGACATAATCGTGATTCTCCAATTAAATACTCAGAACTCATTTCCGCAATATACCTCCGCCAAGGATTTTAAAGAATCACTGATTAGATACCTAAATCCCATACACTGGACTGACAGATCCTCTCTGGATACATCACAAGATATTGTAAGTATATGTCCACACCCAACATACAACGAAGGTCTGATCTTAAAAGATCATTGACATGACTGGCATCAAAGTGTGGATGATATCCTACATATCTACAGTGGTATCTCAAGTCAAATGAGCTAATATGCTACTCGACTCGAGAAGATTCCTTTTGACGTTGGTTACCATTTATTAGGAATCTTCAAGTGAGTCATTAAGTAATTATCCAATAAATACCTACATGTTTATATGAGTCTTTCTAAGACTCATGGTTAACTGAGATAAGCCATTGGAACTATTCCAATATACGACATGTACCAATCTCATGGGTTTACTAACCGACCATGTATATAAACCTTGACTATGAGCTATTTTAAGAATGAATCAAGTTGTAATGTTCTCAGTATCTGTTGCGACGCTTTTACAACTACATTACAATAACTCATTCCATGGGATATTTACGTCTTTACCATTAAACAAAAGATTAAATCGATGAAAGTATTAAATTTTATTCAAAATAAAATATAAAAGTGCAACGTATTTACAAAAAATACATCAAAAATTGACGCACCGAACACCAACTATAACAGTTCTCCACAACATTCCAACAAGGAAAATAAGATTGGATCTTGGAATCAAGCTTGCTAGGTAAGTTTGATCTTCTCCAAAGCTATGTTTTCATTAGTGAGTTATCATTCGTGAGACATATAGTGATGAATTATGTACTGGATATATAATAACATAGTTGGATGTTGAAATTAGGCTAATTTATTGTGTACGGATGTTTTGGAAGCATAAACACAATATGCTTGTAATTGGGTCAAATATGTTCATGTTAGACATGAAACATAAAATTAGAGTTTGGAATTCTAGATGAAAGCTTAAAGCTATGGCTACCATTCTAGAATCATTTGACCATCTTTAAGTGACTGAGAATTTTTCATGAGTCATTTTATCATGGTATTTTGGTTTATGTTTTGATTCAAAGAAATGCATATATGTATTTATAATACATGTATGTTTGTTGTATAACATGTGTTGATGTTAATTTTGTTGGAGTTGGTGCTTGGAGCGCCAATCCGGATAATGGATAATACATTATATTTTACTATTTATTAATAAACTGACTACTTTTTCATTTCAAACCTTATTAATGGTGTTTTCATTGTGCATATTAGATTGATGTATAAATATATCAAGAAAGACATCGACCTTAGAATAGTTATATAGTAATAATAGACATTGGGATAAATATTACTATTATAAACTATTCTTAAAGTATTTATGCATATATTCCTAATCATCGGTTTTGGAATACAGTCGAATTCTTATAACCTAGAAGACTAGAACATGTCGTATATTGGAATTCGAGTTCCAATGGTTTAACCCGATGTACCAAGAGTTTTGGAAACTCGTATAGACGTGTGGGTATTAGTTGGACCGAATACTGACTGACTCACATGTGATTCCTAATAGTTGAAAGTACACACCACTGTCAATAGGAATCTCCTCGAGTCGAGTAGCATATGTAATCCTTTGACTATAGGATAACTGATGAGCGGAAAATATATCAATATTTACCGCCCCTTTTACTTAATATTTTGTTTAGTTTCTCGGGTTTGATGAATATTTTGATGTGTTTTAGTTTATTTTATAGATAAAATAATATTGGGACTCAATGGAATCATTTAGGACGAAATATAGGTCAAACAAGGGCAAAAATTGGACTTGACATATTAATTTTGGAGATTGGAAACTTGATAAGGTGTTCTAACGAAGTGCAGTTTCGAAAATTCCAAATTTGCGCAATTGTCATATTTTGGGCATAACTATTTACTCTGATATCTGATTAAGCTATTTTAAGTTCCAGAATAAAGAAGACTCAAAGATCTACAACTTTGAAGAACAAAATAATTTCGAATTCTGAAGATTTCATGACCGACATTTATGAAACATCCGTAAGTGTGTTATGCATAATTATTAAAGTCATTTTCAAAGCAAAAAAAATAAAAAATAAAAATAGTCAAACTTCCACCAAACATGATAGCAATTAGTGGAGCAATTAATAATGGATTTGGTGGAGGCAAAATTTTGCCTATAAATACCAAGCCATTTCATTTGTAAATTCATACTTTCTTCTAAGGAATTCCTTAAGAATACTAAGAAGATTGTATCTTGTTTGTTTATTTACAGCTTTCAGTAATTAATTTCCGTTTTTGCACTTTCTTTTCTTTACTTTTCAGTATTTACTTTCTGCAATTTACTTTTATGCACAGTACTTTCTTTTCTATACTTTTCAGCAATTTACTTTTCAGTAATGAGGAGGTAACTCCCCTTTGCTGGGTAAAAGGTAAAACTTTTATTACTAATATTTATATTAATCTCCCTTAATTATAATTAATAAACTAGTTAAAATCTGACTTAACGAGGTTACCGCCATATTGGTCGGTTGGTAATTATTTAAATTGGTTTTAACCTGACTAAACTGGATACCGCATGATTGGTCGGTTGGTAATTAATTATTAATTTGACTTAATCTGGATACCGCCTATATGGCTGGTTGATAATTATCATGCAAAGTTAATATATTATATTAAGGGAGATATCTAAAATAGAAGTAATAAAAGTGGATCATTTTACCTCAGCATTTTATTTTATTGTACTTTTACTTTATTTACCTTCCGGCATTTACTTTTCAGCATCTACTTTCCAGCTTTTATTTTTCAGCATTTAATTTTCTATATTTACTTTTCAGCATTTACTTTCCGTCATTTACTTTTCAGTATTTAATTTCCATCAATTTACTTTATATCTTTTATTTTATTTAAGTTTTTACTACTCCTAAATATGTGTCGTAACTAAGTCAGTTATCTGTGGTTGTGATGAAGTCCAATATCACCGGTTTATAAGGGGTTAAATTACGGTTTGGGTAATATAAAGGTTTATTTATTGAGCCTTAGTCTTAATGCATCTTGTTAACTGGCCATTAATAAGATTGATTCGGTAAACTGAAAATGAACTTGGAAAATGGATTTTAGGTTTAAGACCTTAGACTTAATAGCCCATGATCTTCCTTGAAGATAGATAACCCTTTAATAGATTTCCTTACATGATAGGAATATACCTGTCGGGCGGGGGTAGCCATAATTGGAACTTAATCTTAATGAATTCAGATAACTTAATTGACATAGGAATATGATTAATTGGGTTACACTGGGTGCTTGTATCTGACCATCGGAAGAGGGTTTTACATAGTTTCGTGTTCCAAGTTAATAAACCAATATATTACACAACCGTAAGATAACCATTTCATCTTTAAAAATGATATTAGAAAGATTCACAACCCTGGATAGTTGTATAAAATTGAATTTTCCTAAATCTACTTTCAAGCAATTTCATTTACTTGTTTTAAGTTTAAAGTCACCATCCAATCAATAACCAATCCATTAGATACTCGTAAAAATTTGACTTCATAAATGAATAAAAAAAGGTTTTAAGTCCTCGTGGGATCGATACTTTTTACACTACTTGAACGATATGTGCGCTTGCGTTATACGCGTGTGAAA
This sequence comes from Zanthoxylum bungeanum, assembly GCA_019454045.1. Classification (NCBI taxonomy): domain Eukaryota; kingdom Viridiplantae; phylum Streptophyta; class Magnoliopsida; order Sapindales; family Rutaceae; genus Zanthoxylum; species Zanthoxylum bungeanum. The sequence goes on along the minus strand of SKCR01007827.1, from coordinate 35,962 downwards.
ACACCGGTCAAGTTTTTGGCGCCGTTATCGGGGACTTATTTATCTTTCATTATTAGTTTTGAGGTTAGATACCTTTACCTGTATCTATTTTCTTTTTACTTATTATTTCTGTTTTCTTGTGTTTCAGGTTCTCAAACACTACATGAGACGAACCAGAAGCTTTGAAGTCCGACCGCTTGACCCATAAATTGAAAGAACCATCAGACAGTTGAGAAGGGAAAGGCGAGAAGGCCAAGAAGCACTAATCAACATGGAACCTGAACCTTTGGTGGTTGCACTACCAATTCCTATTCGAGACAGAACCATTCCAATGGTGGACGGCCTCATTTCCTGTATTGTAATTCCTCCATTACCAGAAAATGCGTGTGACATCACAACATGCATTCAAATGATTCAGCAGTCAGTTCAGTTCAGGGGGAATGCAACTGAAGATCCTAATGCCTATATCAGCAACTTCCTGGAAGTTTGCGGTACTTTCAATTACAAAAGAGCATCAGAAGAAGCAATGAGACTGCGAGTTTTTCCATATTCTTTGAAAGACAGGGCAAAAGCTTGGCTACATTCACTACCAGCAGGTTCCATCACAACTTGGAACACTCTAGCCACCACATTCCTTGCAAAGTACTTTCCACCAGCCAGAACAGCAAAACTGAGAAATGATATCACATCATTTGCACAACTTGACTCGGAAACTCTCTACGAAGCTTGGGAAAGGTACAAAGATTTACTCCGGAAATGTCCTCACCATGAGATTCCAAAATGGCTTCAAGTCCAAACTTTCTATAATGGACTTTCTGGACTGATGTGCAGGAATTTCTGGCCAACAGAAAAGAGCATGATTCAACGAATTGTAGGAATTTATGAAGTTGGAGCTAACTCAGCAGTGAATACTAAGTTGGAGCAAATGTGCAAAAGCCTGGAAACACTTAGCACGTAAGTTGTAAACATCGCCAGAGCCACAAGTTCACCATATGGAGGAGCACCAGAGCCAAACCAACATGAAGAAAAGGTGAACTATGTCAACAATTTCAACAGACATGGAACAATCAATATTCCAACACCTATAATCCAGGGTGGAGGAATCATCCCAATTTTTCATGGAGCAACAATTCAGGGCAAAAGAACAATCCACCACCTGGATTTAAACAGCAAAATAAAAGCTAGGAGTTTGAAAAAGAACCATAAATGAAAGAATGGATTGCAGAGATGTTCAAAAGGCAACAAGCAGCATATGATGCTATTTTTTTAAAGGCAATCTGCTTCCATCAAAGCACTGGAAAATCAAATTGGACAACTGGTCAATGCTCAGAGTTACAGACCGTCAGGGAACCTTCCTAGCAAAACAAAACCAAATCCAAGGAACCGAGTGAAGGAGCAATGCCAAGCCATTACTTTAAAAAGCGGTACTGAAATCAAAAAAGATGTTGCAATCAAGGCAACAATTGAAGAGGTTCCTAAAGATGCAGTTCCACAGATGGAGGAAAAAGAAGCAAAGGAAAAAGATCAAGAAAAATTCACTCCACCTCCACCTTTTCCACAACGTCTCTCCAGAAAAATAAATTAGACAAGCAGTTTGCTCGATTCTTGGAGGTGTTAAAAAAGTTGCACATCAACATTCCATTCGCAGAAGCGTTGGAAGAAATGCCCAGCTATGTCAAATTCATGAAATATATTCTTTCACGAAAGCGGTGATTGGGAGATTAAGAGATAGTAGCAATGACAGAAGAATACAGTGCAATCATTCAGAGGAAACTTCCCCCGAAGTTGAAAGATCTTGGCAGTTTCACTGTCCCATGCACCATTGGAGAACATTATATCGGTAAGGCTTTATGTGATTTAGGTGAAAGTTTTAATTTAATGCCTTTTTCTATTTACAGGAAACTGCAAATTGGAGAAGCAATGCCTACCTCAGTCTCTATGCAACTTGCTGATTGAACGCTCGCATTTCCGAGAGGTGTTGTTGAAGATGTGCTGGTCAAAGTCGACAAACTCATTCTCCCAGCAGATTTCATTATCCTTGACATGGAAGAAGACAAAAATGTTCCTATCATCCTTGGGAGACCATTCTTGGCTACAAGTCGAACTATGATTGATGTGCAAAAAGGAGAACTAACTATGAAAGTGTAGAACCAAGAAGTTACCTTTAATGTTTTCAAAGCCATGAAATTCCCGAGTGATGAAAAAGAGGAAGAATGTTTCAGAATTGATGTTGTTGATAGTATCATTCAGGATACTGATATAATTCCCACGGATAAACTTAAAGCTTGCATCACCAACATGACTGACAGCGAGCTAGATGCTGAAATTCTGGAATGTATGAACTATCTTGACAAGCCATTCCGATTCAAATCGACACCACCAGTGGAAAGTCTGGAACTTCCGAAGAAAGATCGAATCAAGCCCTCAATTGAAGACCCACCACAGCTGGAGCTGAAGCTATTGCCGAGTCATCTCAGGTATACATTTCTTGGAAACTCTTCTAAATTACTTGTTATTATTTATTCTTCGCTAACATTGGTGCAGGAAGAAAAGTTGCTGAGAGTGTTACGAGAACACAAAAGAGCTATTGGCTGGACTATAGCAGACATTCGAGGCATTAGTCCATCATTTTGCATGAACAAGATTCTGATGAAATATGAGTACAAACCCACAGTGGAGCATCAACGGAGACTCAATCCAATCATGAAGGAAGTCATGAAGAAAGAAATCACCAAATGGTTGGATGTAGGCATCATCTACCCCATCTCAGACAGCAGTTGGGTGAGTCATATACAGTGTGTACCAAAGAAATGAGGAATTATCGTAGTCACAAATAAAAAGAATGAGTTGATTCCAACAAGAACGGTGACTGGATAGAAAGTATGCATGGACTACCGGAAACTGAACAAAGCAATAAAGAAAGACCATTTTCCGCTACCATTCATTGACCAGATGCTAGACAGACTAGCGGGACATGAGTTTTATTTCTTTTTGGACAGATACTCGAGGTACAATCAGATTACCATCACCCCATAAGATCAGGAGAAAACCACATTTACATGTCCGTATGGTACTTTTTCTTTTCGCAGAATGCCATTTGGACTATGTAATGCTCCTGCCACATTCCAACGTTGCATGATGGCCATCTTCTCAGATATGCTAGAAAAGAGTATGGAGGTTTTTATGGATGACTTCTCTGTGTTTGGAGACTCTTTTGACCACTGCTTGTAAAATCTGAAACAAATGTTACAAAGGTGTGAAGATACCAACCTGGTACTCAATTGGGAGAAATGCCACTTCATGGTACATGATGGCATCGTTATTGGACATCGGATCTCACAAAAGGGAATCGAGGTAGACAAAGCAAGATCGAGACAATTAAAAAACTACCTCCACCCACATCTGTCAAAGGGATTCAGAGTTTTCTCCGACATGCTGGCTTTTATAAGAGATTTATCAAAGACTTCTCAAAAATTGAAAAACCTCTTTGCAATCTTCTGGATATGCCTTTCAACTTCACTAAAGAATGTTAGGAAGCCTTTGAGATCCTAAAACAAAAGTTGGTCTCTGCCCCCATCATAGTAGCACCAGACTGGACCCTTCCATTTGAAGTGATGTGCGATGCTAGTGATTTTGCTGTAGGTGCAGTTTTGGGACAACGCAAAGAAAAGATCTTCCATTCCATTTAATATTCCAGCAGAACTCTTAATGATGCTCAACTCAACTACATAACCACTGAAAAGGAGTTTCTTGCAGTTGTGTTTGCTTTTGATAAATTCCGCTCTTATCTGCTGGGTCCCAAAGTGGTTGTCTACACAGATCATTCAGCAATCAAATATTTGATCTCGAAGAAAGATGCCAAGCCCAGATTGATCCGTTGGATACTTCTTCTGCAAGAATTCGATGTGGAGATCAGAGACAGGAAAGAGACAGAAAACCAAGTGGCAGATCATTTATCGAGGCTCAAGAATGGAGAAACAGCTGGCAAAGAACTGATAATCAAAGAAAATTTTCCAGATGAACAGTTATTTTCCATGAAACATCATGATGTCCCTTGGTATGCTGACTATGTAAACTACATAGTGTCAGGAAAATTGCCGTTGGAATGGACAACTCAGCAACGAAAGAAGTTCTTCAAAGAAGTCAAGCACTATGTCTGGGATGAGTCATACATGTTCAAACGTTGTGCTGATCAATTATTGAGACGGTGTGTTCCACAAGAGGAGGTCAACAGTTTCTTACAACACTGTCATTCATCACCATATGGCGGACACTTCAACATGAATAAAACTGCAGCCAAAGTCCTACAACCAAGTTTGTTTTGACCCACTCTTTTTAAAGATGCTTATCTATTTGCTCTTCAATGTGACAGGTGCCAGAGAACGGGAAATATTTCAAGGAGAAATGAAGGACCGTTGCAAAATATTCTGGAAGAGAGATATTTGATGTGTGGGGTATTGATTTTATAGGACCCTTTTGTTCCATCATTTGGAAACCTGTACATACTGGTTGTCATAGATTACGTCTCCAAATGGGTTGAAGCAATTGCACTGCCATCCAATGATTCAAAGGTGGTGATCAAGTTCCTTAAAAAGAATATTTTCACTCGCTTCGGAACACCTCGGGTGATTATCAGTGATGGTGGCACACATTTCTGCAACAGATACTTCGATACACTCCTATCCAAATACAGAGTTACTCATAAAGTTGCCATAGCTTACCATCCACAGTCAAACGGGCAAGTTGAAGTTTCAAATAGGGAGATCAAAAGAATCTTGAAGAGAACAGTTGGATCAACAAGGAAGGATTGGTCTGAAAAACTGAATGACGCATTATGGGCCTACCGGATAGCTTACAAGACACCCATTGGTATGTCCTTGGTGTTCGGGAAAGCATGCCATCTGCCAATTGAGCTTGAACACAAGGCGTACTGGGCACTGAAGAAGTTGAATCTTGATCCACAAGCTACAGAAGAGAAAAGACTTCACCAACTCAATGAGTTGGAGGAATTTCTCCTACAGGCTTATGAAAATACCAGATTATACAAAGAGAAGACCAAGAAATGGCATGACCGAAAAATAGTGAGCAGACAATTGAAACCAGGGCAGCAGGTGTTGTTATATGATTCAAGGTTGAAACTTTTCCCTGGAAAGCTGAAATCAAGGTGGTCAGGCCCATTTGAGATTACTCAGGTTTTACCATATGGAGCTGTTGAATTGTACAACCCCAAGTCCAACAACACATTTAAGGTTAACAGCCAGTATGTCAAGCACTACTGGGGATAATCATTTGAGGATAAAAAGAAAGTGTCACACTTTCAGATCCAGCCTAACGTTCGGGAAATCATGTCTAGCTGACGACATTAAACTTAGCGCTAGCTGGGAGGCAACCCATACAATTTGTGTATATATTATGATTTAGTGTCTTTTAATTTTTGTGTATTTAGTTTTTGCAGGTTAAGTCATTTCAAGATGGAAGATGCTCTCGCAAATCTTCACAAGCAATTTTTCTTCTCTCCCTCAAAAATCTCTGATGAAAGTTTACAAAGCTCGCTTGGAACAGATGAGACTACTGATGATCAAAGGTATGCCTACTGACATTCGTTGGATTATTGAAGCACGGGTCTGATTGGCAGGTGATTCCTCTGACTCTTTTATTTCACATCTGTCTAGTTTAGGAAGAAGCACATATGCTAAAAAGAGAAGAGCCAAAAAAATATGTGTTTGTTATAAATATGCTCGTATGTTTTGTGATACTCGTTGTCGATCTTTAGGAATGGTGTCTGATAACCACGAAGATAAGATTAATTTCATTAGGGATGGCTTGAGTAAGGAGTCTTTGGATGACATATCTAAAACTCTTGAGACGCATCCCAGTGGATATGTGTATCACGAAATTCGCATGTTATATGCACAATTCCGTAAAGAAAGACAACATTTAAGTCTCGGGAATCTGACTCTAAAAGACCATGTTTTCCAATTTATAAGAAAATTAGATGGGAAGCTTGTCCCTGACGCATAGACGTCATTCAAGCCGTTACATTATTGTAAATATTATATCTCTTTGTCTTTTCCTAATAATTGTGATTTGTTTTGTTATTTTCTCCGACAGGATCCAGGCTACTTATTGACCTTTCAGGATTTACTATTTTTCTACTAATCGTCCTTTGGAAGATACTTGTGCTATTATTACTCACCCTTTTCAGGTTCTTTAAATTCAACTCATCATTGCACCTTTGAAGGCATCCAGATAAAAATGGAAGCTACTTCAACAAGACGGGTTGAAAACATCTGTGTATTTTGCGGTACCAGTGTTGGTGTTAAACCAGAATATGTAACAGCGGCACATGAATTGGGTCAAGTCATTGCTGCAAGGAATATGCACTTAGTATATGACGGTGGCAATATTGGACTAATGGGGATCGTTTCAAAGGCTGTACAGGATTGAGGCAGTCAAGTCTTGTGAATCATCCCAAAACCCTTGGCGGAGGCGAATCTTATTGGATCATCAAACGGTGAGGAACTAATCGTGCCAGGTATGTCTAAATGACTAGTAAAGATGATTAACTGTGCTGATGCTTTTATTGCTTTGCCATGAGGCTTGGGCAAGCTGGAGGAAATTTTTACAGTACTATATTGAGCAAACTTAAACATACACCAGAAACCGCTTGGACTGTATAATGTTGGTGGATTTTATGATTTTCTTTGTGTGTTTCTTGATGATGCCCGGAGAAATGGGTTCGTGTCAAAGCCTATAAAAGAACTCCTCTTTACTGCCAGAACTGCCCCAGATTTAATTGACCAAATCTTAGCCTTTGAACCTCAAATTGACCACATTCTTTCCAAGATAAACTGGTCTGATAATGATCGTGGTAAGAGGAGTCGGATAAATTTGGATCTTAACCTTTAACTTTTCATTTAGATATAGAATTTCAGCTAACTATGTACGGTTTTCTAAACTCTTCTTCTACTATTTAAGACATTGGGGACAATGTCTCATTTAGGTTTGGGGGAGGAGAATAGTTAAATTGTATCTTGTTTTTATTGTTTTATTTTTAGTCAAAATTTTTCGAAAAAGCCAAAAAAAAATTGAAAAATATTACAAAACCAAAAAAATATTTTGTATTTTTGTATTTTTATTTGATTAATCAGGTGAAATTGGTGTGAGATAGTTGTGTAAGAAATTTCCATTCCTGAGACGTATCTCAACCTATTTCGGAACAAGTTAATTTTTATTTATTTCCTTTTAAATTATTTAATTTGTGAATTCTCCATAATACTGACTAAAATGAATCTTCATATGCTCAGTTGACATGTATTATCAACATACATGGTAACATACAGACATGAGCTGTAATTGAAAAGTTTGTAATATTCAGTGCTCTAGTTTAATTGGAGGAAGCATCTATAAAAAGCGATGGAGTAAAAAAAAATGTATTCCATTGCTTAAAAAAGGTGTGAATTCTGATAAAACTTTAGGACAAAAATATCACTCTCTTCTCAACTACACTCGTGACTATTGTGGGTAAAATGAGTTGATTAATTTTTTGTTGGCTGTGTATATGAAGAATGGTAAAAAAATAATCGGAGAATTCACTTATTCAGTAATCTAGAAAGAAAGAAAACAATTATTAACTTGGATAAGAAGTTTCACCTGTTTAGTCACTAACTTCTTTATTCTCTTTTCTCTTGTCTTTTTGCTATTGTGTGTATTAGTCTTACTATCTTTTTTTACTTTTATCAAACATTTGTGGGTATCGTTGCTGTAAGCCCTCACGAGACTACAACTCGTCCACTAGGGACACCTAGAGGTTTAAAGGCTTGTTGCATATGCTAAATGCAACTGTGATCCCTGCGAATGTGGCTTAGTTTAATTTTAATTGTTTCTTGTATTTTATTTTGTTGTTTTGCTCGAGGACTAGCAAAATGTTAGGTTTGTGGGTGCGATGAGCGAAAAATATATCAATATTTACCGCCCCTTTTACTTAATATTTTGTTTAGTTTCTCGGGTTTGATGAACGTTTTGGTGTGTTTTAGTTTATTTTGCAGATAAAATAATATTAGGACTCAATGGAATCATTTAGGACGAAATGTGAGTCAAATAAGGGTAAAAAGTGGACTTGACATATTAATTTTGGAGATTGGAAACTTGAAAGGGCGTTCTAACGAAGTGCAGTTTCGGAAATTCCAATTTTGCGCAATTGTTGTATTTTGGGAATAACGTATTACTCCGATATCAGATTGAGCTAATTCAAGTTCCAGAATAACGAAGACTCAAAGATCTACAACTTTGAAGAACAAAATAATTTCGACTTCTGAAAATTTCATGACTGAAATTTATGAAACATCCGTAAGTGTGTTATGCGTAATTATTAAAGTCATTTTCAAAGCAAAAAAATAAAAAATAAAAATAGTCAAACTTCCACCAAACATGAGAGCAATTAGTGGCGGTTTTTTTGGAGCAATTAGTGGAGTAATTAATAATAGATTTGGTGGAGGCAAAATTTTGCCTATAAATACCAAGCAATTTCATTTGTAAATTCATACTTTCTTCTAAGGAATTCCTTAAGAATACTAAGAAGATTGTATCTTGTTTGTTTATTTACAGTTTTCAGTAATTAATTTCCTCTTTTTCACTTTCTTTTCTTTACTTTTCAGTCTTTACTTTCAGCAATTTACTTTTACGCACAGTACTTTCTTTTCTTTACTTTTCAGCAATTTAATTTTCAGTAATGGGGAGGTAACTCCCCCTTGCTGGGGTAAAAGGTAAAACTTTTATTACTAATATTTAGATTAATCTCCCTTAATTATAATATATAAACTAGTTAAAACCTGAATTAACGAGGATATCGCCATATTGGTCGGTTGGTAATTATTTAAATTGGTTTTAACCTGACTAAAATGGATACCGCCCAATTGGTCGGTTGGTAATTAATTATTAATTTGACTTAATCTGGATACCGCCTATATGGCTGGTTGGTAATTATCATGCAAAGTTAATATATTATATTAAGGGAGATATCTAAAATAGAAGTAATAAAAGTGGATCATTTTACCTCAGCATTTTCTTTTATTGTACTTTTACTTTATTTACCTTCCAGCGTTTAATTTTCAGCATTTTACTTTCCAGATTTTATTTTTCAGCATTTAATTTTCAGTATTTACTTTTCAGCATTTACTTTCCGTCATTTACTTTTCAGTATTTAATTTCCAGCAATTTACTTTATGTCATTTATTTTATTTAAGTTTTTACTACTCCTAAATATGTGTCGTAACTAAGTCAGTAATCTGTGGTTGTGATGAAGTCCAATATCACCGGTTTATAAGGGGTTAAATTATGGTTTGGGTAATATAAAGGTTTATTTATTGAGCCTTAGTCTTAATACATCTTGTTAACTGGCCATTAATAAGATTGATTCGGTAAACTGAAAATGAACTTGGAAAAGGGATTTTAGGTTTAAGACCTTAGACTTAATAGCCCACGATCTTCCTTGAGGATAGATAACCCTATAATAGATTTCTTTACAGGATAGGAATATACCTTTCGGGCGGGGGTAGCCATAATTGGAACTTAATCTTAATGAATTCAGATAACTTAATTGACATAGGAATATGATTAATTTGGTTACACTGGGTGTTTGTATCTGACTATCGGAAGAGGCTTTTATATAATTTCGTGTTCCAGGTTAATAAACCAATATATTACACAACCGTAAGATAACCACTTCATCTTTAAAAATGATATTGGAAAGATTCACAACCCTGGATAGTTTTATAAAATTGAATTTTCCTAAATCTACTTTCAAACAATTTCATTTACTTGTTTTAAGTTTAAAGTCACCATCCAATCAATAACTAATCCATTAGATACTCGTAAAAATTTGAATTCATAAATTAATAACAAAAGGTTTTAGTCCTCGTGGGATCGATACTTTTTATACTACTTGAACGATACGTGCGCTTGCGTTATACACGTGTGAAAACGCCGGTCAATAGCATTGATCTTGTGTGAGATCCTCCACACTTTGATGTCATGTATGTCTGAAACCTTTCATGGTCTGGCCTCTAGATTTTCATTGGGTGTGGACCTATGCATTCAGTAATCAAGTGCGAGTCAAGATAGGATCCGTCGGCCCATATGTGTACCATAAGGGGTTTAGGTATCTTTGTGAGTAAGTCACGATTCTTAAGACTTTGGCCAAAGCCGATCACCTAGGGTGGATCACATCAGTTGTAAGGAATCGTGGACATGTCGACATGAGATGTTTGCCTTTGGAAACTTGACGGTGTATTCTATATTTCCTAAGCACAACTCAGATACCCTACGACGGAATGATTGTTAAACATATGTGATGACCTCGACTTGTATAGTTCAGAAAAGTCGTTCGTATTCTTCGTGAATTCGGAGGTGGCCGAATTGTGTACTTATTAGCTAGGCTTATATGAAGAACGTGTCTGAACTTAGAGAGTCCCAATATGAAGTGTACTCGTTGAGCACTTAGGTAGCCGATTAATTTTGATAACAGATAATATTCTATATTATAATTATCAAGTAAAATAATAAAGTGTTATTGGATAACATTGATTATTTACTTTGATCTAATTGGATTAATTCAATAATTACACAAGGGCTTAATTGTAAAATCATAATTATCTCTACCATTTGAGGATATTATGGTAATTGTATGTACGTAATAGTATGTGTTTTTGTCTTGATTTAATTCGATTAAATCAAAGTGGCAAACATCGAACTAATCCATTTCCTAATCCTTGTCTTGATTTAATTGGATTAAATCAAAGTAGTAGACAATGGAGATTAGTCACACTTAATTATAGATATTTGGATAAATTAGATTAAGCCCACCTAAAGGTTGATTACAACTTTTATTAATTAAAAATTGCCTAAGTTTTGCTATAAATAGCAAGCTTTAGGAAGGCTTTAATTAAGCAAAGCAAAAGCTTGAGAAATCTAACTACAAGCAAGAATTAGAGAAATTAGCCTAAGTTAGAGAAGTGTTTAGAGAAGCTTTGTGAGGTTTCTACAACATTTCATCTAGGAGAAATCAAGATTGGATCTTGGGGTGAAACTTGCTAGCATTGGAATCAAGATTGGATCTTGGAGTCAAGCTTGCTAATTCTTGGAAGTTTTCCAAATATTTCAACAAAGAGGAAAATATTGGATCTTTGCATCAAGCTTACTAGGTATGTTTGAACTTCTCTTAAGCTATTTTCTTTTATGTATAAGGCTAATTAATTATGTTAACATGCTTTGGAAGTATAAACACAATTTTCTTTTAATTGGGGCAAAATATTTATGTTAGACATAGACATAAATTAGAATTTGGAATTCTAGATAATAATTTAGAGTTAAGGCTACCACTCTAGAATCATTTGGCCACCTATGGGTAACCTAGAATTGTTCACGAGTCACTTCATTGTGTGATTCTAATTTGATTTGGATTTTGGATTCAAAATTTACGCAAATGCGTATTTAGAATAAATTTATGTTTTTGTAAAAATATTTGATATCTTGAAAAATTTGATTTTTATTTTATAACATATGTTAATGTTGGTTGTGATGTTAAAAATTAATTTTGGGTGTTTTTGAAGTGTTTAAGGAAGGTTGGAAGATATTAGGGTAAAATACCCTAGTACCTTTAGCTCTCTGGTAAGAGAGCTGAAGGATTTTAAAAAAAAGAATTAAAAACAAATAAAAAAATTTGATCAGTGCGCACGAGTATTGCGCATGTGTCGTGCAGTGAATTTTTTTCGCTCGTTCTTGAACTTCCGGACTCAGATTCAACCCCGGTTTTTTCCTATACACTCGTAATGGAATATAATATTTCATTAAATATTTTAAAATTACACTCATACTATATATCCATGGGCTAGACCTATTTTCACAGAGCGAGGCACCGATCCGACCCTAGGGGTTCCACATCTTCCCCCAACAAGTTTTGATGTTACAATTGGACTTTTATGTTTATTGAAGTGTTTGGAGAAAATTAGAAGTGTTTAGAATTGAATTAAAGGAAAAAAATAATCTCTGCCAATATTTTACACAGTGCAGCGTCGCGACGCTGAGCATTCGCAGATTGAACATTGCGAATCTCACTGACACTCTCACAAAGTGGTTCTGTACTCCCAAATATAAGAGTGTCAAAGTAATAAAATAACTCGGTAAGTCCGGGGTCGATCCACATGGAATATATTTAATAAGATAAAATAATAATTTGAGTGAAAAGAAAAAGACTAAATTGTTTGAGTGATTGAAATTTTTTAAATTAAACTACAATAATAAAATAAAATGCTGAGGCTAGGGGATCCACTTTTAAAATTTCGAATTTAGAAATCTCACTTTTTATAATATATAAATTGCCATTATTACCCAATTAATTTATTTCATGAATTAATTATGTCAAAATAAATAAAACCAGCCATAAAGGCGGTGATAACTTTTGTCTATAACAAGTCCACTTAGGTACTCAATTATGCCAAATAAATAAAATTAGCCATATATGCAGTAACAAAGTTTGTCAATAATTAATCCAGAATTAAATTAAATATTAATCATTAGATTACAATTTATATATTATAATATTAGTGAGATTAATCTAAATTTTCATATTAAAACCTTAACCATTTTTCCCAACAAAAAAAAAATTAGCTACTCATAATTTTAATAAAAACACGCATAATTTTATTACTAAAAAAAAAATTACAAGAAAAAAACTTACAAAAATAAAACACACAAGAGCTGAATCCCTTCACAAAATTACAGAGAGAATCGTGTGATGGAAGCTTAGTAAAATGAGGTGCAGAGCACCTCTATTTATAAAAATTTTACAAGCTTTCTCCACCATTTTCTCCACCATTTCCTCCACTATTTTCTACACCAAATATGCAAGCATGTTTACTGGACATTTGAAAATTGTAAATTGTCATTTTCCATTTTATTTTATTTTTTGATAATGACTTTAATATTTACACATAACATACTTTGGATTTTTCATCAATTTTCGGCCTTGAAAACCTCATAATTATAAAATCTTGTGAACTTCAAAGTTGTAGATCTTTGAGTCTTCTTTCATTTGGAACTCAAATCACCTTACTCTGATATTGGAGTAAAAGGTTATGGCAAAAATACGAAAATTTCACAAAGTAGGAATTTCTGAAATTGTACACTGTTAGAATGCCCTTTCAAGTTTCTGGTCTCCAAAATCCAAATGTTAAGTCTACAAGTGTAAAATGATTAATTTTCCTTTTAATAAATGTACATTTTTTAATGTTCATCACACCCCCAACCAGCTTATTACAAGTCTCTAGTAATTTAAACGAAAACTTAAAAGACAAATTCTTATCCAAGTTAGTAATTGTTTTATTTCTTTCTAAATAATCAAATAAATAAATTATCATGTACATTTTACTATTCTTCCATGCACAGATAAAACAAGGTATCAATCTATTCATTGTACTCACAGTATTCACATATCTTGTTGAAAATAGAGTAATATTTTTGAAGTATCGAGGATTATTTTACTACGTTGATGCTAATTAAATTCCCGATCATAGATTATCCACAGGAATCGCAATCTCCTTCGACAAGAGATCCAGTGCCAGCCAGATTCCAGAATAGTGAGTGGACACTCTTCTTTTAAACTAATTTTTATTTTGTTTCAGACTTATATTTTACACTTTAGGGCAATAGAAGATTTTCTTTACAGTTATTTTCATATAAAAGTTATGTTTGAGAAAGTAAATGTTTTTCAGAAAACATTGTGTACAGTTTTGAGACTCAAAGTAAGATTTTTATGTTTTTCGGGGTATGGGGAAAAACTCACCCCAGTATGCAACTTGATATAGTTTGGAATTGACGGACAGAGACATGTGCACATGTATAGGATTGAGGGGGCGGCGATACGTAATGCCTTCAGATCCTAGAGCAGGGCTAGGGGACGGCGATACGTAACACCCCTAGACCCTAGTTTCAGAGCTTGGATGGTAGCAAAGATCAATACCCCCCGTTCTAGTTTGTGACTTGGGGGACGGCGATACGTAACACCCCAAGACCACCAGTTTCAGAGACAGTTGTGGCATGTTTTGGGGGACGGCGATACGTAACGCCCCCAAAGTCATAGATTTGCACTGCTGGCTACAGTTAGGCGTATGGGGGGACTGAAATACGTAACGCCCTCATACGTCAAGGTTTTCAGATACAGATCAGTACTCAGACATTAGATTTTCAGAAAAGCAGTTTTCAGAAAAGCAGCTTTCAGAAAAACAGTTCTCAGAAAGCAGTTTTCCGAAAGGATAAGTTTTAGAGATTTCAAGTAAAGTTTTCATAAAAGAGTTTTCATAAAAGTTATTTTTTTGAAACTTTGGTTTTAGAATCAAATGATTTTAATTCAGTATTTCAATTGTTTTACCATCCACTCACTTAGATCATATAATGATCTAAACCCCACTCCCAGTATCCCTATTTTACAGGTATTCTCGGAGGACGAGCTCAGGAGGACGGATATTGATGCAGTCACTAGGGTATGGAGTCCATCAGTTCAAGTCAGAGAGATTAAAAGTCTAGTCAAAGTTAAGAAGAAGTCTGGTATTAGTCTGTGATAATTTGTATTCATTGTTAAGACCAGTGCAGTGTTATTTTGTATACAGTAATTTATATTGAGTTTGTATTTTATGTTAATGAGTTTGGGCGTTGGACCAATGTTTAAGATTTTTATTAATAAAAATGATATTGTTGTTGTATATGATGGGAAAGTCAGAGGCTTATGGGGTTAGTACGGTCTATCCATACCGGTAACATCTCACAAATCGGGGATGTTACAATCCATTACATTAGTCATGATTGATATATGATATATAATCCAATTTCAATGTTCGTACATGCATGTAATCTATATATTTCTTGACTTTTCGGTTCTACGCTAACGGAAATTTAATGGTTAAATTGAGTTATTTTTTCTAAGGTAGAATAGAGTTGTTTAGAAAATGATTTAGATTATAATTCTGCATTTGATGTGGAGCAATGCTTCCTTGAGGAAAATTCCCGCTTAAAATAAGGTTGTAAAGTAACGTGTATTGGATGCATGTTTCTTGGTCCGTCTTGTCAATACGGTTTATGGGTAACTTTCTATGGCTGCATCCAAGATCGTGCCAAAGCAGTGAGGGTGTAGTTGATAGAATTTTATCCATACCGGTTGTATATTGATACTAGACAAATTCAAGTGAAAGTGGAAATCCTGAACGTGCCAAAGTTGTCAAGACTACATCGATAGCTTGAGTTTGTCATTGGCAAGTGAAGCCTTGATACGCCTCCTTGTGAACGTGCCAAAGATGTCATAACGAGAAACTGTCAGGACCAAAATCAGGAGTCACTGGTGAGTGATTGACAATGAGTTGTCTACCTAATGAATATATGTAGGCGAGATCGTGTCAAAGTTGTGAGTCGAAATATATTCATGGGATCCTACTCTCACTATGGAATTCGATTTAATTATTGAATTCTCGTTCTCCGTTGGGGATTATGGTATTACGTAAATTAGTGGGAGAACTGCTGGGTTAAAAATCCATGACTAAAGCAGCGTGTAATTTTATGGAATTTGCTGCTTTTATTTTCTTTTATTCTATATTGTTTATAGAATTATACTTCTAATCCACTACATAGCATATTACTTGAATATGTTTTCTGACTTTACTTATGGTTGCATATTTCTAGAATAGGTTCTAGAATGACAGTAGACTTAGATATTGTTAGATTAGTTAAAACCATCAGGAACTGTTGTTCCGATTTTCTTGAAAATCAAGATGGTTACTGACTTATTTACTAAGTCATGATTAGTAATCTAAATAGATATCTATTTTGGATATAGTTATCTAGTAAGAATAGTTTCTTATGCAGTAAGAATTGACACGAATCAGTTCATGTCTCGAGATTCTTGACTGGCATTAGGAAAACCTCATTAGTATTTGTTTATCTTATAATGACGTTTCTTGGCTTTAATGACTTTTAGAAGTCACGTGTCTGACACAGTTTGCTGATCAATCATTTGCAATTGTTGTGAATAATTGAACACAAATTATAACGCTTAAGAAATGAGATGTGTATATTTGTGTATAAAGAATATTGATTCTCACAATATGACAACTATAGGTATTGGATACTAGATCTTCTGTCTAGTTGTTTAAAATGATGTTTAATAACTGTTTTGATATTTGATATCAGAACTTGTGACTATTGGATAGTTACTTGTTCTGTATAAATAGTTGTTACATATTTTAATACGACTAGTAGTGTCATTGATATAAAGATAAACATTAATGAAATATTTGGTTAACTAAATAACTTAGAACCGTGCTTTATGAGATTTTATAACATAAGTATTATATGCTTATTCCGTATGGTAAAGGATGGTCTGATACGAGATCACACCATATATCCTTATCCATTTAATGAATATTATATTCATGATTTGATTAAATCTCATTTAACCAATTATCATCATTGGACCACAGATTTATTAGACTAATACATTTTATGTATGTAGTTTAATGAATTAGAAATTACCTCAGATAGTTTTCTTTACTCCGTAACTTAGTTAATGAATTGTCATGACTTAGTTGCGTGTTTCTAAAAGAATATATATTGAACGTCTTGAATGGTTCGAGAACTTTCAATATGTTTCTGATGAAATGCAAATAGAATATTATGAATGGTTCCAAGATATTCTATTTGAAGTGTTGAAAACTATATCTTTGAAATTCATCGTGAATTTTTTGAATTGTTCAAAGATGTTTGATATGATCAAACATATGAATTTAAGGCAATTAGTTCTACAGTTATTTAATGAATTTGATTCTTACTCAATATGATTCTTCTACGATTCCATCGTGATGGATTTGGTCAGTGGGAGAAATCGAATCTTATATGATATGATTCGTTTGATATTGAGTGTTACCGAATTAGTTTTCAATACTCTTAGAGTTATGCTCCAGTAACACTAATTCATCTCTTTAATTAAGGTTCCATTCGTTCCTATAGTTACATATATGATATGTATAGTAGAAAATTCGAATCTTGAAAAGTTTGAGATTTGAAACTTTCTTTTGTATAATGGTTATATAATTGAAAGGACTTGCGCCTCGGAGGTACAAGTAAAAGTTTATCATTTATTCTATTGAATAGAATATTGTATTCTATTTGATAGAATATCTTTTCTACGATCCCGAGTAATAAAATTATTTTATTACTTGGTGTGTAACATCAGATGTTGACGATTGTAGAAAAGACTTGATTTATTGAAGTCAAGTATAAGAATGATAAACTATAAATGGAACTACATAATTAATAAGATGAAAAGACCCTTAGACTACTTCCGTATAAGTTTAATAGGATATCAGAATTATTTACAAAATTATTTGATACTTAATGGTTCTGTTGTTTTCTTATTGAAGAAAATTATCCTATAACTTATAGTGGGAGCGATATTTGATATCGATTTCTGAAATTACCATCGAACCATAGATCTAAGATTGTTCATGGCTTACTACGATCAAGTTTTGAACTTGATTAAGCTTTCGTTATGAATCGTTCATAAAATGTGCAAATTGTTTGCGCAGCAAAAGCAAAGTGAGCTTGATAAAGGTTTGACCTTTAAAATATGACAGTGAGAAAAGTTATACTCAATGATCTATTGTAGATTCTGAGAAAACTTATCTCTAGTCGCATTAATTGAACAATTAAAGATCTGTTGGTTAATGTTGATATTAAACTATGTATTTTGGCTAAAGAATGCAAAGTGGCGATCCTGAATATTTTCTTCGAATGAGAGATCTATTGTGGTTTCTTTGTTTGAAGAGTATATTCTAGAATGGCCCTAGAGTTTGTATTCTGCTAATATCACAGTTTGATATACTAGCTTATAGAGCCTATTGTAGACTCAGATAAGCCTTCCGAAAAACTATGTTCTCTAATTTTGATACAGTCAGATTGTCTGATTTTATCAAAATATAGAGAATACATATATGATAGTAGGGTCAATAGGAGCGTACAAATTTCTTTCTAGTGTTATATATCCTAACGACATTATCATTATTAATGTAATAATGAAATGTTTGTGAGGTAAAAGGTTTACCTAAGTCTTCTTTTCTCCATGAAAGTAGTGGGAGTAGTCTCTGATATATTTGATATAAAGTTTTATATATGATATAAAACTAAGAGACTTGTGAGATACTCCTATTAGTCGCGTATTGTATGACAGTTAGTATAACTGTTTGACAGTTAATGTGTCTTTTATATATATAGTATTCATCTTTCGTAAAAGATGATACCTTTGTCGAAAGAGAGATTGATTAGAATGTCTAGTCAATCTTATGCATCATAGGATGATGGCGTAATGAATACTATATTATGTGCAATTAAAGATATCAATTTAATCGTAACTGTTACGAGTTATTTTGATATGTTGCAGACCATATGATAGATCTTGAAACATGTTCTTTGTTATCTTAGAGATATTAAGAATAAGTTTCTTATTCATGGAGAATTTAGTCTGCAACCATAAGGTCAGATTAGTTTTGATCCTAATTATGACATTAGATGGTCTATGTCATATAAAGTCAGAAAAAGATGCAGTGGGAGTGTCACCGTTGATTCTACTAAACTAGTGGAATCAGTTACAACTTATGAATTATTGACTTATGAAGTTGCATAGTGACCCTATAGATTAGAAGTTTTCATATTAGTGTAGTGCTTGCGGTTGTATCATAGTATTTGGATTTGATCTCTAAATACATAGAGAACTCAGTAGCTATAGCACAATACTGATATAGTGTCTGAGTCATATTCATGTAGAACTTGGGTTCTACAAAATATGAGTGATGTTGGCAAGGAAAACAATTGGGTTTGTTTTGACAGACTCAATTTGTTAAAGTGGGCTTACTTGTTGTTGCCTACCACATTGAGATGTGTATATGATACCGTGGATTGGCACTAGAGCAAGTGGGAGAAATTGTTAGGGTTGATGCTCGGAATGCCAATCCAGATCGTATTTATGTCCGATTCAAGAATATGAACAATTCAATTTTCCATAATATTACTTATTTAATGGTAGCACCTATTATCTTTTGTACACATATTTGATCTAATTGTGATTAGATATCTAATTATGATTAAATTGAAACTAAATCTGATTTAGTGATACATGTATATTAGACAAAGACCTTAGGATTTACAATATAGTGCGCAGTTATAACGTAGTTTGTAATTGACATTGGGAAGCGTCACTATAAGTTGTATATTCTTAAATAAAGTTCCTGGTCAAGATTTACTAACACGGGTCGATTAGTAAAATCCATTGAGACCAGTACATGTCGTATATCGTGACTTGATCCGATGGTTTATCCCAATGAACCATGAGTCTCGGGAGACTCGTATAGATATGTAGGTGTTTATTTGATAAACACTGAACGACTCACTGAAGATTTCCTAATAGATGGTACACCAATGTCAATATGAATTTTCTCGAGTTGAGCGAGCATAGTGGTCCTTCGACTTGAGATACCAATGTGGATATATGAGTTATCCCTCACACTTTGATGGTAGTCACATCACCGATCTATTTAGATCAGACCTCCGCCTGTATGTTGGGTGTGGACTGATGCTCCTGATATCCAGTACGTATCAAGATATAATCTGTCAGTCCTGTGTACTGGGCATAGGCATCCTACACGTGTTTATGATCTAGTAAATCCATGGTTGTGGTATAACTTCATAAATCAGTTCCGAGTGTTATTTAGAGATCGTAAATAGAAAGTCGACTATATTATACCGAACAGATTTGACGTTCTTATTTATATCCCAGGTATAATATGGATATCTTGTGACGGAGGGATTATACGTATGCAATGACCTCGACTTGCATAGTTTAGCGAGATTATATGTGGTCGTCGTAATTCATGAGTGGGTGAATTATGGACACGAAATTGGATTTCGTGACGGATAAACCTAAACTTAGAGAGTCCCATAATATGAAGTGTACTCGTTGAGCACTTGGGCAACGCATTATGAATAATACGGATTATTCATAATATTTCATCGTATTAAATGAGTTAATTCGAATCGTTTAATCGGTTAAACGACAACACAAGCATAAAAGCATTTTTGGTCAATCGTAATTAATATGTATTTATATTTGATACAAAATTTGATTTGATACATATTAATTAATTATCAAATAAGATTTTGACACATGTCATTAATATATGTATTTGTTATTTGATGTAAATAAAAATACATATATAATAATTATTATATTAATTAATTATTTAGATATTTAATTGTTAAATATTTGAATAGTTAAATATTATCTATATTTCATAAATGTTATGAAATATGTTTAATTATTATTGAAATACATGGCATGATTTAATTAAGCTAAATGTGTGCAAATTTGATTTCTACCAAAAAGGTTAATATTATTTAATTGGATTAAATTTTAAAATTGGACAAAAATGGCCCTAAGAGTCGGTCATCTCTTATTTTTATTTGAAAATTTTTTTCATTTCCTTTAACCATCCACCATGGCCGAAACTTTGAGAAGAAAAACCCCTAAGATTTGTTTGATCAAATCATGAAGAAAATGATGGAAAATTCAAGAAAAAAGCTTAGGAAATCAAGAGATTAAAGGTAATCTTCTACAACCCTAAGCTTGGAAATTAGTTTCTTATTTTCTTGAATTGTTAGAATAGTTCTAGGGTTCCTTTGTTTCTTAAAATTGGGGCTTTTGGTTTTGGTGGATGGATTTGGAAGTGAAGTGCATGTGTGAAGTTGATTTGGATGGAATTATTGTAATTATTATCCAATTTATTCATTTGATGATGTGTTGCCATTCTAGAGTGTTATTACCACTCTTGTAATGCCTAGAATTGTTCTTGGGTGGTTCATGTGTGGTGACTTTGATTGGTGTTTTGATTAATTGGATTAATCTTGAAAAATTGGATTTAAAGCATGAAAAATTGATAATTATTACTTCTGGATCAGATCTGGAAATACTGTTCATATGGTGATGAAAATAATGTCTTATGAATGTATTGGATGTATTTTGGGTGTTGGAACAATTACCGGAAATTATTTCGGAGTTGAAATAAGCGAAAACGGTGAAAAACGGCGTTACCTGGTGACTTTTGAGCCAACCGGGTGACGGCTATCCAAACAGTGAATTTGTCACTGTTCGGGCAGCCCATGAACTGCTCTAACACTATTGGAGTTGACCTGGGCAGTCCCCATAAGTGTTGGATGGTCGGTTCAGTCAAAAACGCATTTTGCGTCATTTTACGGAAAAACGTTTTCGTAAATGTTTCGCGACGTTTTTAGTTGTTTACGTCGTTATTTGATCTCGAATAAATATGTTTAGGTGAAATATGAATAAATTATTCATATTGGATATTGAATAATTTATTCGGTAATTTAAAAAATTTAAAATTATGATTTCACCTGAACTGCGCTTCCGCCGCGCCCTTCGCCCAAAACCCCAACAAGTAAATCTTTAGATAAGAATGTAGGCCATTTGAAAAGTGTGCTTGATATTTTAAGAAATGCAAAATTATTTGCTAATTGTAAGAAATGCACATTCTGCATGGATAGCGTCATTTTTCTTGGTTTTGTAATGACTGCAGATGGCATAGAAATGGACGAGGAGAAAGTGAAAGTGATTAGAGATTGGCCACCACCTACCACAGTGTCAAAGGTATGGAGTTTTCATGGATTGGCAAGCTTCTACAGGCGTTTTGTGAAGGATTTCAGTAGCATAGCAGCACATTTGACTGAGGTAGTCAAGAAGACTGTTGGATTTCAGTGGGGTGAGGCTCAAGAGAGTGCCTTTCAGACGCTCAAGGAAAGGTTATACAGTGAACCAGTCCTCGCACTACCTAATTTTGAGAGCACCTTTGAGATAGAGTATGACGCAAGTGGCAAAGGTATTGGGGCAGTATTAATGCAAGAGAAAAGACATATTGCGTACTTTAGTGAGAAGTTGAATGGAGCAGCTTTGAGGTATCCCACGTACGATAAGGAGCTTTATGCACTTGTGCAAGCGTTGGAGACTTGGCAGTATTACCTATGGCCTAAGGAGTTTTTGATACATACAGATCATGAGAGTTTGAAACACCTTAAAGGACAAGGAAAACTGAACAAGAGACATGCTAGATGGATGAAGTTTGTAGAGACATTCTCGTACGTCATTCGGTACAAAAAAGGTAAGGAAAATATAGTTGCAGGTGCCTTATCGTGCATGTATATTTTACTTACTTCTTTAGGTGCTAAACTGTTAGGGTTTGAATTTATTAAAGAGCTTTATGCATATAATGTGGATTTTTGTGATATATATGCTGCATGTATTAAGTCTGCATTTAGTAAATTCTACCAGCATGAAGGATTTTTGTTTAGAGAAAATAAGTTATGCATTCCTTCTTGCAGTATGTGTGAGCTATTGGTGAGAGAGGCTCATGGAGGCGGACTAATGGGATATTTTGGAATTAGTAAGACCCTAGAAACCTTGAAGGAGCATTTTTACTGGCCTGGGATGAAGCGCGATGTAGAGCGAATTTGTGATCGGTGTCTCACTTGTAGAAAGACCAAATCTAAGGTGAAGCCTCATGGACTATATACCTCATTATATGTACCTAGTGAACCATGGGTAGATATTTTGAAGGATTTTGTGTTGGGTTTACCTAGGACTAAACGAGGTAAGGATTTCATTTTTATAGTGGTTGATAGATTTAGCAAAATGGCACATTTCATTGCATGCCATAAAAATGATGATGCCACTAACGTAGCAGATTTATTCTTCAGAGAGATAGTACGACTACATGGGATTCCTAGGAGTATAGTTTCTGATAGAGATGTCAAGTTCTTGAGTCATTTCTGGAAGGTTTTGTTGGGTAAGCTAGAGACCAAATTACTTTATTCTACTACGTGTCACCCCCAAATGGATGGGCAAACAGAAGTGGTCAATAGGACCTTGACTTAATCGCTTCGTACCATAGTCATTGAGAATTTAAAATCATGGGAAGAGTGTTTGGCATTTATAGAGTTTGCATATTATAGGTGCATTCATTCTTCTACTTCATATTCACCTTTTGAAATTGTATATGGATTTAACCCATTAACGCCTTTGGATTTGTTGTCTTTTCCTGTTGTTGAACGAGTAGGTTTAGATGGGGAAAAACAGAATTGGTGAAACAAATACATGAGAAAGCACATGAACACATATTACGAAAAAAATGAGCAGTACGCTTCTCATGCAAATAAGGGTCATAAACGCGTGGTGTTTGAGCCCGGTGATTAGGTTTGGCTACATATGCGTAAGAAGAGGTTTCCAAAAGGATAAATGAAAATGCATATAGGCTTGACCTACCTGGTGAGTATAATATTTCTACTTCATTTAATATTTTTTATTTGTCCCTTTTTGATAAGGTGTCGATTCGAGGTCGAATCCTTTTCAAGAGAGAGGGGATGATGTGATCCTAGCAGCATCTTATTCGATCCAGAGCACAATCGATCCAATCCATGTACCAGTTGAACCAATTACAAGACACATAGCTCAGAAGATCAGAGACGATATGGCAGGTCCAGCCCAACATCATGTAGTTGATTCAACAAGCACGTTCAAGACTAATTGGACTTCAAAGAAGATGGTTCAAGAGTTATACATTTGACCCAAGTCATCGAGGAGCAATATGGATCAGTTTCAGTTATTTAAGTTTATTTTCCTTATATTATTATTTATTTGCAAATGTGGATGCTCGTTTTATTTATTAGTTGTGTTAACTTATTTTTTATTTATTTGTGGGTTCAAAATGGGCTAGAAATTAGAAGTTATGGGTTTTAGTTGGTAATGGTAGTTTAAGACTATTTTGGACTTTTGGCTCTATTAGGGTTTGAGCATGTAACTATTTAAAGTCAAAAACAACTCTCAATGAAGCACCCATTATTTTGTGTGTGAATAGTAACTCTTGGCAGATTTGAGAATTTATTTCCAAAGTTTAGTGATTGAACAAAGACTTATCAAAGGGTTGGCATCCTTTGTGGCGTCCTTTTTGCTGGCAAAATTCCTCTAAGGTTATCTCCAAGGGTTTTCAATTACACATTTCTTGGGGGTCTACGGTATCTTGGGAGCGTTTTGTCTTTATGTATCCAGATTCGTATCAAAGATGCAAAAAAATTACAAAAATACAAAAGTACAAAAAATAAAAATAAAAATAAAGAAAATAAAGAAAAAATATTCAAGGATTATTCTATCTACTAAATTTATTCCCCAGCAACGGCGCCGAAAACTTGACACGCTCACAAAGTGGTTCTTTACTCCGAAGTATAAGAGTGTCAAAGTAATAAAATAACTCAATAAGTCTATGGTCGATCTACAGGGAATAGATTTAATAGGATAAAATAATAATTTGAGTGAAAAGAAAAAGATTGGATTGTTTGAGTGATTGGAAATTTTTAAATTAAACTGTAAAAATAAAAATAAATACTGGGGTAGGGGATCCACTTTTAATATTTCAAATTTAGAAATCTCACTTTTTATAATATATAAATTGTCATTATTACCCAATTAATTTATTTCATGAATTAATTATGTCAAATCAAATAAAATCAGTCATAAAGGCGGTGATAACTTTTATCTATAACAAGTCCAGTTAGGTACTCAATTATGCCAAATAAATAAAACCAGTCATATAGGCGGTAATAAAGTTTGTCAATAATTAATCCATAATTAAATTAAATATTAATCATTAGATTATAATTTATAAATTATAATATAAGTGAGATTAATCTAAATTTTCATAGTAAAAGCTTCACCATTTTTCCCAGCAAAAAGAAATTAGCTACTAATAATTTGAATAAAAACACGCATAATTTTATTACTAAAAAAAGAAATTACAAGAAAAAAGCTTACAAAAATAAAACACACAAGAGTTGGATCCCTTCACAAAATTTTAGAGAGAATCATGTGAAGGAATCTGAGGAAAATGAGGTGTAGAGCACCTCTATTTATAGAAATTTTGCAAGTTTTCTCCATCAAATATGCAAGCATGTTTGGTGGAAGTTTGACAATTGTAAATTGTCATTTTCCATTTTTTTTTTGTGATAATGACTTTAATAATTATACATAACACATTTTGGAATTTTCATCAATTTCTGCCTTTACGACCTCAGAATTAGAAAATCTTGTGAACTTCAAAGTTATATATCTTTGAGTCTTATTTCATATGGAACTGAAATCACGTTATTCTGATATTGGAGTAAAACGTTATGACCAAAATATGAAAATTGCGTAAAGTTAGAATTTCTGAAATTGTACAATGTTAGAACGCCCTTTCAGGTCTCCAAAATCCAAATGTTAAGTCCATTTTTCTAGTTTAGCATCCACAGTATTATTTCACCTACATAAGAAATAAAAATCACAATAAAAATATATAAAAAAAATTAATTATTATTTCACAAATGTGCTAAATTAAGAGGATTAATGAAACTACAAATGTAAAATGATTAATTTTTCTTTCAATAAATGTACACTTTTTAGTGTTCATCACCCAAGTCCGAGCGTCGCGACACACCGACAGCTACTGCCCATGAACGTTGAAACTTCATTTTCTCCGTTCCGGAATTTCCGGACTCCGATTTGGTCCCATTTTTTTCCTACAAACTCGTAAAGGAATATAGTATTCTATACATTAATTTAAAAATACATCTATCCTTGATATCCATGGGTTAGACTCACTTCCGCTGCATGGGGCACTGATCTGACCCTAGAGGTCCCACATCCGCCGCAACAGATTGGATCACAAACCGACCTATATTGAAGCCACATGACGTATGCCCTACTTGGAAGTTTGGGTCTCCAAAAGCCTGATGTGACGGAAGTTGGTCAACGACTCTCTTTGGAAAGAGACCCTGGCAGACGAAGCAGTACCGGAGCAGTTGAACCGCAGGCTGTCACACCAACAAAACGTGTAGTAGTGGCCAAAAGGTTGGAATGATGGGTTTTCGCTGACAGGGGTAATTGAGCCAAGGTCAGTACGACTATTTGCTGAGTGATTAGGGAAAAGAAGCATGGGGCAAGAATGACAGAGTGACATGAGCTAACGTCATGGGCGGTAGAATAGTTGATTTGGAATTCAAGGATTAGCAAATCCCGCATCCCATAACTTAAAAAGAGCTAAGAGCCAAGAGTCTAATGATAGAGAGAGAAAGCAGATCAGCTCCCAACCACTTGAGAAATTATAATGGGCATGTTGTAAGACCCGATGTGCTTATTTATTTTGTAAGCTCACTACCCCGCTTGTAGCTTGGGTCAGTCTTATCCCCGAACAGGTAATAAAATACCTCATTTCTTATTTTTTACTCATTTTTAGTACTAAACTCATCTTATTCCCACTTGTAATTAAAAAAAAAAATGGGAACTAAGCAGAGTCTTATTCGCTGAGTGATGAACCTTTAAAAACAAGAAGGTTATACACTTGTCGTGGGACTATAGGAGAGATTGATGCAAGTGACTGTATTTAGAAAGTCCTAATTTGAAATTACGATAAAGGACACCTTTTTGTTTTTCAAAAGAGATACACACGCAGCACTCTGATCACTCTGTTCGTCTCTTTTTGCTATTATTATTATATATATATACTACGAGGTTGCTCTGCTCTTTCTTATCAAACCCTTTCTTTAAGGTGCTCCTTTTTCCCATTTCTGTTTGTTTCCCGAGAAACTGTACGAGGACTTCTCCAATTTCCTTGTTTTACTCTTCGTTTTATTATAGTCTATATGGAAGTGTAACATTTTGTTGCACTTTCTAATGGATTTCAACTTTTCTGTTTGCTTGATGCGAAAATGCTTTTCATTCTTAAACATTCGTCCGTTCGTTTGTTTATTTGTTTGTTTTTAGTTGTGTAAATTTCGTTTTAATTGTATGGTTCAATTTCTTTCCCTCTTTGTCTGAATTGAAAAAAATTTCATTCATTTTCCTTCAATGTCTAAGCAACCAAACACTGTTAATTTATATTATAGTAATCCTTTAATTATCAGTCATTGCGTGGCTGTGTTAAGTGCCATTGTCTTAGCTAATTGTAATTTTTTTTTTTTTTTTTTGTTTTTCTGAATTGAATAGAAAAGCAAAAAGGTTGCTATTATGGCGGCTTCAGCATCAGGGCAACCTCAGTTCATTGCTAGCACTGGCGGTAACCGTAGCTTTTCAAATGCACCACTGATTGAGAATGAAGATACTGACCAAATTGTTGTGCCTGATGTGAGTTGCCTATATTTCTTTTGTATTGTCAATCTCAAAAGATTACATTTATTAAACTTGTGTTCCCAGATGTTAGTTTTTGGAAGATTTCGTGACAAACAATGACTAAATTTGTGTGAATTGGGTTTGGTAGAGGAAGATGGTGAGAGTTGTAATGAAGTCAAGCAACCTCCCTTTTTTTCCTTATTATTTTTTAGGTGGCCACAGCAGTCACGGAGTGGTTATATTAATTGTTGTCATCCTTATCATTTATGCTTTGTTTATAGAAAAATAAAACTTTTATGCAGTGCTAGCGCTTTCAATTGGCTGTCCAAATTATTGCTTGTGGAGGCTGTGACTACTATGGGATATATGAGTTAGAAAAGTCAATCTTGTGATAAGTCTATGTTATGGCTAAATTCCAATTTCTTGTTTTTCTGAAAATTCATAATTGATTACCATTAAAGTTATTTACTTTGAACCTAGTACTAGCGATAAGGTGATATCCGCACGGCATGAGGCACTTCAGAAAATTCAAACATGCATCCAATTATTGTATCCGCATATTATTGTTTTGCAGCTAAATTTTTGGCTATACCATTGGACTCTTACTAGAAATGAGTTTCTTTTTTCAATAGGAAAGGATATAGCTCCAAAGCTTCCAAAATTCTGTAGGCTAGTGGATGTTATAAACCGCAAACTAGTTGTGGTCCCTCGATCCTTACAGATTGTCCAGGGAAACAAAAGAAAGAAAAAAGTCAGTCATTTTCTGCTGTGGGGATGCAATGTTATTAATTGCCACTAAATAATAGAGTTAAGTGCTTTGTTGAGAATTTTCATTTTTTATTATTTTTAAATAAGTTGATTTGGTAAAATTTTATTTATAAGCATTCACATGCTATGCAAACAACTGATAAGCTTCAAGATTGTAAATCTATCAACTGTGGAATTTTCTATATAATACCAATATTGGGATGATTAAATAGGATGAACAAGTTGGTCAAAATAGATGGCTCCTAGATACGTGGCATCAGTAAAGTGAATTATTACAATATTCTAATGCAGATGCATTCTTGAGAAATCTAACATTATTACAGTAGAAAGACTATACATCATATGTACTATAGATAGGATGTATAGGAAATTACATCTAGGAAACTGAGCAAGTTAGAATTTCATTTGCTTCAAATAAAGTGTTTCGAGTGACAAAGTTAAATTCTGTCTTTTGCAACATGGATTCTTTTGATCAGTTATGCATCATCCAGAATAAATGGCTTCGAAATTAAAACAACTATATTTTAAGTTTGTCAAAATGCAGATATGTTACATGATGCCTTGACGTGACTTTTATCTAGTTTGTTGAAGACAGGGGAAAATAAAGTACAATGCAGAGTATTGAGTTTAAATGATATGTGGAAAAGTGAAGGTCGATTATGTATCTAGGAGTATGTTCGACCAATTCATGGACTATTTATTTGAAATTTTTTTTATTGATTATTATTGTTGTTGACTTCTGGAGAGGGCACTTTCAGATAATTTTGTTGTTCTTAAGTCAATGCTGGTTGCATAATAAATTCTAGTGCCATTAGCCTCAGTTTCGGAAATTTTATTAACATGCATTCTCTTTTAGATTTTGTTAAAGCTCTCATTATGTAAGTCTTACTTAATTGATTGTTGGATTGCGGGTTTTACTGAGCTGTCTTTGTGAAGAATTGAGTGTGTATATATGGGAATATCTCGATTTGTGACAATTTATGCTGCGTTCATGCAGAGGACAAGCTGGAAAAACTTATTTGCTTACATGGGCCCTGGGTTCCTTGTTTCCATAGCATATATAGATCCTGGAAATTGTAAGAATCGGTAATTCTTATTTCCTATTGGGCAATCACAAATTACAAAATTCCTAATCCTATTTCCATCTGTATATTTTTGGATAACATACAGTTGAAACTGATCTGCAGTCCGGAGCGCAGTACAAGTATGAGGTGTGTATGTTGATTACTTATCATTAAAAGTAAATGTCTTGCCCTTAAGCTTGCTTTCTCAGCTTATTTTTTTGCTAGATTTATGCTTTTGAGGTTTCATTGTTATGAAATACTCAAAGAAGACAGTAGCGGCATCTCTCTTTGACATATTGTTAACGTATAATGTGTGCCCATGAAAACTATCATTCAATTTTACGGCCGTATCAACCTCAAACATGAATAATAACTAGATTATGGCTGCCATCTTTATGCGATTCTATTTTCCTAATGATTTTTTAGCCAAAAAAGGTATGTAATACATAGTTATATCACGTCTATTGTTATCTAATATATTTATAGTCTAATTTATTTATGCTTCTCAGGAGCTACTAGATGAAGATGGCTTCTTTTTTAGTAATGTTATGCAATTTACAGAATTGAAATTAATTCTATTTGGAAAAGTCACATTAATTTGCTCATATGGTTAACCTGGATTTTTTATTTATTTTTATACTTTGTTGCAGTTACTCTGGATCATTTTAGTAGCTTCATGTGCTGCTCTTGTTATTCAGTCTCTAGCAGCCAATCTCGGGGTTGTCACGGGTACGTGATATGTATAACAGCTAAATTGGCTAGAAATCTTCTTTCAGTATGATCAATGATGCAGCACTCTATACCAAATTCCATTCCTTGCTTGCAGGAAAGCATTTAGCAGAACACTGTAGAAATGAATACCCTAAGGTGCCGAACTTCATCTTATGGGTTCTTGCTGAAATTGCTATAGTGGCATGTGACATACCTGAAGGTACATTAGAGTGTTTTTCCTTCGCAAGCAATCAAATGATTTGAATGCTTTTTCTTTCTATTATAAGGAAATATCTGTAAAACACCACTAAAGCACATTCAGTAAATTTTGTTTTGTTTAAAAAGTATAATCTGAATGGTTCAAATTTTCTTATGGTATTTTTCTCAATTATTTGTACCAAAACCAGTTACTATGCTATTCATAAGTTTTAAAATTACTGACAACCTTGAGAACAAACCTCCGTTTTGACTTCCTATCATATTGCGAGGTGTCCCTTGTTAAAAACAATATTTTCAAGCTGCATTTGTTTCTGCATCAAAGCTGATGAAATGCTTTTCCATAATCAACGTTGATTTTATTCTTAGAATTGACGTTGACCCACTATTTCTAAACTGGTAGTATACCCGGCCTAATATGTGAGGTTAGCAAAATTTCACAATTTCTTCGCATGATTTATCTCCTTATTTCCCTCTTATTTCTCTTCTTTTATATCATGTAAATTAAAAATATAAAAATCTTATAAGTTCTGGCTTCTCTTTGCTTTCCTAAGGGAACAGAGTCAAATTCTTTTTTAGACACATACATGTTTGAGAAACAGAGCATTTTCATCTCTCACACCATATTTGGCCAAATTAGTATTATACCAGTGTAGAACTTGACATAATGGTGCACTGTGCACATACATTCTCAGAAAATAACCGACTTCAAATCAACCGAAATCCCTTTTTTCCTTAATTTTTTTTTGAAACAAAGTAAATCTGTGGGTATGGAGTTTGAGATTTTAATCTCTGCCTTCAGTTTTATCTGTTTATGAAGCAATCAAAAGAGTATGAGGCTTCCGCTATTTGTAGCAACTTGTTCTAGATCAATTTGTATTGATACTCGCAGATCAAACTGTTCTGACTTCTTGTTTCTTCTACGTCCAGTGATTGGAACAGCCTTCGCATTGAATATGCTCTTTAAAATTCCAGTATGGATTGGTGTTCTTCTAACTGGGTTGAGCACATTGATTCTTCTAGCATTGCAGCAATACGGGGTATATTGATTCATATCCTATATTGTATTAATCTGGATGCAGCTATAAATAAATGGTTAATTAAATGTGAAATTACTTTATTGGTTTTTGTAGTAATCCGAAACAACTTAATTGTTTGTGTTTCTTGTTTTACAGGTCAGGAAGCTCGAATTTTTGATTTCTTTTCTTGTACTCACTATGGCTGCATGCTTTTTCATGGAGCTTGGCTATGCAAAGCCTGATGCAAAAGAAGTTATGACTGGACTTTTTGTTCCCCAACTCAAAGGAAATGGTGCTACTGGTCTCGCAATTTCACTTCTTGGTGCTATGGTTATGCCGTGGGTTTCTTATTTTCTTCCTACTTTTTAATGGTTCCCTTATTTGAATTTTGTCATCTTTGTTTTCATTCATGTCTTGTTCAGGCACAATCTCTTTCTGCACTCAGCTTTGGTGCTTTCCAGGAAAATCCCAAGATCTGTTAGGAGCATCAAGGTGAAGTTTCTGTTAAATATGCTTTTATAGTGTTTTGATCTGCTGGATGTGTGGCAAGGTCCATATGTAATTGATGTTAGACGTATGGCTGAGAGTTTACCTTCTGTGCCATTCTTGTTTAAAAATAATAATACAACTGTGCAACATGAATCTTCTGTCATCACAGAAGATTTTCTTCCTCGGCAGGCAATTGTGGATGATAAGATACCTCTCATTCAAATTGACTGCGCCTCATCCCACTTGCTTATTGTCTGTACAGCCATTCATGGTCATCACTTTGTATCTTTTTTATAATTTCAACTTGAAGAATATCTATTTTAGTGGACAATGGTCTAATGGGACAATGTTCTAATGGGACATGTTGAGTATAAAATGCTCATTCCTTTACAGAAAGATATATAATTTAATTTCTGATCACCAATGTAGCACATTACCACACAATTTTGAACACTAAACTACTTGAATGGGTAAATAATGTTGATTCACCAAAGGGTTGAATTGTAATATATATTGAAGGCCTAGACAGAAATTTAAATTTATGAAGAATAACCCCCCAAATGTAATATGTATCCTATGTTCATTAAATGCACTGATGATTGGCATCTGATTCAATTCTTGTTCACAGGAGGCTTGCACATTTTATTTGATTGAAAGTGGCTTTGCTTTAACGGTGGCTTTTCTCATTAATGTGTCCATTATTTCCGTAAGTGGTGCGGTTTGCGGTTCCTCAAACTTAAATCCAGAAGATCAGGCTAGCTGCAAGGACTTGGATTTGAATAAAGCCTCCTTTTTACTTAGAGTAGGTGAACTAGCAACATTTTTCCAATATTTTATTTGTCTTTTTGATCATTGTAATCGTGATAGCCTTTTCTATCTTTTGTTTACAGAATGTCTTAGGTAGCTGGAGTTCAAAAATTTTTGCAATTGCTTTGTTGGCATCAGGTCAGAGTTCTACTATAACGGGAACTTATGCAGGACAATATGTAATGCAGGTATTGGATAATAATTCAGGTTCTGTGTACCCATAAAATCTTCTTGCCTTGCCAGTAAAAATATCTATACTACTCGCTTAAACATCTTTCAGAATAGATTTTGGAGTTGAATAATCTTCAAGTCAAAATATTATTTTGTTAACACAGTCAGCCTTATTTCATAAGGTCTGAAGATATGAACTATTTGCAGTATGTGCCATAACTCTCTACTTTCAAATGAATATTCATCCAATAATATTAAATTAATCACGTAGCTATTCATTCTTTCTTAGGCATTTCTTATGGCAGTTCTTTATTTGTGACATACCGAATTTTCCTTGGAGAGTTGAGATGTTTTCAAAACAGTTAGATACTTTTCAGAAGGTACTTGACAGAGGTTACATGATAGATTCATGGCTCGCATAAACTTTACCTTAGCTTGTTAAGATGAATGCCTGTTGCTTTTAAATTGCAGGCCCTAACACATCTTGTTTTCCTGTTTAGCAAAACTTTCCTTTGTCTGTTTTGTAGGGCTTTCTTAACTTACGATTGAAGCCGTGGATTCGGAACTTTCTAACTCGATGCCTGGCGATAGTACCTAGTTTAATTGTTGCATTGATTGGTGGTTCTTCTGGTGCTGGACAACTCATTATTATTGCATCGGTAACTGATATAGATCAATAACTGAAATTATTTAAACTGAAAACATGACATATTAGAAATAAAGATATTTTCCGAAAAATTTTCAGATCAAATATAATGGTAAAACATAATACTGAATGCAATTATAAATCTATCCAACATATTTTATTGAAACAAATAAAAGTTCATTACTAAGTTATGCTGTCAAAGGCGGTATGAGAACAAGGCATTTTGATAGTTTAACCCGCCTAATCGCTACCTAAGCGTCGTCTTTGACCAGCAAAACAGCGGGTTGACTAGTCTAACATGTAGAAATTTATCTAATATATAAGAAATCATAACTTACAATACCTAAGGCGTTGTCCAAGTGCTGCAGGCTGCTGTTTGAAAAACACACCCAAACGCCGCTTAGGCGCCTTTAACAGCATAGTTACTAAGAGTGCTTAAAGTTTGTCTTGAGGGGTGTAACCATAAGTAAATTATGCTTATGAGTCAATGATCTACTATGATGTTGATATTCATGATTTTACATTAATTCTTTGCCATAGGTGCATCAATCGAATACAGCTTTTCCATGTTATTTTGATTAAGCCATTTAGGGGAATGGCAACTTCATTTTTAACAACTAACAGATATTCTGTAACATATCAGTATCAATTCTGGATGTTAGACAGATAACTCTTCCAATCATTTCACTGTATTTTTGACAACCAAGTAGTTCTCACTGATTCAACTGTTTTTACAATGAAATGTCTGTAAATGACAATGGACCTATCCTGTTAAATAGGACATCCTATTTCCTCTACTTTTGAATTGCTAAATAACTATTTTGTCATTCCTGCACATCTCACTGAAGAGATAAATTATGGCCTCCTAGGTTTGTTCAGAAGACAATTGAGGGCCTCGTCTCAAAAAGAGTCAGCAAAAGTGAAACAACATAAAAGAAAAATTATATTTGAGACTTTTTCATGGAAAACTTATTTTGATGCGTTTTGGGCAGATGATTCTTTCATTTGAGCTACCTTTTGCCCTTGTTCCACTTCTCAAGTTTACCAGCAGCAAGGCAAAGATGGGGATACATGTCAACTCAATTGCGGTAAAGCTTTTTTTTTATTCTTGTCATTGTTGTTATGCAGTTATCCATTCAACCCAAGCATTGTATTTATCCTTTCAAAAATTTGCAGGACTCTAACAATATATGGCATATTGATAAAAAATAAATAAATAAATGGTTGAGAATATCACAGACGATTCCACAAGGTTTTGTCTACCTGTTGATTTTGCATATTGGGCTTCGCACTATTAACTAATCGAAAACATCAATGAAAACATTTTGTTTTTTAAGTTCTTAGGCATCAAGTGGTGGACATCATAGTCTTGTGTTTATTTGGTCATGAGGTGAAAATACTGCAGCTACCACAGAATCTAGAATATATTAATCTCTTGCTTTTGCATTTATCATTTGGAGGCTGATGTTTCTGTTTTGACATTTTTCTCTTTTCACAGATTTCAGCTATCACATGGATCATTGGCTCCCTGATAATGATAATAAACGTATACTATCTCGCAGCAAGTTTCATCAAGTTTCTTTTACATGGCCATTTAAAAATCGTGGAAACTGTGTTTTTGGGAATATTTGGATTTGCGGCAATGGCAGTATATCTGGCGGGAGTAGCTTACTTGGTCTTCCGAAAAAATAAGGAGGCTTCACACCTTTTGGCACTAACAACACACGAAAATCAACAAACAGCAAACGAATCCATTTACAGTCTCCCTAGAGAAGACATAGCGAGCATGCAGCTACCTTCGAGAAGCAGAACAGTAGACGTAGACTAATTGGATTACAGTACAGGTAAGTGAATTTAAGAACACAAATTCTGTGAAAATTTTTCTTCTACTTTGATGAAGATGCTAGTTTCCATAGGCTGGAAGTATATTAGAATAAAGCTGATAACCATGGGGATTTTTTTTTTTTGTTTTGTTTTTTCATTTCTTCTGTTTGCACCTGCTTTTAGTCTTTGTGTAGCTTCTAGCTTCTCATGCATTATCCTCTGAGTGTACATTTGGGTTCTGCTGGTCATATAGCCTATAGCTTGAAGTATAATAAAAGCATGATTTCTAGTTACATTTGAATGAGCAAATACATAAGCATATATCTGCCTTTGATTATACAAAATTACTGTCTCAATCTCTTCTTTAATTATAATTAATTAATTATACAATCTGCTAATTTGGAAGTAGTTCTATGAATGATTGATAGATAAACAATCAATTACTTCTTTTTCATTATTATTTTGTCAAATTGCAACCCAATATCCTTGACAATTATTTGACCGGGGTTCAAACCTCAAATATCTTGTTTTCAACGTAAGATATTTTACCAATTAAATTAATTTGCAACCCTTTTTAAAAAAAAATTAATTAATTAAGGAGTGGGTGAACTTTTTTTATTAAAATATTTGAAAACTTAGTCAACTGCACTCCTAGGAGCAGTTTTTTTATTAGTTACTTAAAAAGCTTAAGTTGAACATTTGTAGCTAAATGGTGGTTAGTATTTGCTTGGATTCTGCCCTGGAAAAGTCACAGCAATATTTTGGCCCATATTCATGAAATTCTCCTAATTTATGTCCTAAATAACCAAGAGGGGCTGAATTGATAATTAAAAATTGTAAGGTCTAAATAACATCAAATTTACAAATTCAATCTTAACACTCAATATTCAATCAAATATTTTAAGGCCCCAACTCCATCCACAATATGCAATCTCAACACAAGATATTTGACTTAAATAATACAATTACTAAT